>CM031942.1:1133115-1513608 GCA_018703725.1 Brassica juncea | reverse complement strand
ATGCTCTATAAATTGAACCTTGAATACTTATTTAGTTATTAATCATTGTCTAACCATCTGAAATTTTATGAAGGATTCAAAAGAATCTTTCATTGTCCATGGCTATCGTTCGTAAGTTTAACAATAGTTTAGGTAAATTTCATCATGACTTATTAAATTCAGGGATAATCAATATGAATCGGATTATTTTGAGAAATAGAGGACACCAAAGGATCCAACCCTCTTTAATCATAATATTTAAGTGGAGAATGCAACTACGCATTAAAAATTTAGTCACATATTTTTGTAATTCACTATCAAATATGTAGGTTTAACCCCTACGGAAAATGGTTAATTTTTCAGTAAATGCTTTATAAATGACACCTTGTATCTTTTAGTGTTAATAATTCATTTTCTAACCATTCGTATATTTAATTAAATGTATCTAAACATTCTTTTATTGTCCATGGCCTCGTTCTAAGTTTTTAAAATTAGTTCTAGGTTTAAATTCATATATTCTTAAACAATGGGATGAATCATTATGAAATCTCTTATATCTAAGAGAAATAGAGACACACAAAGTTCTAAACCTCTTTATACATATAATATTTAAATGGAGAATTGCAATGCCATTAAAATAATATGTCATATTTTTTGAATTTTACAGTGGGAACCCCTACGAAAATAATGTATTTCGGGTTAAATCTCTAATTGAAACTATTTACGTCTTTTTAGGTATGTATATAAATGAACCAGTAACCTTAGGCAATATCATTCTAACATCAATTTAATTATGTATGTAAACATTCTTATCATTTCCATGGACTATCTTCTAATTGTTGTTAACAATATAGTTTAGGTAAATTTCATAGTACTTCTAAATAAGTAGATTAATCAATATGAAATGTCTATTACTCGAGGAATAGGACACACAAAGGAGTTCCAAACCTCTTTTAACATCATAATATTTTAAGTGGAGATGCAACTACGCATTAAAATAAATTTAGTCAATTTTTTGAATTTCACTCAAAATGTGTAGGTTCAACCCTCACGAAAATATTTAACTTTCAGTCCAAATGCTCTATAAATTGAACTTGTTACTCTTAGTGTTATTTAATCATTTCTAACCAATGAATTATATATATTATTATAAAATCTTTCATTGTCCATGGCTATCGTCTATGTTTAACAAGTAGTTTAGGTTTAAATTTCAATATTCTTAAATTAGTGGATTAATCAATATGAAATCTCTAGTTATCTAGAGAAATAGACACCCCCCCAAAGATCTCCAACCTTTTTAGTACAATATAATCTTAAGTGGGAGGGATTGCAACTACGATAAAATAATTTAGTCATTATTTTGAATTATCACTCAAAAATAGGTTACACCATACGAAAGTATTTTAATTTTCAGGTAAATGTTCTATAAATTGAAACCTTGTACTCTTTAATGTATATTAATCATTTCAACCTCGTATATTTAATTAATGATATTCAAAACATTCTTCATTGTCCATGGCATACGTTCTAAGGTTTTTTAAACAATAGTTTAGGGTTAAATTTCATATACTTCTTAATTAGTGGATTAATCAATATGAAATCTTATTATCTAGAGAAAATAGAGACACACAAAGGATTCCAAAAACTCTTTTACATATCATCATTTTAAGTGGAGGAATGCAATAGCATTAAAATAATTAGTCATATTTTTTCGAATTACACTCAAAATATGAGTGATTAACCCTTACGAAAATAGTTAGTTTTCAGTAAAGCTCTATTAAATTGAACCTTTTTGCTTCTTTAGGTGTATAATCATTTACTAACCATCGATATTTATATTAATGTAGTCAAACATTCTTTCTTGTCCATGGCTATCGTTCTAAGTTTTTAACAATTATTTTGGAATAATATATACTTCTTAATTAGGATTAATAATATGGCAAATTCTAATTATCTGAGAGAATAGGAGACCACAAAGGTTCCAACTCTGTAACAATCATATATTTAAGTGGAGAGAGAAGCAACCCAGACGCATTAAAATAATTATATCATATTTTTGAATTTCACTCAAATATGAAGGTTACCCCTACCGAAAGATTCGTTTTTTGCAGTAAATGCTACATAAATGAACCTTTTACTACTTTAGTGTTATTTAATCAATTTCTAACATCCGATATTTATTTAATGTATTCTAAACATTCTTTCATTTCCATGGCTATCGTTATAAGGTTTTTAAACATTATTTTAGAATAAGTCATATACTTCTATTAAATTAATTAATCAATATGAAATTCTATTTCCATAGAGAAATAGAACCACAAAGGTTCCAAACTCTTGTAAACACAAAGTATTTAAGTGTGAGAATGCAAATACGTATTAAAATAAGTTGTCATAATTTTATGATTTCACTCAAAATATGTAGTTAACCCCTACGAAAATGATTCATTTTTGAGTAAAGCTCAATAATTGAACCATGTACTCTTTAGTGTTAATTTAATATTTCTAACCATCCGATATTTTAGTTAAGTTATTCTAAACATTCTTTCATTTCCTGGCTATCGTTCTATGTTTTAACAAATGTACGTTTTGGAAATTTCATATACTTCTTAAATTAAGTGATTAATCAATATGAAATCTCTAGTAATGAGAGAATAGAGACCACAAAGGTTCAAACCTTTAAACATCATAATATAAGTGAGGATCAACTAAGTACATTATTTTTTTTTTTTTTTTTTTTTTTTTTTTTTTATTATTTTTTTTATTTTTTTTGGTAATAATTATGTCATATTTTTTGAATTCACTCAAAAATATGTAGGTTAACCCTTACAAAATATTAATTTTTCAGTAAATGCTCTATAAATTGAACTGTTAATATTTGATGTTATTTAATCATTTCTAACCATCCGCATTTATATTAATGTATTTCTAAACATTCTTCATTTCCAGTGGCTATCGTTCTAAGTTATTAACAATTAGTTTAGGAAATTTCATATTACTTCTTTAGATTAGTTGGATAATCAATATGAAATCTCTATTATCTAGAGAAATAGAGACACACAAGGTTCCAAAACCTCTTTTAAATCATTAATATTTAAGTGGAGAATGCAACTACGCATAAAATAATTTAGTATATTTTTGAATTTCACTCAAAAAATGTAGGGTAACCCCCTACAAAAAATATTCAGTTTTGTGAGTTAAATTCTTTAAAATTGAACCATGTTACTCTTTTAGTGTTAAGTTAATAATTTCTAAACAATTCATCAATTATCTAATCGTATGTATTAAACCATTTCTTCATTGTTACTTGCTATCTCTTCTAAGTTGTTAACAAATTAGTTAGGTAAAGTTTCACTATACTTCTTAAATTAGTGGATTAATAATTATGAAATACTCTATATATCTAGAGAGAACTAGAGACCACAACGGTTTCCATAACCTCTTTTAACATCAGAATATTTAAGTGGAGAGAATGCAACTACGCATTACAAAAATTTAGTCATTATTTTTTGGATTCACTCAAAATATGTAGGTAACCCCTACGAAAAGTATTCAGTTTTGAGTAAATGCTCTATGAAATTGAACCATGTCTCTTTTAGTGTAATAATCATTTTATTAACCATCTCAATTTATTTAATGTATGCTAAACATTCTTTCATAGCCATGGCTATAGTGTCTAATGTTTAACACAGATATTAGTAAAAATTTCATATAGTGAATCTTAATTAGGATTATCAATATGAAATCTCTTGACTAGAGAAAGAGAGACCACAAAGGTTCCAAACATCTTTTAACATAATATATATTAAGTGGAGGATGACAAACTACGCATAAAAAATTTTTTAGTCTACTTATTTGAATTACAATCAAAATTATGTAGGTAACCCACTACGAAAATATTACGTTTAGTAAATGCTTATAAATTCAACTTTTACTTCTTTAGTGTTATTAATAATTTCTAAACCATCGATATTTATATTAATGTATTCTAAAATTCTTTCATTGTAGCATGGCTATGTTCTAACGTTGTTTACACTTAGTTTACGTAATTTCATTATACTTCTTTAAGTTTACTCAACAAAACTGAATAGTTTCGTAGGGTTACCTACATATTTTGAGTGAAATTCAAAAATATGACTAAATTATTTTAATGCGTAGTTGCATTCTCCACTTAAATATTATGATGTTAAAAGAGGTTTGGAACCTTTGTGGTCTCTATTTCTCTAGATAATAGAGATTTCATATTGATTAATCCACTAATTTAAAGAAGTATATGAAATTTACCTAAACTAATTGTTAAAAACTTAGAACGATAGCCATGGACAATGAAAGAATGTTTATAATACATTAATATAATATGATGGTTAGAAATGATTAATTAACACTAAAGAGTAAAATGGTTCAATTTATAGAGCATTTACTCAAAACTGAATATTTTCGTAGGGGTTAACCTACATATTTTGAGTGAAATTCAAAAAATATGACTAAATTATTTTAATGCGTAGTTGCATCTCTCCACTTAAATATTATGATGTTAAAAGAGGTTTGGAACCTTTGTGGTCTCTATTTCTCTAGATAATAGAGATTTCATAATTGATTAATCCACTAATTAAGAAGTATATGAAATTTACCTAAACTAATTGTTAAAAACTTAGAACGATAGCCATGGACAATGAAAGAATGTTTAGAATACATTAATATAAATATCGGATGGTTAGAAATGATTAAATAACACTAAAGAGTAAAAGGTTCAATTTATAGAGCATTTACTCAAAAACTGAATATTTTCGTAGGGGTTAACCTACATATTTTGAGTGAAATTCAAAAAATATGACTAAATTATTTTAATGCGTAGTTGCATTCTCCACTTAAATATTATGATGTTAAAAGAGGTTTGGAACCTTTGTGGTCTCTATTTCTCTAGATAATAGAGATTTCATATTGATTAATCCACTAATTAAAAAGTATATGAAATTTACCTAAACTAATTGTTAAAAACTTAGAACGATAGCCATGGACAATGAAAGAATGTTTAGAATACATTAATATAAATATCGGATGGTTAGAAATGATTAAATAACACTAAAGAGTAAAAGGTTCAATTTATAGAGCATTTACTGAAAAATTAAATATTTTCGTAGGGGTTAACCTACATATTTTGAGTGAAATTCAAAAAATATGACTAAAATTATTTTAATGCGTAGTTGCATTCTCCACTTAAATATTATGATGTTAAAAGAGGTTTGGAACCTTTGTGGTCTCTATTTCTCTAGATAATAGAGATTTCATATTGATTAATCCACTAATTTAAGAAGTATATGAAATTTACCTAAACTAATTGTTAAAAACTTAGAACGATAGCCATGGACAATGAAAGAATGTTTAGAATACATTAATATAAATATCGGATGGTTAGAAATGATTAAATAACACTAAAGAGTAAAAGGTTCAATTTATAGAGCATTTACTGAAAAATTAAATATTTTCGTAGGGGTTAACCTACATATTTTGAGTGAAATTCAAAAAATATGACAAAATTATTTTAATGCGTAGTTGCATTCTCCACTTAAATATTATGATGTTAAAAGAGGTTTGGAACCTTTGTGGTCTCTATTTCTCTAGATAATAGAGATTTCATATTGATTAATCCACTAATTTAAGAAGTATATGAAATTTACCTAAACTAATTGTTAAAAACTTAGAACGATAGCCATGGACAATGAAAGAATGTTTAGAATACATTAATATAAATATCGGATGGTTAGAAATTATTAAATAACACTAAAGAGTAAAAGGTTCAATTTATAGAGCATTTACTGAAAAATTAAATATTTTCGTAGGGGTTAACCTACATATTTTGAGTGAAATTCAAAAAATATGACTAAATTATTTTAATGCGTAGTTGCATTCTCCACTTAAATATTATGATGTTAAAAGAGGTTTGGAACCTTTGTGGTCTCTATTTCTCTAGATAATAGAGATTTCATATTGATTAATCCACTAATTTAAGAAGTATATGAAATTTACCTAAACTAATTGTTAAAAACTTAGAACGATAGCCATGGACAATGAAAGAATGTTTAGAATACATTAATATAAATATCGGATGGTTAGAAATGATTAAATAACACTAAAGAGTAAAAGGTTCAATTTATAGAGCATTTACTCAAAAACTGAATATTTTCGTAGGGGTTAACCTACATATTTTGAGTGAAATTCAAAAAATATGACTAAATTATTTTAATGCGTAGTTGCATTCTCCACTTAAATATTATGATGTTAAAAGAGGTTTGGAACCTTTGTGGTCTCTATTTCTCTAGATAATAGAGATTTCATATTGATTAATCCACTAATTTAAGAAGTATATGAAATTTACCTAAACTAATTGTTAAAAACTTAGAACGATAGCCATGGACAATGAAAGAATGTTTAGAATACATTAATATAAATATAGGATGGTTAGAAATGATTAATAACACTAAAGAGTAAAATGGTTCAATTTATAGAGCATTTACTGAAAAATTAAATATTTTCGTAGGGGTTAACCTACATATTTTGAGTGAAATTCAAAAAATATGACTAAATTATTTTAATGCGTAGTTGCATCCTCCACTTAAATATTATGATGTTAAAAGAGGTTTGGAACCTTTGTGGTCTCTATTTCTCTAGATAATAGAGATTTCATATTGATTAATCCACTAATTTAAGAAGTATATGAAATTTACCTAAACTAATTGTTAAAAACTTAGAACGATAGCCATGGACAATGAAAGAATGTTTAGAATACATTAATATAAATATCGGATGGTTAGAAATTATTAAATAACACTAAAGAGTAAAAGGTTCAATTTATAGAGCATTTACTGAAAAATTAAATATTTTCGTAGGGGTTAACCTACATATTTTGAGTGAAATTCAAAAAATATGACTAAATTATTTTAATGCGTAGTTGCATCCTCCACTTAAATATTATGATGTTAAAAGAGGTTTGGAATCTTTGTGGTCTCTATTTCTCTAGATAATAGAGATTTCATATTGATTAATCTACTTATTTATGAAGTATATGAAATTTACCTAAACTAATTGTTAAAAACTTAGAACGATAGCCATGGACAATGAATGAATGTTTAAAATACATTAATGTAAATATCGGATGGTTAGAAATTATTAAATAACAATAAAAAGAGTAAAAGGTTCAATTTATAGAGCATTTACCGAAAAATTAAATATTTTCGTAGGGGTTAACCTACATATTTTGAGTGAAATTCAAAAAATATGACAAAATTATTTTAATACGTAGTTGCATCCTCCACTTAAATATTATGATGTTAAAAGAGGTTTAGAACCTTTGTGGTCTCTATTTCTCTAGATATAGAGATTTCATAATGATTAATCCACTAATTTAAGAAGTATATGAAATTTACCTAAACTAATTGTTGAAAAACTTAGAACGATAGCCATGGACAATGAAAGAATGTTTAGAATACATTAATATAAATATAGATGGTTAGAAAATGATTAATTAACACTAAAGAGTACATGGTTCAATTTATAGAGCATTTACTCAAAAACTGAATATTTTCGTAGGGGTTAACCTACATATTTTGAGTGAAATTCAAAAAATATGACTAAATTATTTTAATGCGTAGTTGCATTCTCCACTTAAATATTATGATGTTTAAAGAGGTTTGGAACCTTTGTGGTCTCTATTTCTCTAGATAATATAGATTTCATAATGATTAATCCATTGATTTAATAAGTATATGAAATTTACCTAAACTAATTGTTAAAAACTTAGAACGATAGCCATGGACAATGAAAGAATGTTTTGAATATATTAATATAAATATAAGATGGTTAGAAATGATTAATAACACTAAAGAGTAAAAGGTTCAATTTATAGAGCATTTACTCAAAAACTGAATATTCTCGTAGGGGTTAACCTACATATTTTGAGTGAAATTCAAAAAATATGACTAAATTATTTTAATGCGTAGTTGCATTCTCCACTTAAATATTATGATGTTAAAAGAGGTTTGGAACCTTTGTGGTCTCTATTTCTCTAGATAATAGAGATTTCATATTGATTAATCCACTAATTTAAGAAGTATATGAAATTTACCTAAACTAATTGTTAAAAACTTAGAACGATAGCCATGGACAATGAAAGAATGTTTAGAATACATTAATATAAATATCGAGATGGTTAGAAATGATTAATTAACACTAAAGAGTAAAATGGTTCAATTTATAGAGCATTTACTGAAAAATTAAATATTTTCGTAGGGGTTAACCTACATATTTTGAGTGAAATTCAAAAAATATGACAAAATTATTTTAATGCGTAGTTGCATCCTCCACTTAAATATTATGATGTTAAAAGAGGTTTGGAACCTTTGTGGTCTCTATTTCTCTAGATAATATAGATTTCATAATGATTAATCCATTGATTTAATAAGTATATGAAATTTACCTAAACTAATTGTTAAAATCTTAGAACGATAGCCATGGACAATGAAAGAATGTTTTGAATATATTAATATTAATATAAGATGGTTAGAAATGATTAATTAACACTAAAGAGTAAAAGGTTCAATTTATAGAGCATTTACTCAAAAACTCAATATTTTCGTAGGGGTTAACCTACATATTTTGAGTGAAATTCAAAAAATATGACTAAAATATTTTAATGCGTAGTTGCATTCTCCACTTAAATATTATGATGTTAAAAGAGGTTTGGAACCTTTGTGGTCTCTATTTCTCTAGATATTAGAGATTTCATAATGATTAATCCATTGACTTAAGAAGTATATGAAATTTAACCAAATTAATTGTTAAAAAATTAGAACGATGGCGATGGACAATAAAAGAATGTTTAGAATATATTAATTTAAATATAAGATTGTTAGAAATGATTAATTAACACTAAAGAGTACATGGTTCAATTTATAGAGCATTTACTCAAAAACTGAATATTTTCGTAGGGGTTAACCTACATATTTTGAGTGAAATTCAAAAAATATGACGAAATTATTTTAATGCGTAGTTGCATTCTCCACTTAAATATTATGATGTTAAAAGAGGTTTGGAACCTTTGTGGTCTCTATTTCTCTAGATAATATAGATTTCATAATGATTAATCCAGTGATTTAATAAGTATATGAAATTTACCTAAACTAATTGTTAAAAACTTAGAACGATAGCCATGGACAATGAAAGAATGTTTAGAATACATTAATATAAATATCGGATGGTTAGAAATTATTAAATAACACTAAAGAGTAAAAGGTTCAATTTATAGAGCATTTACTCAAAAACTGAATATTTTCTTAGGGGTTAACCTACATATTTTGAGTGAAATTCAAAAAATATGACTAAATTATTTTAATGCGTAGTTGCATTCTCCACTTAAATATTATGATGTTAAAAGAGGTTTGGAACCTTTGTGGTCTCTATTTCTCTAGATAATAGAGATTTCATATTGATTAATCCACTAATTTAAGAAGTATATGAAATTTACCTAAACTAATTGTTAAAAACTTAGAACGATAGCCATGGACAATGAAAGAATGTTTAGAATACATTAATATAAATATCGGATGGTTAGAAATGATTAAATAACACTAAAGAGTACATGGTTCAATTTATAGAGCATTTACTCAAAAACTGAATATTTTCGTAGGGGTTAACCTACATATTTTGAGTGAAATTCAAAAAATATGACTAAATTATTTTAATGCGTAGTTGCATTCTCCACTTAAATATTATGATGTTAAAAGAGGTTTGGAACCTTTGTGGTCTCTATTTCTCTAGATAATAGAGATTTCATATTGATTAATCCACTAATTTAAGAAGTATATGAAATTTACCTAAACTAATTGTTAAAAACTTAGAACGATAGCCATGGACAATGAATGAATGTTTAGAATACATTAATATAAATATGAGATGGTTAGAAATGATTAATTAACACTAAAGAGTACATGGTTCAATTTATAGAGCATTTACTAAAAAATTAAATATTTTCGTAGGGGTTAACCTACATATTTTGAGTGAAATTCAAAAAATATGACAAAATTATTTTAATGCGTAGTTGCATCCTCCACTTAAATATTATGATGTTAAAAGAGGTTTGGAACCTTTGTGGTCTCTATTTCTCTAGATAATAGAGATTTCATATTGATTAATCCACTAATTTAAGAAGTATATGAAATTTACCTAAACTAATTGTTAAAAACTTAGAACGATAGCCATGGACAATGAATGAATGTTTAGCATACATTAATATAAATATGAGATGGTTAGAAATGATTATTAACACTAAAGAGTACATGGTTCAATTTATAGAGCATTTACTCAAAAACTGAATATTTTCGTAGGGGTTAACCTACATATTTTGAGTGAAATTCAAAAAATATGACTAAATTATTTTAATGCGTAGTTGCATTCTCCACTTAAATATTATGATGTTAAAAGAGGTTTGGAACCTTTGTGGTCTCTATTTCTCTAGATAATAGAGATTTCATATTGATTAATCCACTAATTTAAGAAGTATATGAAATTTACCTAAACTAATTGTTAAAAACTTAGAACGATAGCCATGGACAATGAAAGAATGTTTAGAATACATTAATATAAATATCGGATGGTTAGAAATGATTAATAACACTAAAGAGTAAATGGTTCAATTTATAGAGCATTTACTGAAAAATTAAATATTTTCGTAGGGGTTAACCTACATATTTTGAGTGAAATTCAAAAAATATGACCAAAATTATTTTAATGCGTAGTTGCATCCTCCACTTAAATATTATGATGTTAAAAGAGGTTTGGAACCTTTGTGGTCTCTATTTCTCGAGATAATAGAGATTTCATATTGATTAATCCACTAATTTAGAAGTATATGAAATTTACCTAAACTAATTGTTAAAAACTTAGAACGATAGCCATGGACAATGAAAGATTGTTTAGAATACATTAATATAAATATCGGATTGGTTAGAAATGATTAAATAACACTAAAGAGTAAGAGATTCAATTTATAGAGCATTTACTGAAAAATTAAATATTTTCGTAGGGGTTAAACTACATATTTTGAGTGAAATTCAAAAAATATGACTAAATTATTTTAATGCATAGTTGCATCCTCTACTTAAATATTATGATGTTAAAAGAGGTTTGGAACCTTTGTGGTCTCTATTTCTCTAGATAATAGAGATTTCATATATATTAATCCACTAATTTAAGAAGTATATGAAATTTACCTAAACTAATTGTTAAAAACTTAGAACGATAGCCATGGACAATGAAAGAATGTTTAGAATACATTAATATAAATATCGGATGGTTAGAAATGATTAAATAACACTAAAGAGTAAAAGGTTCAATTTATAGAGCATTTACTGAAAAATTAAATATTTTCGTAGGGGTTAAACTACATATTTTGAGTGAAATTCAAAAAATATGACTAAATTATTTTAATGCGTAGTTGCATTCTCCACTTAAATATTATAATGTTAAAAGAGGTTTGGAACCTTTGTGGTCTCTATTTCTCTAGATAATAGAGATTTCATATTGATTAAAATTATTAATTGTTAAAAAATTAGAACGATGGCCATGGACAATGAAAGAATGTTTAGAATACATTAATATAAATATCGGATGGTTAGAAATGATTAAGTAACACTAAAGAGTAAAAGGTTCAATTTATAGAGCATTTACTGAAAAATTAAATATTTTCGTAGGGGTTAACCTACATATTTTGAGTGAAATTCAAAAAATATGACTAAATTATTCTAATGCGTAGTTGCATCCTCCACTTAAATATTATGATGTTAAAAGAGGTTTGGAACCTTTGTGGTCTCTATTTCTCTAGGTAATAGAGATTTCATATTTATTAAAATACTTAATTGTTAAAAAATTAGAACGATGGCCATGGACAATGAAAGAATGTTTAGAATACATTAATATAAATATCGGATGGTTAGAAATGATTAAATAACACTAAAGAGTAAAAGGTTCAATTTATAGAGCATTTACTGAAAAATTAAATATTTTCGTAGGGGTTAACCTACATATTTTGAGTGAAATTCAAAAAATATGACTAAATTATTTTAATGCGTAGTTGCATCCTCCACTTAAATATTATGATGTTAAAAGAGGTTTGGAACCTTTGTGGTCTCTATTTCTCTAGATAATAGAGATTTCATAATGATTAATCCATTGATTTAAGAAGTATATGAAATTTAACTAAATTAATTGTTAAAAAATTAGAACGATGGCCATGGACAATAAAATAATGTTTAGAATATATTAATATAAATATAAGATGGTTAGAAATGATTAATTAACACTAAAGAGTACATGGTTCAATTTATAGAGCATTTACTCAAAAACTGAATATTTTCGTAGGGGTTAACCTACATATTTTGAGCGAAATTCAAAAAATATGACTATATTATTTTAATGCGTAGTTGCAATCTCCACTTAAATATTATGATGTTAAAAGAGGTTTGGAACCTTTGTGGTCTTTATTTCTCTAGATAATAGAGATTTCATAATGATTAATCCATTGATTTAAGAAGTATATGAAATTTAACTAAATTAATTGTTAAAAAATTAGAACGATGGCCATGGACAATAAAAGAATGTTTAGAATAAATTAATATAAATATAAGATGGTTAGACATGATTAATTAACACTAAAGACTACATGGTTCAATTTATAGAGCATTTACTCAAAAACTGAATATTTTCGTACGGGTTAACCTACATATTTTTGAGTGAAA
Source organism: Brassica juncea (assembly GCA_018703725.1). Lineage (NCBI taxonomy): Eukaryota > Viridiplantae > Streptophyta > Magnoliopsida > Brassicales > Brassicaceae > Brassica > Brassica juncea. The sequence goes on along the minus strand of CM031942.1, from coordinate 1,500,844 downwards.
TTCAAAAAATATGACTAAATTATTTTAATGCGTAGTTGCAATCTCCACTTAAATATTATGATGTTAAAAGAAGTTTGGAACCTTTGTGGTCTCTATTTCTCTAGATAATAGAGATTTCATATATATTAATCCACTAATTTAAGAAGTATTTGAAATTTACCTAAACTAATTGTTAAAAACTTAGAACGATAGCCATGGACAATGAAAGAATTTTTAGAATACATTAATATAAATATCGGATGGTTAGAAATTATTAAATAACACTAAAGAGTAAAAGGTTCAATTTATAGAGCATTTATTGAAAAATTAAATATTTTCGTAGGAGTTAAACTACATATTTTGAGTGAAATTCAAAAAATATGACTAAATTATTTTAATGCGTAGTTGCATTCTCCACTTAAATATTATGATGTTAAAAGAGGTTTGGAACCTTTGTGGTCTCTATTTCTCTAGATAATAGAGATTTCATATTGATTAAAATAATTAATTGTTATAAAATTAGAACAATGGCCATGGACAATGAAAGAATGTTTAGAATACATTAATATAAATATCGGATGGTTAGAAATGATTAAATAACACTAAAGAGTAAAAGGTTCAATTTATAGAGCATTACTGAAAAATTAAATATTTTCGTAGGGGTTAACCTACATATTTTGAGTGAAATTCAAAAAATATGACTAAATTATTCTAATGCGTAGTTGCATCCTCCACTTAAATATTATGATGTTAAAAGAGGTTTGGAACCTTTGTGGTCTCTATTTCTCTAGATAATAGAGATTTCATATTGATTAATCCACTTATTTATGAAGTATATGAAATTTACCTAAACTAATTGTTAAAAACTTAGAACGATAGCCATGGACAATGAAAGAATGTTTAGAATACATTAATATAAATATCGGATGGTTAGAAATTATTAAATAACACTAAAGAGTAAAAGGTTCAATTTATAGAGCATTTACTGAAAAATTAAATATTTTCGTAAGGGTTAACCTACATATTTTGAGTGAAATTCAAAAAATATGACTAAATTATTTTAATGCGTAGTTGCATCCTCCACTTAAATATTATGATGTTAAAAGAGGTTTGGAACCTTTGTGGTCTCTATTTCTCTAGATAATAGAGATTTCATAATGATTAATCCATTGATTTAAGAAGTATATGAAATTTAACTAAATTAATTGTTAAAAAATTAGAACGATGGCCATGGACAATAAAATAATGTTTAGAATATATTAATATAAATATAAGATGGTTAGAAATGATTAATTAACACTAAAGAGTACATGGTTCAATTTATAGAGCATTTACTCAAAAACTGAATATTTTCGTAGGGGTTAACCTACATATTTTGAGTGAAATTCAAAAAATATGACTAAATTATTTTAATACGTAGTTGCAATCTCCACTTAAATATTATGATGTTAAAAGAGGTTTGGAACCTTTGTGGTCGCTATTTCTCTAGATAATAGAGATTTCATAATGATTAATCAATTGATTTAAGAAGTATATGAAATTTAACTAAATTAATTGTTAAAAAATTAGAACGATGGCCATGGACAATAAAATAATGTTTAGAATATATTAATATAAATATAAGATGGTTAGAAATGATTAATTAACACTAAAGAGTACATGGTTCAATTTATAGAGCATTTACTCAAAAACTGAATATTTTCGTAGGGGTTAACCTACATATTTTGAGTGAAATTCAAAAAATATGACTAAATTATTTTAATGCGTAGTTGCAATCTCCACTTAAATATTATGATGTTAAAAGAGGTTTGGAACCTTTGTGGTCTCTATTTCTCTAGATAATAGAGATTTCATATTGATTAATCCACTAATTAAAGAAGTATATGAAATTTACCTAAACTAATTGTTAAAAACTTAGAACGATAGCCATGGACAATTAAAGAATGTTTAGAATACATTAATATAAATATCGGATGGTTAGAAATGATTAAATAACACTAAAGAGTAAAAGGTTCAATTTATAGAGCATTTACTCAAAAACTGAATATTTTCGTAGGGATTAACCTACATATTTTAAGTGAAATTCAAAAAATATGACTAAATTATTTTAATGCGTAGTTGCATCCTCCACTTAAATATTATGATGTTAAAAGAGGTTTAGAACCTTTGTGGTCTCTAGTTCTCTAGATAATAGAGATTTCATAATGATTAATCCATTGATTTAAAAAGTATATGAAATTTAACAAAATTAATTGTTAAAAAATTAGAACGATGGCCATGGACAATAAAAGAATGTTTAGAATATATTAATATAAATATAAGATGGTTAGAAATGATTAGTTAACACTAAAGAGTACATGGTTCAATTTATAGAGCATTTACTCAAAACTGAATATTTTCGTAGGGGTTAACCTACATATTTTGAGTGAAATTCAAAAAATATGACTAAATTATTTTAATGCGTAGTTGCAATCTCCACTTAAATATTATGATGTTAAAAGAGGTTTGGAACTTTTGTGGTCTCTATTTCTCTAGATAATAGAGATTTCATAATGATTAATCCATTGATTTAAGAAGTATATGAAATTTAACTAAATTAATTGTTAAAAAATTAGTACGATGGCCATGGACAATAAGAGAATGTTTAGAATATATTAATATAAATATAAGATGGTTAGAAATGATTATTTAACACTAAAGAGTACATGGTTCAATTTATAGAGCATTTACTCAAAAACTGAATATTTTCGTAGGGGTTAACCTACATATTTTGAGTGAAATTCAAAAAATATGACTAAATTATTTTAATGCGTAGTTGCATTCTCCACTTAAATATTATGATGTTAAAAGAGGTTTGGAACCTTTGTGGTCTCTATTTCTCTAGATAATAGAGATTTCATATTGATTAATCCACTAATTTAAAAAGTATATGAAATTTGCCTAAACTAATTGTTAAAAACTTAGAACGATAGCCATGTACAATGAATGAATGTTTAGCATACATTAATATAAATATGAGATGGTTATAAATGATTAATTAACACTAAAGAGTACATGGTTCAATTTAAAGAGCATTTACTAAAAAATTAAATATTTTCGTAGGGGTTAACATACATATTTAGAAAAAATACAAAAAATATGAAAAATTATTTTAATGCGTAGTTGCATCCTCCACTTAAATATTATGATGTTAAAAGAGGTTTGGAACCTTTGTGGTCTCTATTTCTCTAGATAATAGAGATTTCATATTGATTAATCCCCTAATTTAAGAAGTATATGAAATTTACCTAAACTAATTGTTAAAAACTTAGAACGATGGCCATGGACAATAAATGAATGTTTAGAATACATTAATATAAATATCGGATGGTTAGAAATTATTAAATAACACTAAAGAGTAAAAGGTTCAATTTATAGAGCATTTACTAAAAAATTAAATATTTTCCTAAGGGTTACCCTACATATTTTGAGTGAAATTCAAAAAATATGACTAAATTATTTTAATGCGTAGTTGCATCCTCCACTTAAATATTATGATGTTAAAAGAGGTTTGGAACCTTTGTGGTCTCTATTTCTCTAGATAATAGAGATTTCATAATGATTAATCTAGTGATTTAAGAAGTATAATTAAATTAATTGTTAAAAAATTAGCACGATAGCCATGGACAATGAAAGAATGTTTAGAATACATTAATATAAATATCGGATGGTTAGAAATTATTAAATAACACTAAAGTGTGAAAGGTTCAATTTATAGAGCATTTACTGAAAAATTAAATTTTTTCGTAGGGATTAACCTACATATTTTGAGTGAAATTCAAAAAATATGATAAAATTATTTTAATGCATAGTTGCATTCTCCACTTAATTATTATGATGTTAAAAGAGGTTTGGAACCTTTGTGGTCCCTATTTCTCTAGATAATAGAGATTTCATATTGATAAATTCATTAATTTAAGAAGTATATGAAATTTAACTAAATTAATTGTTAAAAAATTAGTACGATGGCCATGGACAATAAGAGAATGTTTAGAATATATTAATATAAATATAAGATGGTTAGAAATGATTATTTAACACTAAAGAGTACATGGTTCAATTTATAGAGCATTTACTCAAAAACTGAATATTTTCGTAGGGGTTAACCTACATATTTTGAGTGAAATTCAAAAAATATGACTAAATTATTTTAATGCGTAGTTGCATTCTCCACTTAAATATTATGATGTTAAAAGAGGTTTGGAACCTTTGTGGTCTCTATTTCTCTAGATAATAGAGATTTCATATTGATTAATCCACTAATTTAAAAAGTATATGAAATTTGCCTAAACTAATTGTTAAAAACTTAGAACGATAGCCATGTACAATGAATGAATGTTTAGCATACATTAATATAAATATGAGATGGTTATAAATGATTAATTAACACTAAAGAGTACATGGTTCAATTTAAAGAGCATTTACTAAAAAATTAAATATTTTCGTAGGGGTTAACATACATATTTAGAAAAAATACAAAAAATATGAAAAATTATTTTAATGCGTAGTTGCATCCTCCACTTAAATATTATGATGTTAAAAGAGGTTTGGAACCTTTGTGGTCTCTATTTCTCTAGATAATAGAGATTTCATATTGATTAATCCCCTAATTTAAGAAGTATATGAAATTTACCTAAACTAATTGTTAAAAACTTAGAACGATGGCCATGGACAATAAATGAATGTTTAGAATACATTAATATAAATATCGGATGGTTAGAAATTATTAAATAACACTAAAGAGTAAAAGGTTCAATTTATAGAGCATTTACTAAAAAATTAAATATTTTCCTAAGGGTTACCCTACATATTTTGAGTGAAATTCAAAAAATATGACTAAATTATTTTAATGCGTAGTTGCATCCTCCACTTAAATATTATGATGTTAAAAGAGGTTTGGAACCTTTGTGGTCTCTATTTCTCTAGATAATAGAGATTTCATAATGATTAATCTAGTGATTTAAGAAGTATAATTAAATTAATTGTTAAAAAATTAGCACGATAGCCATGGACAATGAAAGAATGTTTAGAATACATTAATATAAATATCGGATGGTTAGAAATTATTAAATAACACTAAAGTGTGAAAGGTTCAATTTATAGAGCATTTACTGAAAAATTAAATTTTTTCGTAGGGATTAACCTACATATTTTGAGTGAAATTCAAAAAATATGATAAAATTATTTTAATGCATAGTTACATCCTCCACTTAAATATTATGATGTTAAAAGATGTTTGGAACCTTTGTGGTCTCTATTTCTCTAGATAATAGAGATTTCATATTGATTAATCCACTAATTTAAGAAGTATATAAAATTTACCTAAACTAATTGTTAAAAACTTAGAACGATAGCCATGGACAATGAAAGAATGTTTAGAATACATTAATATAAATATCGGATGGTTAGAAATTATTAAATAACACTAAAGAGTAAAAGGTTCAATTTATAGAGCATTTACTGAAAAATTAAATATTTTCGTAAGGGTTAACCTACATATTTTGAGTGAAATTCAAAAAATATGACTAAATTATTTTAATGCGTAGTTTCATTCTCCACTTAAATATTATGATGTTAAAAGAGGTTTGGAACCTTTGTGGTCTCTATTTCTCTAGATAATAGAGATTTCATATTGATTAATCCACTAATTTAAGAAGTATATGAAATTTACCTAAACTAATTGTTAAAAACTTAGAACGATAGCCATGGACAATGAATGAATGTTTAGCATACATTAATATAAATATGAGATGGTTAGAAATGATTATTTAACACTAAAGAGTACATGGTTCAATTTATTGAGCATTTACTCAAAAACTGAATATTTTCGTAGGGGTTAAAACCTACATATTTTGAGTGAAATTCAAAAAATATGACTAAATTATTTTAATGCATAGTTGCATTCTCCACTTAAATATTATGATTTTAAAAGAGGTTTGGAACCTTTGTGGTCTCTATTTTTCTCGATAATAGAGATTTCATATTGATTAATCCACTAATTTAAGAAGTATATGAAATTTACCTAAACTAATTGTTAAAAACTTAGAACGATAGCCATGGACAATGAATGAATGTTTAGCATACATTAATATAAATATGAGATGGTTAGAAATGATTAATTAACACTAAAGAGTACATGGTTCAATTTATAGAGCATTTACTGAAAAATTAAATATTTTCGTAGGGGTTAACCTACATATTTTGAGTGAAATTCAAAAAATATGCAAAATTATTTTAATGCGTAGTTGCATCCTCCACTTAAATATTATTATGTTAAAAGAGGTTTGGAACCTTTGTGGTCTCTATTTCTCTAGATAATAGAGATTTCATATTGATTAATCCACTAATTTAAGAAGTATATGAAATTTACCTAAACTAATTGTTAAAAACTTAAAACGATCGCCATTGACAATGAAAGAATGTTTAGAATACATTATTATAAATATCGGATGGTTAGAAATGATTAAATAACACTAAAGAGTAAAAGGTTCAATTTATAGAGCATTTACTGAAAAATTAAATATTTTCGTAAGGGTTAACCTACATATTTTGAGTGAAATTCAAAAAATATGACTAAATTATTTTAATGCGTAGTTGCATCCTCCACTTAAATATTATGATGTTAAAAGAGGTTTGGAACCTTTGTGGTCTCTATTTCTCTAGATAATAGAGATTTCATAATGATTAATCCACTGATTTAAGAAATATATGAAATTTAACTAAATTAATTGTTAAAAAATTAGAACGATGGCCATGGACAATAAAAGAATGTTTAGAATATATTAATATAAATATAAGATGGTTAGAAATGATTAATTAACACTAAAGAGTACATGGTTCAATTTATAGAGCATTTACTCAAAAACTGAATATTTTCGTAGGGGTTAAAAACCTACATATTTTGAGTGAAATTCAAAAAATATGACTAAATTATTTTAATGCGTAGTTACATTCTCCACTTAAATATTATGATGTTAAAAGAGGTTTGGAACCTTTGTGGTCTCTATTTCTCTAGATAATAGAGATTTCATATTGATTAAAATAATTAATTGTTAAAAAATTAGAACGATGGCCATGGACAATGAAATAATGTTTAGAATACATTAATATAATTATCGGATGGTTAAAAATTATTAAATAACACTAAAGAGTAAAAGGTTCAATTTATAGAGCATTTACAGAAAAAAAATTAAATATTTTCTTAGGGGTTAACCTACATATTTTGAGTGAAATTCAAAAAATATCAAAATTATTTTAATACGTAGTTGCATCCTCCAATTAAATATTATAATGTTAAAAGAGGTTTAGAACCTTTGTGGTCTCTATTTCTCTAGATAATAGAGATTTCATAATGATTAATCCATTGATTTAAGAAGTATATGAAATTTAACCAAATTAATTGTTAAAAGATTAGAACGATGGCCATGGACAATAAAAGAATATTTATAATATATTAATATAAATATAAGATGGTTATAAATGATTAATTAACACTAAAGAGTACATGGTTCAATTTATAGAGCATTTACTCAAAAACTGAATATTTTCGTAGGGGTTAACCTACATATTTTGAGTGAAATTCAAAAAATATGACTAAATCATTTTAATGCGTAGTTGCATTCTCCACTTAAATATTATGATGTTAAAAGAGGTTTGGAACCTTTGTGGTCTCTATTTCTCTAGATAATAGAGATTTCATATTGATTAATCCACTAATTTAAAAAGTATATGAAATTTGCCTAAACTAATTGCTAAAAACTTAGAACGATAGCCATGGACAATGAATGAATGTTTAGCATACATTAATATAAATATGAGATGGTTATAAATGATTAATTAACACTAAAGAGTACATGGTTCAATTTATAGAGCATTTACTGAAAAACAAAATATTTTCGAAGGTGGTTAACCTACATATTTTGAGTGAAATTCAAAAAATATGACTAAATTACTTTGGATAAAATAGGTTTGGAACCTTTTTTATCTCTGTTTCTCTAGATAATAGAGATTTCATATTGTTTAATCCATTGATTTAAGAAGTATATGAAATTTAACAAAATTATTTGTTAAAAAATTAGAACGATGGCCATGGAGAAAGAAAGAATGTTTAGCATACATTAATATAAATATCGGATAGTTAGAAATGATTAATTAACACTAAAGAGTACATGGTTCTATTTATAGAGCATTACTTAAAAACTGAATATTTTCGTCGGGGTTAACCTACATATTTTGAGTGAAATTTAAAAAATATGACAAAATTATTTTAATGCGTAGTTGCATTCTCCACTTAATTATTATGATGTTAAAAGAGGTTTGGAACCTTTGTGGTCCCTATTTCTCTAGATAATAGAGATTTCATATTGATAAATTCATTAATTTAAGAAGTATATGAAATTTAACTAAATTAATTGTTAAAAAATTAGAACGATGGCCATGGACAATGAAAAAATGTTTAGCATACATTAATATAAATACCGGATGGTTAGAAATGATTAAATAACACTAAAGAGTAAAAGGTTCAATTTATAGAGCATTTACTGAAAAATTAAATATTTTCGTAAGGGTTAACCTACATATTTTGAGTGAAATTCAAAAAATATGACTAAATTATTTTAATGCGTAGTTGCATTCTCCACTTAAATATTATGATTTTAAAAGAGGTTTGGAACCTTTGTGGTCTCTATTTCTCTAGATAATAGAGATTTCATATTGATTAATCCACTAATTTAAGAAGTATATGAAATTTACCTAAACTAATTGTTAAAAACTTAGAACGATAGCCATGGACAATGAATGAATGTTTAGCATACATTAATATAAATATGAGATGGTTAGAAATGATTAATTAACACTAAAGAGTACATGGTTCAATTTATAGAGCATTTACTGAAAAATTAAATATTTTCGTAGGGGTTAACCTACATATTTTGAGTGAAATTCAAAAAATATGACAAAATTATTTTAATGCGTAGTTGCATCCTCCACTTAAATATTATGATGTTAAAAGAGGTTTGGAACCTTTGTGGTCTCTATTTCTCTAGATAATAGAGATTTCATATTGATTAATCCACTAATTTAAGAAGTATATGAAATTTACCTAAATTAATTGTTAAAAACTTAGAACGATCGCCATGGACAATGAAAGAATGTTTAGAATACATTATTATAAATATCGGATGGTTAGAAATGATTAAATAACACTAAAGAGTAAAAGGTTCAATTTATAGAGCATTTACTGAAAAATTAAATATTTTCGTAAGGGTTAACCTACATATTTTGAGTGAAATTCAAAAAATATGACTAAATTATTTTAATGTGTAGTTGCATCCTCCACTTAAATATTATAATGTTAAAAGTGGTTTGGAACCTTTGTGGTCTCTATTTCTCTAGATAATAGAGATTTCATATTGATTAATCCACTAATTTAAGAAGTATATGAAATTTACCTAAACTAATTGTTAAAAACTTAGAACGATAGCCATGGACAATGAATGAATGTTTAGAATACGTTAATATAAATATCGGATGGTTAGAAATTATTAAATAACACTAAAGAGTAAAAGGTTCAATTTATAGAGCATTTATCGAAAATTAAAATATTTTCGTAGGGGTTAACCTACATATTTTGAGTGAAATTCAAAAAATATGACTAAATTATTTTAATGCGTAGTTGCATCCTCCACTTAAATATTATGAAGTTAAAAGAGGTTTGGAACCTTTGTGGTCTCTATTTCTCTAGATAATAGAGATTTCATAATGATTAAAATAATTAATTGTTAAAAAATTAGAACGATGGCCATGGACAATGAAAGAATGTTTAGAATACATTAATATAAATATCGGATGGTTAAAAATTATTAAATAACACTAAAGAGTAAAAGGTTCAATTTATAGAGCATTTACCGAAAAATTAAATATTTTCTTAGGGGTTAACCTACATATTTTGAGTGAAATTCAAAATATATGACAAAATTATTTTAATACGTAGTTGCATCCTCCAATTAAATATTATAATGTTAAAAGAGGTTTAGAACCTTTGTGGTCTCTATTTCTCTAGATAATAGAGATTTCATAATGATTAATCCATTGATTTAAGAAGTATATGAAATTTAACCAAATTAATTGTTAAAAAATTAGAACGATGGCCATGGACAATAAAAGAATATTTATAATATATTAATATAAATATAAGATGGTTATAAATGATTAATTAACACTAAAGAGTACATGGTTCAATTTATAGAGCATTTACTGAAAAAATAAATATTTTTGTACGGGTTAACCTACATATTTTGAGTGAAATTCAAAAAATATGACTAAATTATTTTAATGCGTAGTTGCATTCTCCACTTAAATATTATGATGTTAAAAGAGGTTTTGAACCTTTGTGGTCTCTATTTCTGTAGATAATAGAGATTTCATATTGACTAATCCACTAATTTAAGAAGTATATGAAATTTACCTAAACTAATTGTTAAACACTTAGAACGATAGCCATGGACAATGAATGAATGTGTAACATACATTAATATAAATATGAGATGGTTAGAAATGATTAATTAACACTAAAGAGTACATGGTTCAATTTATAGAGCATTTACTGAAAAATTAAATATTTTCGTAGGGGTTAACCTACATATTTTGAGTGAAATTCAAAAAATATGACAAAATTATTTTAATGCGTAGTTGCATCCTCCACTTAAATATTATGATGTTAAAAGAGGTTTGGAACCTTTGTGGTCTCTATTTCTCTAGATAATAGAGATTTCATATTGATTAATCCACTAATTTAAGAAGTATATGAATTTTACCTAAACTAATTGTTAAAAACTTAGAACGATAGCCATGGACAATGAAAGAATGTTTAGAATACATTAATATAAATATCGGATGGTTAGAAATGATTAAATAACACTAAAGAGTAAAAGGTTCAATTTTTAGAGCATTTACTGAAAAATTAAATATTTTCGTTGGGGTTAACCTATATATTTTGAGTGAAATTCAAAAAATATGACTAAACTATTTTAATGCGTAGTTGCATCCTCCACTTAAATATTATGATGTTAAAAGAGGTTTGGAACCTTTGTATTAATGTATTCTAAACTAACTTTCAAAGTTCATTTACATCATTCTAATTTTTAACAATTAATTTAGTTTAAAATCATATACTGCTTAAATAAGTGGACTAAACACTACTAAATCACTATTATCTAAAGAAATAGAGACAACAAAGGTTCCTAACCTCTTTGATCATCATAATATGCAAGTGGAGGATGCAACTATGGAATAAAACAATATTGTCATATTTTTTGAATTTCACTCAAAATTTGAAGGTTAACCCCTTTGAAAATATTGAGTTTTTCTTTAACTGGAGCTTATACTCTTTAGTGTTGTTTAAAAATATTTAACCACATTCAACATTTGTATTAATGTATTATAAACTATATTTCAAGATTCATTTACGTCATTCTAATTTTAAACAATTAATTTAGTTTAAAATCGTATACTGCTTAAATAAGTAGAATAAACACTATTAAATCACTATTATCTAAAGAAACAGAGACAAAAAAAGGTTCCTAACCTTTTTCACCATCATAATATGTAAGTGTAGGATGCAACTAAGCAATAAAACAATATTGTCATATTTTTTTTAATTTTCACTCAAATTTGTAGGTTAACCCCCCTACGAAAATATTGAGTTTTTCTTTAACTGGAGATTATACTTTTTAGTGTTGTTTAAAAATATTTAACCACATTCTACATTTGTATTAATGTATTATAAACTATATTTCAAGGTTCATTTACGTCATTCTAATTTTAAACAATTAATTTAGTTTAAAATCGTATACTGCTTAAATAAGTAGACTAAACACTATTAAATCACTATTATCTAAAGAAACGGAGACAAAAAAGGTTCCTAACCTCTTTTACTATCAAAATATGTAAGTGTAGGATTCAACTAAGCAATAAAACAACATTGTCATATTTTTTGAATTTCACTCAAAATTTGTAGGTTAACCCCCCCCCAACGAAAAATATTGAGTTTTTCTTTAACTGGAGATTATACTCTTTAGTGTTGTTTAAAAATATTTAACCACAGTCTACATTTGTATTAATATATTCTAAACTATCTTTCAAAGTTCATTTACATCATTCTAATTTTTAACAATTAATTTAGTTTAATCATATACTGCTTAAATAAGTGGACTAAACACTACTAAATCACTATTATCTAAAGAAAAAAAGATAAGAAAGGTTCCTAACCTCTTTGACTATCATAATATGTAAGTGGAGGATGCAACTATGCAATAAAACATTATTGTCATATTTTTTGAATTTCACTCAAAATTTGAAGGTTAACCCCTTCGAACATATTGAGTTTTTCTTTAACTGGAGCTTATACTCTTTTAGTGTTGTTTAAAAATATTTAAACACATTCTATATTTGTATAAATGTATCCTAAACTAACTTTCAAAGTTCATTTACATCATTCTAATTTTTAACAATTAATTTAGTTTAAAATCATATACTGCTTAAATAAGTGGCCTAACACTACTAAATCACTATTATCTAAAGAAGGAGAGACAATTCCTAACCTCTTTGACCATCATAATATGTAAGTGGAGGATGCAACTATGCAATAAAATAATATTGTCATATTTTTTGAATTTCACTCAAAATTTGAAGGTTAACCCCAACGAAAATATTGAGTTTTTCTTTAACTGGAGATTATACTCTTTAAGGTTTTTTTTAAATATTTAACCACATTCTACATTTGTATTAATGTATTATAAACTATATTTCAAGGTTCATTTACGTCATTTTAATTTTAAACAATTAATTTAGTTTAAAATCGTATATTGCTTAAATAAGTAGACTAAACACTATTAAATCACTATTATCTAAAGAAACAGAGACAAAAAAAAGGTTCCTAACCTCTTTCACCATCATAATATGTAAGTGTAGGATGCAACTAAGCAATAAAACAATATTGTCATATTTTTTGAATTTCACTCAAAATTTGTAGGTTAACCCCCCTACGAAAATATTGAGTTTTTCTTTAACTGGAGATTATACTCTTTAGTGTTGTTTAAAAATATTTAACCACATTCTACATTTGTATTAATGTATTATAAACTATATTTCAAGGTTCATTTACGTCATTCTAATTTTAAACAATTAATTTAGTTTAAAATCGTATACTGCTTAAATAAGTAGACTAAACACTATTAAATCACTATTATCTAAAGAAATGGAGACAAAAAAGGTTCCTAACCTCTTTGACTATCATAATATGTAAGTGTAGGATGTAACTAAGCAATAAAACAATATTGTCATATTTTTTGAATTTCACTCAAAATTTGTAGGTTAACCCCCCTACGAAAATATTGAGTTTTTCTTTAACTAGAGATTATACTCTTTACTGTTGTTTAAAAATATTTAACCACAGTCTACATTTGTATTAATATATTCTAAACTATCTTTCAAAGTTCATTTACATCATTCTAATTTTTAACAATTAATTTAGTTTAAAATCATATACTGCTTAAATAAGTGGACTAAACACTACTAAATCACTATTATCTAAAGAAACAGAGATAACAAAGGTTCCTAACCTCTTTGACTATCATAATATGTAAGTGGAGGATGCAACTATGGAATAAAACAATATTGTCATATTTTTTTAATTTCACTCAAAATTTGAAGATTAACCCCTACGAAAATATTGAGTTTTTCTTTAACTGGAGCTTATACTCTTTAGTGTTGTTTAAAAATATTTAACCATATTCTACATTTGTATTAATGTATTCTAAACTATATTTCAAAGTTCATTTACATCATTCTAATTTTTAACAATTTATTTAGTTGAAAATCATATAATGCTTAAATAAGTAGACTAAACACTATTAAATCACTATTATCTAAAGAAACAAAGACAACAAAGGTCTCTAACCTCTTTGACCATCATAATATGTAATTGTATGATGCAACTAAGCAATAAAACAATATTGTCATATTTTTCGAATTTCACTCAAAATTTGTACGAAAATATTGAGTTTTTCTTTAACTGGAGATTATACTCTATAGTGTTGTTTAAAAATATTTAAGCACAGTCTATATTTGTATTAATGTATTCTAAACTATCTTTCAAAGTTCATTTACATCATTCTAATTTTTAAAAATTAATTTAGTTTAAAATCATATACTGCTTAAATATGTGGACTAAACACTACTAAATCACTATTATCTAAAGAAACAGAGACAACAAAGGTTCCTAATCTCTTTGACTATCATAATATGTAAGTGGAGGATGCAACTATGCAATAAAACAATATTGTCATATTTTTGAATTTCACTCAAAATTTGAAGGTTAACCCCTACGAAAATATTGAGTTTTTCTTTAACTGGAGCTTATACACTTTAGTGTTGTTTAAAAATATTTAACCACATTATACATTTGAATTAATGTATTCTAAATTATCTTTCTTAGTTCGTTTACATCATTCTAATTATTAACAATTAATTTAGTTTAAAATCATATACTGCTTAAATAAGTGGACTAAACACTACTAAATCATTATTATCTAAATAAACAGAGACAACAAAGGTTCCTAACCTCTTTGACCATCATAATATGTAAGTTAAGGATGCAACTATGCAATAAAACAATATTATCATATTTTTTGAATTTCACTCAAAATTTGTACGAAAATATTGAGTTTTTCTTTAACTGGAGATTATACTCTTTAGTGTTGTTTAAAAATATTTAACCACATTCTACATTTGTATTAATGTATTCTAAACTATTTTTCAAAGTTTATTTACATCATTCTAATTTTTTAAAATTAATTAAGTTTAAATTCATATACTCCTTAAATAAGGAGACTAAACACTATTAAATCACTATTATCTAAAAAACTGAGACAAAAAAGGTTCCTAACCTCTTTCACCATCATAATATGTAAGTGGAGGATGCAACTATGCAATAAAAAAAATATTTTCATATTTTTTGAATTTCACTCAAAATTTGTAGATTAACCCCCTACGAAAATATTGAGTTTTTCTTTAACTCGAGCTTATACTCTTTAGTGTTGTTTAAAAATATTTAACCGCAGTCTACATTTGTATTAATGTGTTCTAAACTATTTTTAAAGGTTCATTTAAGTCATTCTAATTTTTAACAATTAATTTAGTTTAAAATCATACACTGCTTAAATAAGTGGACTAAACACTACTAAATCATTATTATCTAAAGAAACAGAGACAACAAAGGTTCCTAACCTCTTTGACTATCATAATATGTAAGTGGAGGATGCAACTATGCAATAAAACAATATTGTCATATTTTTTGAATTTCACTCAAAATTTGAAGGTTAACAACCCCTACGAAAATATTGAGTTTTTCTTTTATTGGAGCTTATACTCTTTAGTGTTGTTTAAAAATATTTAAACACATTATACATTTGTATTGATTTATTCTAAACTAACTTTCAAAGTTCATTTACATCATTCTAATCTTTAACAATTAATTTAGTTTAAAATCATATATTGCTTAAATAAGTGGACTAAACACTACTAAATCACTATTATCTGAAGAGACAGAGACAACAAAGGTTCCTAACCTCTTTGACCATCATAATATGTAAGTGGAGGATGCAACTATGGAATAAAACAATATTATCATATTTTTTGAATTTTACTAAAAATTTGTAGGTTAACCCCTCCGAAAATATTGAGTTTTTCTTTAACTGGAGCTTATACTCTTTAGTATTGTTTAAAAATATTTAACCACATTCTACATTTGTATTAATGTATTATAAACTATATTTCAAGGTTCAGTTACGTCATTCTAATTTTAAACAATTAATTTAGTTTAAAATCGTATACTGCTTAAATAAACTAAACACTATTAAATCACTATTATCTAAAGAAACGTAGACAAAAAAGGTTCTTAACCTCTTTGACTATCATAATATGTAAGTGTAGGATGCAACTAAGCAATAAAACAATATTGTCATATTTTTTGAATTTCACTCAGAATTTGTAGGTTAACCCCCCCATACGAAAATATTGAGTTTTTCTTTAACTGGAGATTATACTCTTTAGTGTTGTTTAAAAATATTTAACCACATTCTACATTTTTATTAATGAGTTCTAAACTATATTTCAAAGTTCATTTACATCATTCTAATTTTTAGCAATTAATTTAGTTGAAAATCATAGACTGCTTAAATAAGTAGAGTAAACACTATTAAATCACTATTATCTAAAGAAATAGAGACAACAAAGTTTCTAACCTCTTTGACCATCATAATATGTAATTGTAGGAAGCAACTAAGCAATAAAACAATATTGTCATATTTTTTGAATTTCACTCAAAATTTGTACGAAAATATTGAGTTTTTCTTTAACTGGAGATTATACTCTTTAGTGTTGTTTAAAAATATTTAACCACAGTCTACATTTGTATTAATGTATTCTAAACTATCTTTCAAAGTTCATTTACATCATTTTAATTTTTAACAATTAATTTATTTTAAAATCATATACTGCTTAAATAAGTGGACTAAACACTACTAAATCACTATTATCTAAAGAAACAGAGATAACAAAGGTTCCTAACCTCTTTGACTATCATAATATGTAAGTGGAGGATGCAACTATGGAATAAACAATATTGTCATATTTTTTTAATTTCACTCAAAATTTGAAGATTAACCCCTACGAAAATATTGAGTTTTTCTTTAACTGGAGCTTATACTCTTTAGTGTTGTTTAAAATTATTTAACCATATTCTACATTTGTATTAATGTATTCTAAACTATATTTCAAAGTTCATTTACATCATTCTAATTTTTAACAATTTATTTAGTTGAAAATCATATAATGCTTAAATAAGTAGACTAAACACTATTAAATCACTATTATCTAAAGAAACAAAGACAACAAAGGTCTCTAACCTCTTTGACCATCATAATATGTAATTGTATGATGCAACTAAGCAATAAAACAATATTGTCATATTTTTCGAATTTCACTCAAAATTTGTACGAAAATATTGAGTTTTTCTTTAATTGGAGATTATACTCTATAGTGTTGTTTAAAAATATTTAAGCACAGTCTATATTTGTATTAATGTATTCTAAACTATCTTTCAAAGTTCATTTACATCATTCTAATTTTTAAAAATTAATTTAGTTTAAAATCATATACTGCTTAAATATGTGGACTAAACACTACTAAATCACTATTATCTAAAGAAACAGAGACAACAAAGGTTCCTAACCTCTTTGACTATCATAATATGTAAGTGGAGGATGCAACTATGCAATAAAACAATATTGTCATATTTTTGAATTTCACTCAAAATTTGAAGGTTAACCCTACGAAAATATTGAGTTTTTCTTTAACTGGAGCTTATACTCTTTAGTGTTGTTTAAAAATATTTAACCACATTATACATTTGAATTAATGTATTCTAAATTATCTTTCTTAGTTCGTTTACATCATTCTAATTATTAACAATTAATTTAGTTTAAAATCATATACTGCTTAAATAAGTGGACTAAACACTACTAAATCATTATTATCTAAATAAACAGAGACAACAAAGGTTCCTAACCTCTTTGACCATCATAATATGTAAGTTAAGGATGCAACTATGCAATAAAACAATATTATCATATTTTTTGAATTTCACTCAAAATTTGTACGAAAATATTGAGTTTTTCTTTAACTGGAGATTATACTCTTTAGTGTTGTTTAAAAATATTTAACCACATTCTACATTTGTATTAATGTATTCTAAACTATTTTTCAAAGTTTATTTACATCATTCTAATTTTTTAAAATTAATTAAGTTTAAATTCATATACTCCTTAAATAAGGAGACTAAACACTATTAAATCACTATTATCTAAAAAAACTGAGACAAAAAAGGTTCCTAACCTCTTTCACCATCATAATATGTAAGTGGAGGATGCAACTATGCAATAAAAAAAATATTTTCATATTTTTTGAATTTCACTCAAAATTTGTAGATTAACCCCCTACGAAAATATTGAGTTTTTCTTTAACTCGAGCTTATACTCTTTAGTGTTGTTTAAAAATATTTAACCGCAGTCTACATTTGTATTAATGTGTTCTAAACTATTTTTAAAGGTTCATTTAAGTCATTCTAATTTTTAACAATTAATTTAGTTTAAAATCATACACTGCTTAAATAAGTGGACTAAACACTACTAAATCATTATTATCTAAAGAAACAGAGACAACAAAGGTTCCTAACCTCTTTGACTATCATAATATGTAAGTGGAGGATGCAACTATGCAATAAAACAATATTGTCATATTTTTTGAATTTCACTCAAAATTTGAAGGTTAACAACCCCTACGAAAATATTGAGTTTTTCTTTTATTGGAGCTTATACTCTTTAGTGTTGTTTAAAAATATTTAAACACATTATACATTTGTATTGATTTATTCTAAACTAACTTTCAAAGTTCATTTACATCATTCTAATCTTTAACAATTAATTTAGTTTAAAATCATATATTGCTTAAATAAGTGGACTAAACACTACTAAATCACTATTATCTGAAGAGACAGAGACAACAAAGGTTCCTAACCTCTTTGACCATCATAATATGTAAGTGGAGGATGCAACTATGGAATAAAACAATATTATCATATTTTTTGAATTTTACTAAAAATTTGTAGGTTAACCCCTCCGAAAATATTGAGTTTTTCTTTAACTGGAGCTTATACTCTTTAGTATTGTTTAAAAATATTTAACCACATTCTACATTTGTATTAATGTATTATAAACTATATTTCAAGGTTCAGTTACGTCATTCTAATTTTAAACAATTAATTTAGTTTAAAATCGTATACTGCTTAAATAAACTAAACACTATTAAATAACTATTATCTAAAGAAACGGAGACAAAAAAGGTTCTTAACCTCTTTGACTATCATAATATGTAAGTGTAGGATGCAACTAAACAATAAAACAATATTGTCATATTTTTTTAATTTCACTCAGAATTTGTAGGTTAACCCCCCCATACGAAAATATTGAGTTTTTCTTTAACTGGAGATTATACTCTTTAGTGTTGTTTAAAAATATTTAACCACATTCTACATTTTTATTAATGTATTCTAAACTATATTTCAAAGTTCATTTACATCATTCTAATTTTTAGCAATTAATTTAGTTGAAAATCATAGACTGCTTAAATAAGTAGAGTAAACACTATTAAATCACTATTATCTAAAGAAATAGAGACAACAAAGTTTCTAACCTCTTTGACCATCATAATATGTAATTGTAGGAAGCAACTAAGCAATAAAACAATATTGTCATATTTTTTGAATTTCACTCAAAATTTGTACGAAAATATTGAGTTTTTCTTTAACTGGAGATTATACTCTTTAGTGTTGTTTAAAAATATTTAACCACAGTCTACATTTGTATTAATGTATTCTAAACTATCTTTCAAAGTTCATTTACATCATTTTAATTTTTAACAATTAATTTATTTTAAAATCATATACTGCTTAAATAAGTGGACTAAACACTACTAAATCACTGTTATCTAAAGAAACAGAGACAACAAAGGTTCCTAACCTCTTTGACTATCATAATATGTGAGTGGAGGATGCAACTATGCAATAAAACAATATTTTCCTATTTTTTGAATTTTACTCAAAATTTGAAGGTTAACCCCTACGAAAATATTGAGTTTTCTTTAACTGGAGCTTATACTCTTTAGTGTTGTTTAAAAATATTTAACCAAATTATACATTTGTATTAATGTATTCTATACTATCTTTCTTAGTTCATTTACATCATTCTAATTATTAACAATTAATTTAGTTTAAAATCATATACTGCTTAAATAAGTGGACTAAACACTACTAAATCATTATTATCTAAAGAAACAGAGAAAACAAAGGTTCGTAACCTCTTTGACCATCATAATATGTAAGTGAAGGATGCAACTATGCAATAAAACACTGTTATCATATTTTTTGAATTTCACTCAAAATTTGTAGGTTAACCTATCCGAAAATATTGAGTTTTTCTTTAACTGGAGCTTATACTCTTTAGTGTTGTTTAAAAATATTTAACCACATTCTACATTTCTATTAATGTATTCTAAACTATCTTTTAAGGTTCATTTACGTCATTCTAATTTTTAACAATTAATTTAGTTTAAAATCATATACTGCTTAAATAAGGAGACTAAACACTATTAAATCACTATTATCTAGAGAAACGGAGACAACAAAGGTTCCTAACCTCTTTGACCATCATAATATGTAAGTGGAGGATGAAACTATGCAATAAAACAATATTGTCATATGTTTTGAATTTCACTTAAAATTTGTAGGTTAACCATTACGAAAATATTGAGTTTTTCTTTAACTAGAGCTTATACTCTTTAGTGTTGTTTAAAAATATTTAACCACATTCTACATTTTTATTAATGTATTCTAAACTATCTTTCAAAGTTTATTTACATCATTCTAATTTTAAAAAATTAATTTAGTTTAAATTCATATACTCCTTAAATAAGGGGACTAAACACTATTAAATCACTATTATCTTAAAAAACTG
Source organism: Brassica juncea (assembly GCA_018703725.1). NCBI lineage: Eukaryota > Viridiplantae > Streptophyta > Magnoliopsida > Brassicales > Brassicaceae > Brassica > Brassica juncea. Next base: position 1,480,199 of record CM031942.1, on the reverse strand, counting down.
AGACAACAAAGGTTCCTAACCTCTTTGACCATCATAATATGTAAGTGGAGGATGCAACTATGCAATAAAATAATATTGTCATATTTTTTGAATTTCACTCAAAATTTGTAGAAACCCCCTACGAAAATATTGAGTTTTTCTTTAATTGGAGCTTATACTTTTTAGTGTTGTTTAAAAATATTTAACCACATTCTACATTTGTATTAATGTATTCTAAACTATCTTTAAAGGTTCATTTAAGTCATTCTAAATTTTAACAATTAATTTAGTTTAAAATCATATACTGCTTAAATAAGTGTACAAAACACTATTAAATCACTATTATCTAAAGAAACGGAGACAACAAAGGTTCCTAACCTCTTTGACCATCATAATATGTAAGTGGAGGATGCAGCTATGCAATAAAACAATATTTTCATATTTTTTGAATTTCACTCAAAATTTGTAGGTTAACTAACCCTTACGAAAATATTGAGTTTTTCTTTAACTAGAGCTTATACTCTTTAGTGTTGTTTAAAAATATTTAACCACATTCTACATTTGTATTAATGTATGCTAAACAAAATATAATATAAACACACACATATATATATAATATTTTAACATTACTAAAGTAAATATAATATAAATTTAACTATGATATTATCATTAGATTTTTTTAGTTATTCTCAAAATAATAATAAATTATCAGCTAAATCACTAAAATTACTGATTAAGATTAATAATTGATTAGAAAATATGAGTAAACCTAAATTACCACCTAAAATTATTTAAAAATATAATAAATATATAAAATTACCAATTAAAATTTTGAAAAACATGACAAGTAAATAAATAACCTAAATTATGGAGAATATGATAAATAATCAAAACTAAAATTATTAAAAACAAAACAAAGAAGAAAATTACCTAAAATTTTGGAAAATATGACAAATAAACAATAATCAATGACAAATTAAAAAACCTTAAAATCATTGAAAGACTGACACATAAGCCAAATCACTTCATAAATAATAGTATAGATATATATATTATATTATCAAAGTTAAATTTATATTATATTCACTTCAGTAATACTAAAGTATCTATACTATTATTTATGAAGTGAATATAATATAAATTTAACTTTGATATTATCGTTAGAATGTTTTGAACTATTCTCATATATAGTACTTTAGTATTACTGAAGTGAATATAATATAAATTTAACTTTGATATTATCGTTAGAATGTTTTGAAAAAATAACTAAATCTTAATATAATATGTAAATTTAATATTATTAAAATAAAATTCGTTTTAATATATAAGATTCATTAAGGATATTTTAATAAATTAATAAATTAGTGACTTAGCCAAAAACAAATAATAAATCAATGATTTATTTAAAACCTAATAAAAACATGACAAATAAGTAAAATAAGCAAAATTACCTAAAATCATGGAGAACATGACACATAAGCAAATTCACTTCATAAATAATAGTATAGATAGATAGGTATGAGAAAAAAAATTTATGTTTTACATTTAAATCAAAGTTTTTAAAACTGATCCATGATACATATAGGGAAATTTATTTTCCAGAAAATAATACGTGGAAGTACATATGAAAATACTTTTTACCAATAAATTAGATTGTATGAGTATTTATCGTTCCAGAGTGTCAACTACCATGCAATGCACGAGAGTGATGTATTTGCATTAAGCCATATAATTAAGACAATTGACCTTAATCTCATTTCCACAACATGCCATCCCACTCCATAATTTTCTGTAAAATGGAGTAGGAAATGAAGTGATGAAGAAATAAAAAAAGTGATTACTCTATGAATAGATTCATAGTAATCATTTTTTTTTATTCATTACTCCATTTCCTACTCCATTTTAATGTAAATTATAGAATAAATTGGAGATGCTCTAAGCATTAAGTTAATCTAACCTTTCTTTTGTCCTCTGATCGTTATAAACCAAAACTTTTCCTGAAAAAAAAACATATTGAAAGTTTTATACGTTTAACTGAAAGAAAAGTGTCAAAATACTCATATTCATATTTGAAACGAGTTAATGTCTTATATTTATATCTATATACACAGCCAAATCCATTAATTCTTGATTTTTCTAAAAAGCAGATTGTAAATAGTCAATTTTTCTTGTTTGTCAAAGAAAGAGAAAAGAGTAAATCTATCTCTAAAATATTGCAGGCTTTTTTTTGTCACGATATGTATACTTATTATTACCTTTGTTCTTGACAATGCTTTGATCTTTCCATTTTTTTGAATTACAAAGCTCGAGGAAACTCAATTGACATTTTCAATGAGTTTCATGCAAACATTTTTGAAGAAGAGAAAACTGAATCTGAATAAAAGATAGTTATAAATAGACCCCTTATAACCCCTTCCTCCCCCCCCCCAAAAAAAAAAAGAAGAAGAAATTATGAATACATTTTTGAAAAAATTAAAAAAGAGAGAAAATAAATTAAAAAAAACATGTTGATTGAATTTGAAAATTATATAGAATATCAATATTATTAAAACAGAATCACTCCTATTTTTTACCCCTACAACTTCCAGGTATATTATTTCTTTTGCCACTAATTTTTCAATAAGGATTATACCCCTTGATAAGGCTATTTTCGTAGTTTTGCTGGACCTACATTTCTTTAACCATAACTCTTTTTAACCATAACGGCTAAACTATATAATTGATATCTGGTTTCTTATCATTAATTTAATTTTTACTTTTATAAAAAAATGACCTATTTATCATATTTAGTGTAGATTCAGTCAATAATTCCTTTGTTTACGAATTATTTTACCATCAATATTATTAATTCAGAATTACTTTTATTATTTGCCCTCGTTCTATCTTGGAATATTACATATAATGCCAGTGGAACTACTTTTTTAAAATAAAATTGACTTTTTAATAATTTATCTAATTATTATTCAACTCTAACCACGTTAAATTTAAATTTATCTACCAAAAACAGTTATAATTTATCTACCAAAAACAGTTACCACTTTCTCTTTCCTATAGGCTTTTATTTTTATTAATTAAATAATATTGATTAACAAACAAAATTTATGACCACGACAATTAGTTCCAACACAATATACACAACGATGGGCCTTGGGCTTCGATTTTATCAATACAATCAAAAAACGAATTCATTAGTATGGGCTTTTTAATTGTTATTGGTTTTTAAAAGAGTTACCTCTAGATTCACCAATAGGTTCACCAACCAATATAATTGCGTTATTTCAAATTTGATATCTTTTAAAAAAGGAAATAAAATCTTGTTAAATTATATTATGTTTTTGAAAATAAAAATACAAAATAAATAAATAATAATAATCATTAATAAAAATAAAAATAATTCTTTAAAAAAAATTTTTTAACACTAAACCCTAAACTCTAATTCTAAACCCTAAGCTCTAATTCTAAACCCTAAGCTCTAATTCTAAACCCTAAACCCTTGGATAAATCATAAACACTAAACCTTAAAATCTAATCCTAAACCCTAAACCCTTGGATAATCATAAATACTAAATTTTTAACACTAAAACATTAAACCCTAAACTCTAATCCTAAACCCTAAACACTTGGATAAATCATAAACAGTAAACCCTAAACTCTAATCCTAAATCCTAAACCCTTGGGTAAACCATAAAATAAAAATACAAAAAAATAAATAAAAATAGTAATATTTACAAAAAACAAAAAAAAAATCTTTAAAAAAAAACACTAAACCCTAAACCCTAATCCTAAACCCTAAACCCTTGGGTAAACCATAAACCCTTTGATAAATATTAAACATTAAATCAAAAATAAAATATTAAACATTAAATCAAAAATATTTTGCAATTATTACTTTATTTATTTATATTTATCTTTTATTTTAAAAACATAATATAATGTTACAATATTTTTTAAAAGATTTTTTCGTTTTTTATAAATATTATTATTTTTTTGTATTTTTATTTTAAAAACATAATATAACTTAACAAGATTTTGTTTCCCTTTTTAAAAGATATCAAATATGAAATAACACTATCCTATTGGTTGGTGAACCTCTAGGTTCACCCTAGGGGGTGAATCTAAGAATAAGTCTTTTTAAAATAACAATAAAAATTGAGATTGATTGCCTAAATGACATTTAATAGGATTAATCTACTTTTTAAAAGAAAAATTGGAAACTATTATTTTTGTTTACAATATTAATAGCAGTTTTGAATTATAAGAACTTTAAAACTTTCTAACCACAAATATACAAATCCAATTGCATTTTTAATTATATAAACTACAACCAAATAAGATATTATATGACTAAACTATAGTTTAGCCTAATTTTTCGATAGAACAAAATACTCTACATATTTTTATTCAAAATATTTATATTTACATTTTGATATTCTTTTGACCAAAAAAAGATTTTGATATCTCTTGCACCAAAAACCAAAAATTTTATCTAAACCAAAACCGAAAATTAAAACTAAATTAAAATCAAACTGAAAACTAAACGGTCATACCTAAACATATTTGTGAACAGACATAATGATTGATAAATTTGTCAACAAAAATATGTCCGTTATTAGAAAATGCGGGTCAGAATCTAGTTAAACCGTTCAAAATTGATCATGATTTGGAAGTTATAGAGATGTATAGAAAAAATATAGGGATTTAAGTTTTTGAAAAGTAAAGATAGTGAAAACGGTTAGATAGGTTTTTTATTTTACCTTTTATATTTTACAATTATCTAATTGCTGGATTTTACTGTTGATTTAATTGGTTTTTATTTCTTGATATAATCAATTTGTCATAATATAATTGGTTGAATAACTTGCAATTTTAATATATAAAATAAAAGATTCACCGAGTATTAAGGAACCGATTAGCATTTTGGAGCAAAAGATTATCTTCGCTTAATGTGACGGCAATTAAGCTTCAGTGACGTGTTTATTAATAGACGTTTTCTTCGATAAACCTTTATTTGATTTGATCAAAAAAAAAACCTTTATTTGATCTTCGAGGCTTCGAAAAGAGTTTCTTGACACGTCACGTATGATTATCCGTACAATTCGAGACAAAATATTAGCACCTACGTTCTACGTACAAGCTTTTTTTAATACTACTATTTTACTTATTGACCACAAAAAAAAAAGCAAAAAGCAAGCAAAAAAAAAAAACTATTTTACAATATCTCTATCTTTATGGGTCTCAAAAGTCAGCAGCACCCAACTTGTATATGAATTTATAATTATTGTAATACTAAAATGGGAATTTATATAAGACAGAGTTACATAGTCATTCAAAACATATGTATAGCCCTTTAACTTATTTTTTTACTGTAACCTAATGAAGCCAGTGGTTCTACTTCTAGTCATTTCTCTGAAAATTGCCAACCAGATTATTCTGGAATCCAATCCACGGACCCAATTGGTAAGCTTTTATTTTTTCACAAACAATTTGAAAAAATTAACTAAGTTTGTTTTATCTTTTTGAATGCAATTGAAAATTAAGGCAGTGGAAGCCAAACACGAACTTGAGGCAAGGCGTAAAATGGTGAACAACTCTACTTACCTCTCAGTGGGGCAAGTCGTGGAGATCGAGAACACGACGAACACCAACACCCTCGTCTCAGGAATAATGTTGAATGAAGATGTCAAGCAACATCTACTCAAAGGAAGAATCTCTTCGTCATCCGGCAGAAAAAACTGAAGATTACATTATAAAAATCTATCTAAATGTTTTCTCCTCTATAAAATCTTAATATTGAATCTTAATGTGTGTTGTTGAATCTTTATCTTAATGTTTTCTCTCTCTCACAAAACCTATCTTAATATTGAATCTTAATGTGTGTTGTTGAATCTTATTGTGTTTATCATATGGAGAGATCAATTGGTTTTTAATGTTCAAAATACTACTATTTTACTTACTGACCACAAAAAAAAAAAGCAAAAGAAAAGCAAAAAACAAAAAAGAAAAGAAACTATTTTACAATGTCTCTCTATCTATATGGGTTTCAACAGTCAGTAGCACCCAACTTGTATATGAATTTATAATTATTGTAAAACTAAAATGAGAATTTATATAAGACAAAGTTACATAGTCATTCAAAACATATGTATAACCCTTTAACTTGTTTGTTACTGTAATCTAATGAAGCCAGTGGTTCTACTTCTAATAATTTCTCTGTTTTTTAAAAATATCATTTTAACATTTTTTACATAATAAGTATCATTTTCGAATTTCAACACGGATCATACATTATTAATTACAAACTGTATTATATTTTATAAATGATTTATTTATTTTAAATACTATTAATCAAATAGTTATATATAATAAGAACATAAATATATTTCAATCATTTTCTTAATCTGTGTAAAAATATCAAATTGACACTTTTTAAAATACGCAGTGATAAATAAATGCATTATATACTATTTTTAGTTCAATAATCTTCATCTATTTTATCATGCGTACTGCGGATTAACTACAGAGTTAGCATTATTTAGATTACAAGTACAAGAATACAGAATTCCATGTTTCAACACACACAATCTATTCATTAAAACAAAATTTCGCCTAATGTCTGAATTTATCAAATGCAATACGAGTTAGGACCCAAATTCATGCAGGGCTATTTCTAATATATTTTCTTTTGTTAAATTTTCAGGAAAGTTTACTAACTATGTTGATATATAACGACCAACAATGATGTGTGTTTGAAGAGTCACCACTATTAAATAACTCGTATACCTAAAGTAGGTAATGAATTGTTCCTCACAGATAAATCATCAGTACTGATTATCAGTGAAAAACCTAATTATGTGACGAGCGTTTAAATATTTAAATCACGATATATATAGTATTATCGTCTTGTGTGTGTTTTGAGCTGACTTCATTTTTTTTTTGTCAACTCCTATTAGTGTTTCTTTTCTTTATCCATTTCAATAATCAAATTGGTATATCGTAAAAAAACAAAAAAAAACGGTAAACGGTAAACGGTAAACCAATAATCAAATTGGTATATCATAGCATTCTCAGTCGGAGGAAACGCCAAATTTAAATATCTATATATATTGTTGTCAGCAAACTGAATAATCTATTTTGACATCAATTAAATGTTTAGGTAAGATTATAAAACGTTATGTGACGTTCTATGGATGTATCTATCTTTCTTTCGTTGAGTTTTGATTTGAATTTTTCCTTATTAGCAAAATATAAAGACAAATGTTATGTTCTTACCTTGAAAGGTTGAAACTTAAAGCCTTGTTCGAAAGTCATCGCATTGTGTCGTTGGGTACTTCGAGGAAGCTCACCAGTTGTCAAAAAATACATAAATTCTGGTACAAACTACGCCAGAATCAAATAATGCCAATTTAATGCTAGGCACAACAATACAATAATAGAAGATTTTTTTCGATTTATTATTAATTAGTTCTAGTTAACGTTGAAAGGCAATATTGTTTTTTAGTTCTAATGACTTTGGGTTAGCGGCATGTCACACTCCTCTAGATAAAGAAAAGGTATAAGCACTTAAAATCAAGGCTGTTTGGAGAGAATTAGTCTCGATAGGAAGGTGCAGCCTGCAGAGAACGTCGCTAGTGGCACGTTCGTGTTCGTATAATTTAATCAACTTTGTACGGAGACATAGACCGATGAATAGTTGAATATACTAGTATCAGCAATTATAAAGTATCGTTTTCGTTGAACAGAAAAATAAAAAAAAAGTATCGTTTTCAATATGAAAAGTTAAAACATTATTCTCACACGTAAACCCTATTCTATTGCGTATTTAGTAACAGCGCATCAGTTATAATCTCGCTGGATAAAAAGCCACACATACAAAAAATAAAACATACGTTGGACAAAAACAACAAACACCTATATACGAAATTTGATTAAAAATACACATAGACATACATATATTATTATTTGCAAAGGGTCGCGTACATATATACACAAGTAGATGAATACTCATATTAGCACTAAGTATATATAAATGAATACTCCAAAAGCTTTTGTCTGATTAGTGATTAGATTAGCACAATTTGGTTTAGTTAAAGTCCTAAACTCAGATCTGTCTTCGGTTTGTTCTAAGTTTGTGCGTCTCTTGTTCGCATATGAATAAATCTATAAGGAGGCATCAAAAGGACACTTCCGTAGAGAACCTTGTTGGAACTTAACGTGCAGCTAAATTGTATCAATGACAAAAATAAAATACAAAATATATAGAAGATGCGATTTGATCTCTTGCGAAGTGTTATTACCTAATAGATACAGAGAAAAATGTTTGCCACGTGGATATCACACGTGTGTTGGCATCATAATTGTCATCAAGCAACATACTAATGTGTTGGCATCGTAACTGTCATCAAACAACATAATAAGTAATAACACACTCCACCAGTTGAACCTCTTGTGACTCATCCTCTTCAATGTATTTACACCAAAATTAGTTATAACGTTTTTTCTTAGCAAGCTAAAACATCACCAAAGAAATCTAGCTAAAGGTTAATGTTAATAAATGGTCTAATGCTTGATTAAAGTCATTTAATTAAACCTATGGAGTTAATGGAGAATTCTTTAGGTGAGGAAAAGCAAAAGAGAGACGTTTTTCCCGCAAAATCTAATCTAACGGTCGAGATTCTTTTCTATTCATCCAACGGTCCATAGATATGACTCAGTCTCCTTCTCTCATCATCACCTTTTCAATCTTTCTTGCCTTCTTCTCTATTTAAACTTCTTTGCCTCTCACTCTGCTCTTCCTCTTTAGAGTTTAGACAGCCACATAATCCCCAAAACACATCCTCTCCTTCCCATTCTCAAACCTCTACCGTTAATTATCTAAACCGATCAATCAAACGATATAAAAAGACAGAGCTCTGAAACAGAGTAAAGTGTCTTGCTTTAGTTTGTTCTGTTTTTCAACGATGAGAAGGTTAAGAGGGATCAAGATTAGAAGACCGATGCAACGAATCTCGAGATGGATCCTCCGGAAAACCCGGCTCCGACGCTCGAGATACATCCGGTTAAACCCGACTCAACCGGTTTGCAAACCAAGAGCCATCACAAAGCTCATAAGCTGGGGACGAAGCCTCACATCACACAGCGCCAGGTTTCTCGGGTCTAAGGTATCGAACTCCGGATACACGCCGATCGGTAAGGACCCGACTCAAAATAAACCCGACCCGGTTCCGAAAGGTCACTCGGCGGTTTACGTCGGTAAGAAAGACGGAGACTTTCACAGAGTTCTGGTGCCGATCGTTTACTTCAACCATCCTCTGTTCGGCGAGCTTCTGAGGGAGGCAGAAGAAGAGTTTGGGTTTTGTCAGGAAGGTGGGATCACTATCCCTTGTCCTTATTCGGATTTCAAACGGGTTCAGACCCGAATTGAATCCGGGTCGGGTTTTGGTAAGCTTTTCTGGAGCCGGCGCCGGCACGGAAGATGACGATTAACGATGATATTTATTATAATGATGAAAAAACAGTTTTTTTTAACTCTTTTTACTATTTACTTTCTTTTTGTGACCTTTTCACTTTTTTCGTTGCTTTTTAGTTTTTTTAATCATTTTGTTAGATATGTGTATATTGTGATAATGTAGAAGTCAGATTTTGTATTAGTTTGAAAAGGAAGGGATACTGTAAATAATTTAGAGTTTTTTTCCCTTTCCGTAATTGCATGAGTGCTTTTGGGTGAGACTATATGATTATGAAATTATGATTAAGATAGTGATTTTAAAAGGTGAATTATGAAAACGATAAAAAGGCAAAGGAAAAGTTTAACACGATTCTTTTCATCTTTGGGACCTACTCAAGATTTTGCTATCAATCACAATTATTTATCATTGTTAATGCCACTAATTCTATACACACGTAGTTGAACCAAAACAAAAATATACATGTATATTGGAAAAAATTTGTGGGAGAACAAAATCCTGCCAAAAGGACATTTTGGCATTGAAGTGATCCTCGCCATTAGAGTCCCTTTCGATATCTCTATAATTAGCGATGATTTTTTTTAGTGGAGAATCCAACCAAGAATCAAGGACTTTGTGGAAAATACTTGTTGACAAAAATTGTAGAAAATACTTGAAAAAAGTCACATTTTTTTAGCGAACAAAGAAAGACCTGCGTAATTGAGTTGGCTCAAGCAGAATAGTCACGCTTAGGATTTCAAGTTTATAGTGCACAAAAAAAGGATTTCTAGTTTATTGGAGCAAAGATAACTAGATAAGATTTAGTTTAGTACTCTAGCTTGGAACAAAACGAGGATCATCACGTGTACTTTGTATGGAAGTTCACACTTCTCAAGTTTATAGATTGGATCAACATAGTGACCAATTAATTATGCTTGTTAATACAAAAAATATTAATACATTTTGGTTTCCATCCAACAAATTATTTTTACAAAACTTTTTACAAAATATTGGATACATTTAAATCAATAAAAATTCAGAAACCCAATCATTTTTTAAGTTTAGGATTACTCATTATTAGTTAACAAAATATGCACTGAAAATATATAAATATATTTTTTTAACATTTTTTGCTATAAAAATGTATGGAGGAAGTAATATAAAGCAACTAACAATCTACAAATACCGATTAGTATTCATATTAGTGAGAGATATTTCATATTTTCCTTTGGGGCTAGATGAGTTGTTGAAGTGCCAAGTTGATGATTCATAGATTGGTCCAAATTATATTGAGTTGAAACTATTATGGATAAGCAGTGGCTGTGACAATCAATTATTGTTTTTCTTCAAAGGTATATAGACCAGGTTAGTCAGACGTACGACCAGTTAACCTAATCCCTATTGTTTAATTCACAGTGGTGAACAAGGCCATGAAACATGGGCTTTGATTCATTTATAGCTCAACAGCCCAAAAGCCTCAGTGTTTGGAACATTGGCAAACTGGTACGTTTGTGGTTGGATTTTGCGAACCTGGGTGGTTTTGATGATTGTTAGACTTCAACTTGCAACCTGCAACTGATTGAAGGTAGCAGTCGCATGTCACTGCGACATGCAAACGAACAAATTCTTACTATTATTAACTACCTCGCCTTGAGACTATGCATCTAAAGTCTGTTTCAATATCAAGTTACGTGACACACGCTTATCTCGGCTCCCCAATTCTCTGAGCCTTGAGCATTCCTGACACTAGTGATACTTTTGAAAGTGCGATCTGTCGATATGGTTAAGGAGACTCTAGAATCGTGATCTCAAACGTTGCCTATATATCTCTCTAGCTGTCCCAACCTAAAATCTCTTGACTTGGTAATGATTAATTCCTTCTTTTTGCTTTCCTTGTTTCACAAGTTTTGTAGTTTAGCTGATTGATGAATGTAGTGAGTGAGTATTCCTTCGTATTATGATTCTTTTACAGAAATTTACTATTCGTTTCGGAAATTCATTTGGTCGTGGTCAAGATTCAAATAAAGTAGTTTCTAAACACTTAAAAAGTTAAAAATTCTCCACTATAGCATGAGGAGAATATGTGCTATGGAATCGATCATGCGAACATATACCAATCAAAACGAACATGATTAAAATGGGACCCTCTTTGCACAAAAGAATTCTCAAGAAACCCAAATCTTCTTTGGTTGTGTCTAAATCATTAAATTAAGTAGTACTATATTGTCTATTCAAATAATAAACCAATTCTTTCATCCAATTTGTCGAGTTTTTTTTTGTATTAATTCGTTTTACAAGTGAATGTTTATATGCCAATTGGGAATCGCCAAAGCATAATTAGGTTTATCGAGTTTTAAGCTTATCTTGGTTTGCATTACATTCGTTCTAGACATATCCACACATCTCTTGGACCGACTCAACTTAATAATCCTAATCACTCTAATATAAATAAATTAAAATATAACACTATGAATATACTCAGAAACATTTGAAAACAATCCCAAAGAACACCAAAATTAAAGAACCAAAGTATGAGAACATTCTTTCTCTTCTCTCTCTTCTTCTTCTTCCTCTTCTTCCACTCCTCCTCCTCCTCAAGAACTTCATCAGAATCTCGCATCTTCATCTACGGTGGATGTTCACCGGAAAAATACTCACCAAACACTCCTTTCGAATCAAACCGCGATACTTTCCTCTCCTCCGTCGTTACTTCCTCCTCAGACGCCTCCTTCAACAGCTTCGCCGTCGGAAACGACTCTTCCTCCTCCTCCTCCGCTGCTATTTTCGGCCTTTATCAATGCCATGACGATCTCCGACCTCCTGACTGCTCAAAATGTATCCAAAACTCCATAGATCAAATCACACTCCTTTGTTCTTACTCTTACGGTGCTTCTCTTCAGCTCCAAGGCTGCTTCTTACGTTACGAGACCTACGATTTTCTCGGGAAACAAGACACGAGTCTTAAGTACAAGAAGTGTAGTTCCAAGAGCGTTGAGAATGATTATGACTTCTTTAAACGAAGAGACGATGTCTTGTCGGATCTTGAGTCGACTCAGCTAGGTTACAAAGTTAGCCGGTCTGGTTTAGTCGAAGGTTATGCTCAGTGTGTTGGTGACTTGAGTCCTAGTGACTGTACGGCTTGTCTTGCGGAAGCCGTTGGGAAGTTAAAGAATCTTTGTGGCTCGGCGGTTGCAGCTGAGGTTTACTTGGCTCAGTGCTACGCTCATTATTGGGGTTCTGGTTACTACGACTTCTCTCCAGGTCGGTCTATAAATTCAAATTTAATCTAGAATTGAGTATTGCTTTAATTACATTACCTTTTTAATCGTTTACAACTCACACACATAGCATAGTCATGCACACTAGTTAAACATGAATCATCACAATTTTTTTTACTCTACTACAAAATTAATACATGCATGCGCTCTAAATTATTAAGTTTGAATAATGACATATAGTTGCCTAACTTAAAAGTTATATATTGAGGTCCTTAGTTATCTTTCATGAACTATACTTAGTGACATGATTATGTAATCATTTAATAGAAATGTGTGAGGATTTGACCTAGTTTAAAAATCCGCCGCTCGTAACTGAGAAAATCACGAGTGTAGTGGCTTGGTTGCACGAGAAAGCTGAAGAAATCATAAAACTTTTTAACCTTTCTTTATCCTGGATGACACCATTAAGTATTGAATAAAATAAAATTAATCTTTTGAATTATTCGTTGGAAAATTCGAGCATCATGATTATAATATGATTGGCCAGAAAAGAATGTTGTTTGCAATATACTATTCTTTTCCTTTAGGCATAGCCGCAGATGTCTCCATTTCCAACTTTATTTTACATATTCTTTATGGCTTGATCGATATCACACAGTAGGAAATTCACTACACCTTAAAAATTGTAATTCTTAGCTTGATACTATGGTCTTAGCATGTGTGACTTTGTCACATACTATGAGATCTATCTAAACTAATCTTACTTTCGTAATTAAGATCCAACGAACGGAGATCACGTTGGGAAATCAATTGCGATCATCGTAGGAGTCATTGCTGGATTCGCACTTCTTGTTATTCTCCTCTCCCTCTGCAGAAGTTCCATGCGTAAGCATATATACTTGCCTAATCTTCACATGATTAACTCATTTTATTTAGATTTGAATTTAACTGAGTTGCTGAGAATTTTCATAATCTTATATTTTATGATGCTGATTAATTTGCAGATTGATACAAAGAAGGCATGATTTGGGATGAAAATTTCTAAAGGGGCCTGTTTTTTTTTTTTTTGAATTTATGTTGCAGGAACATATCCGTTAACTTCTTGTCAAAAAAAAAGAAACATATCCGTTAACTTATTGATTATTTTTTGTTAACAAAAGGACGAGAAAAAACTCCAAGTGGCCTATAAAATAGTGAAACGTATTGTCTGCCTTGAAAGATGATAACTTTATCCATGAAATAGTTTATAGGCTTAAACCCACTTTCCTTAGCAGGCGCATTTATTCCTGTCATTACTTAATTCGCAACATATATGGCTATGATAAAGATTGAATATCTTTAGACTTTTAAGGTCCTGCCGGGAAAAGGGCAAAGTTTATTCAACCTGTGGACCTGTGGTTCGTGTTAATACTTAAAAGTTAACACCATCCGGGTCTACCGGTTCTTATAGTCACACCACATTTCCATTGGAGCATCAACTTGTGGGATGGGATCTGGCCCACTAGGGTTCCAAGCAGTGCACCACGAAGTCTTACATTACTGTATCTATCTACAACATTTTCATGCAGCTAAAAAGAACTAGAGAGAATGTTATATATATATATATATATTTTTTTTTTTTGAACACAAGAGAGAATGTTATATAAATTTATGTTTTCATCGAGAAATTTGATTTCATGTAATTCTTATAGCTTGATACTACTAATATAAATTACAAAATATTAAATACGTTTATATGGAAAAAGCTTTCATTGAAAAATGTATCAGTAAGCATGCATATATTTATTTATAAAATTTATGAGATCCCAATGCGGTGGGCCGGGATAAACCATCATATATATACTGTCATGATGAGACTATGATTTTCTCAAAAAAAGTGTTATTCTTATATATATATATCGAAGATTTAGTGTAGTGATTCAACCGGTGTACAAGAAAAGTGATATCTCTCAACCCTTGGAATGAATTCTTAACAAAGAGAAAAATTAGTACTTTTGTGTTTAACGCTGGATTGCAATAGATCGAAAAGTGAAAGAGTGAATACTATAGAAGATAAAGGAAACAATAACATCAAAGGAAAGGAGTCTACCAATATGCATCTCGAAGAATTGAAAAGCTCATAAAAACGATTCGAAGAAGCAGAAAACGCCAAATTCAGAAGAAAAGGACAAAGTAATATAATCCAAAGACAATTTAATCTCAAGTTTAGCCATATACACGTATACGTTCACCTTGACACGCATTCGTATTAGTTTACAGCCTGAAACGTAAAACGTAAACAATGAACCTAGTCTCATTATATGCATGGGCTTTATCAAAATCATAGAAACACAAGCTTACACATAGTCTCACACGTGCCTTATCTCTTTCTCCATGTGTTAGATTTCTTGTCACTATCTTCTTCTACGTTCTAGAACAAGTTACATTCCTCGTTTGCTATTAAATACACAACAACGGTCATTTTAAAACACACTTCAAGAAAATCACGAAACACACACCAATCATCCTAACAAAATTTACTTTAGAAAATGTACACGTATGTTAAAACCACCGACTTCGTCGCCATCCTGTTCTTTCTAGCCACTGCAACCGTCGCAGTCTCCTTAAACACATCTGAATTAGATGTGCTCGAGAGGGCTCGAGCTTCAGTGGTTGAAGCGAGAACGAGGTTTTGGTCAGTGGCAACGGCTGAGGCAACAAATGAAGTTGCTAGTAATTATAATAGTTTGGATTTAAGTGATTGTGAGAAGCTCTACGATGAGAGTGAGGCAAGACTATCAAAACTTGTCGTGGCTCATGAGAATTTCACCGTTGAAGATGTCAGAACGTGGCTAAGCGGTGTGCTCGCTAACCATCACACTTGTTTAGATGGGTTGGATCAGTCACGTCAAGGTCCCACGCCTTTGGTCCATAGTAACGTCACGGTTGTTCTCAGCGAAGCTTTGGCTTTCTACAAAAAATCTAGAGGTCATTTGAAAAAGAGTAAGAACATACACATACGATCATATATGCATACGTATTTACGTCAATAACCAAATAATCTATAGAAGTGTCGGTGCGCATTACCACCTTTTTAAAAGCAAATGGATATAATGCATGTTCTTAGAAAGAAAACAAATATATTTAGTAACGTATGTATTAGCTAGCCAGTGATTGATTTCCACTACAATGCATTGTTTTATCGTAGAAACACGATTTCCTACAAAGTCACTTTTATTATTGTGTTGATATGCATGGACCAGGGAGACCGAACCATGCACCGACGAGACAACACCATGCGACGACGAGACCACACCATGGACCAACGAGACCAAATCATGGACCAGCGAGACCATACCACGGACCGGCGAGACCAAACCAAAGTGGAGGAATGTTAGTGTCATGGAATCCGACAATGTCAAGGGCGGATTTCGTGGTGGCTAAGGACGGTTCGGCAACTCATCGGTCAATAAACCAGGCATTAGCCGCCGTTTCAAGAATGGGTAAAAGCCGGACGAATAGAGTGATAATCTACATAAAAGCGGGTGTTTATAACGAAAAAATCGAAATAGATAGACACATGAAGAATATCATGCTAGTTGGTGATGGTATGGACCGTACAATCATCACTAATAACCGAAATGTCCCGGATGGTTCCACGACTTATGGATCAGCTACATTCGGTAAAACATATACAAATATTTTACCAGCTTTCATATCATATGATATATTTTTGCATGTTCATATTTATTGATTGTGTTTATATGTAGGGGTGTCTGGAGATGGATTTTGGGCACGGGACATTACGTTCGAGAACACGGCAGGACCACATAAGCATCAAGCTGTGGCATTGAGAGTGAACTCGGATTTGTCTGTATTCTATCGATGTAGTTTCAAAGGATACCAAGACACTCTTTTCACACACTCGCTTCGCCAATTCTACCGCGATTGCCATATTTATGGTATTATATATGATTTATTTAAATTTTATCTGTTAAAGAAACTAGTTAAGTGTGATCATAGATGAATTAAGAATTGGGGAAATATATTGGATAGGTACGATTGATTTCATATTTGGAGATGCGGCTGCTGTTTTCCAAAACTGTGATATATTTGTTAGACGGCCTATGGATCATCAAGGCAATATGATCACAGCTCAAGGAAGAGACGATCCACATGAAAATACAGGTATGTTTTCTTTTGTGTTACCAATCGTTGACGATCAATTAATTAAACGTGTGTAATAACCCATAGTAATAGTAACCGAATCAATCTAATACACACCAAGTGAACGTGACGATGTACGTATTAGAAACTAAAATTTAAATCGAAACAATAATCATATAAAAACAATTTGTATGTGAACATTATTTGTATTTATCATAATTAAACCGTAAAAACAGAGCAACCTGAACCGGGTTGGAACGCTCTCCTGCCTACTATCGATATTCAATAGTATACTATATATTCATGGTTAAGTGCTAATCGTTTTCTGATGTCTTTATCCTATGATATTTGAAGGGAAATCGGCCGATTCATACCTCAACAGAGGGTCGCGGTCCCGATCAGTACATGAACTCATACCCTGTGCAAAAACATACATCAACACATAATATTTTCAAATTTCATACATCAACTAACAAAATTTGACTTTTACATACATTGACCATTTATCCGTTAGTCAACAATAACATTCCGTTAAATATTGATTTTTAATATTTTAAATAATTAATAATTTAAAAAAAAAACCTTAAAAAAGGTAGGAGAGGGGATTCGAACCCGGGCGTGGTTGACATTTAAATGGATCCATCCACCACTTGGACAAACACAATTTATTGATTGTTTTCCTATTGTTTTATATTTATACATATGGCGATTATCTTAAATAATTATTTAAATAAATAATAAAAATATAATTTTAATTCTCTCAAATAATTGGTTTCGAAATATATTTTTTTCAAATTCAAACTTTTTATTAGAAACAGATTTCTAAATTCTTTATAAAAAAAGATTTCCAATTTTTTTCAAAAAGATTTCCAATTTAAAAAAAAAAAAGATTTTCAATTTTTTTCTAAACTCATATATTTTAAAAAATAGTTTAAAGTTTGATTTTAAACTACTTTAAACATTTTTATTACATCTGAAGCTCTAATTCTTCCACTATGGAGGTTTTATAAAAGGTAAATATACATATATATCCTTATGATTAGCTAATATATACTTATAGTTTAGATTTGAGAGGTGGTTTTGAATTCTAAAAAAATAATAAATAAATATTAAAAAAATTTCAAAAGATTGAAAAAAAATTGGAAATATTTTTTTTTATAAAAAATTTAGAAATCTGTTTCTAATAAAAGGTTTGAATTTGAAAAAATATATTTTTAAACCAATTATTTGAAAGAATTAAAATTTTATTTTTCATTATTTATTTAAATAATTATTTGAGATAATCGCCATATGTATAAATATAACACAATAGGGAAACAATCAATAAATCGTGTCTGTCCCAGTGGTTAATGGATTCATTGAAATGTCATCCAGACCTGGGTTCGAATCCCATTCTCCCGGCTTTTGAGAGGTTTTTTTTTAATTATTAATTATTTAAAATATTAAAAAAACAATATTTAACGGAGTGTTATTGTTGACTAACGGATAAATGGTCAATGTATGTAAAAGTCGAATTTTGTTAGTTGATGTATGAAATTTAAAAATATTATGTGTTGATGTATGTTTTTGCACAGGGTCCGAGTTCATGTACTGATCGGGACCGCGACCCTCTGTTGAGGTATGAATTGGCCGATTTCCCGATATTTGAATATAGGCATTTCGATCCAACACTCACGGGTCCGGGCCTCACCAGAATTCGAGGCAGTTAAAGGCCGGTTCAAGAGCTACTTGGGCCGACCGTGGAAGAAATACTCTCGGACAGTGTTTCTCAAGACTGATCTCGACGGGTTGATTGACCCGAGAGGGTGGAGAGAATGGAGTGGCAGTTTCGCTCTGTCTACTTTGTATTACGGCGAGTTTATGAACACTGGAAGTGGAGCAGGGACTAGTAGAAGAGTGAGCTGGCCGGGATTTCACGTCCTTCGTGGCGCTGAAGAAGCGTCTCCGTTCACCGTCAGCCGATTTATACAAGGGGATTCTTGGATCCCTGTCACCGGTGTGCCGTTTTCCGCAGGGGTTTGAGTTGGTCTTTAATAACTCGACGATAATATGAATGTGAACATATTTATGGGAATTTATTTTATAATGTTTATGTTTCCTAGAAGATTTATTTAGAATATGGCATTAAAATAAATTTCATTAGCTAAATCATCTCGAGGACAACGCATATGCTTTACCAATCAAAAGCCAGAGGAATCGACCAGAGCTGAGTAAGACGCATTCTCGTCCGAACCCGTCGTGGTCTTAGTCACCGTTGTGTTTCTGGTCCTGAACACTACAAGATCTATCATTAGAAAGATAAGAGTATCATTAGAGATGCTCTAAAACAAATATATGATACTGTAAAACAAATATGTTCGCCGACAATATTCTCTCGAAACTGGGAATCAAGCGTATTCAAAATCAAAATAATAGAAACTAGAAAGACGATGAGTTCTCTAAGCACATTATCTTATTTTGGGCCTGTTCAGTACATTTTTGAACTTGACTATATAATGATTGATAACATATTTCGGTTTGAAAATATTGTAACCAATCTGAACTGAACCGGCACCAAAATTTAATTATAATTTGAGTATTTAGAATACTACAAATATAATAAACATATAGGTATATATAAATATTTGTATTAGTAAATTTTTGGTTTGTATTTGGATTGTTTTTGTTAAATATATTGTCCAGATATTTTTGTTTAGACTGTGGTAAACAATGTAATGATATAATATATATTCCTTGTGCTAAAATCTGTAACGAGCATCTCTTCGTGGATTTTATAAATTCCGAAAGAATTTTCTTTTATCACGGCGGAATATCCAAAGACTATTTGGAAAGAAAAAAAAAAGGATAATGTAATAAAAAATTGCTAAAGGCATAGAGCATCACTAAACTCTTAGCCTCAATCAACGGTCACGATGAAACCCTTCGATGAGATTCAACGCTCAGATCTTATCCTCCATCATCTCCCAACTCATAAAAACCAAAGCTTTGCAGAGACAGAGAGAGTCTTTCATTACATTCTCTTCACAATCTCATGGCTTCAACTTCCTCCCTCGCTCTCTCCCAAGCCCTCCTCGCTCGCGCCATCTCTTCTCACCATGGCTCAGACCAACGCGTCTTCTCCTTACCATCACTCTCACGCGCCTCCTCTCGCCGACGCAGCACGACCAAACTCCGCTCTCTCCGCCCCCTCGTCCGCGCGGCAGCCGTCGACACGCTCGAACCCACCACCGACGCGTCTATCGTCGAAAAATCTGTGAACAGCATCAGGTTCTTGGCGATCGACGCGGTGGAGAAGGCGAAGTCGGGGCATCCGGGTCTTCCCATGGGATGTGCTCCCATGGCTCACATTCTCTACGACGAGGTCATGAGGTATAACCCCAAGAACCCTTACTGGTTCAACCGTGACCGGTTCGTTCTCTCTGCTGGTCATGGTTGTATGTTGCTTTACGCCTTGCTTCATCTCGCTGGATACGACAGCGTATTGGTCAGTGGTCTTTAAAGATTCAAACTTTACTGATGTTTATCTGATAAAGTAGTTGACTTTACTGATAAAGTGTTGGACTTTGTTTTGTTAGGAGGAGGATTTGAAGAGTTTCAGACAATGGGGAAGCAAGACACCAGGACATCCTGAGAATTTCGAGACTCCTGGGATTGAAGTCACTACTGGTTTGAGACTTTTTCTTTCTATTTGCCTTGTGGGTTCTGTGAAATGAAGAAGCTTTTTTGATGTCTATATGTTTTGGTTGCTCTGCAGGTCCTCTTGGACAAGGAATTGCAAATGCTGTTGGTTTAGCTCTTGCTGAGAAGCATTTAGCTGCTAGGTTCAACAAACCTGATGCTGAAGTCGTCGACCACTTCACGTAATCTATGACTTCTGTTATCATTATTGGTTTGTAATAGGCTCTGATGTTTGTATTTGATTGTGTGTAGGTATGTGATCCTTGGAGATGGTTGTCAGATGGAGGGTATTTCGAATGAAGCTGCCTCTCTAGCTGGTCACTGGGGACTTGGAAAGCTCATCGCTTTCTACGATGACAATCACATTTCCATTGATGGAGATACCGAGATTGCGTTTACTGAGAATGTTGACCAGCGTTTTGAGGCTCTTGGATGGCATGTGATATGGGTGAAGAATGGAAACACTGGGTATGACGAGATCCGTGCTGCCATTAAGGAAGCTAAATCTGTTACAGACAAGCCTACATTGATTAAGGTAACTTCACAATTTTCTTAGTCATTACACACTAGTTGGTCTGAAGATTGGTATTGATTTACAATTGTATGAATTTTGCAGGTCACTACTACCATTGGTTATGGATCTCCCAACAAGGCGAACTCATACAGTGTCCATGGAGCAGCACTTGGCGAGAAGGAAGTTGAGGCTACCAGAAACAACCTCGGATGGCCCTATGAGCCATTCCAGGTACCTGATGAAGTTAAAAGGTAAGTAAATCTAAACAAAGGAATCTGTTTTACTTTTTTTTTGCTATGGAACTGACTCATTGTTTGCTTCACACCTTTTCTAGCCACTGGAGCCGTCACACGCCTGATGGCAAAGCTCTTGAGTCTGACTGGAACGCATCCTTTGCAGCGTATGAAAAGAAGTACCCAGAAGAAGCTGCGGAGTTGAAATCTATCATCACTGGTGAATTACCTGCTGGCTGGGAGAAGGCACTGCCAGTAAGTAAAACTCTCATTTGTAGATCTTACTCCCATTGTTATTCTAAATATGTGGGGTCTTACAGCATCTTTGTGTTTTGTATTGTAGACATATACACCAGAGTCTCCAGGTGATGCCACAAGAAACTTGTCACAGCAATGTCTTAACGCCCTTGCTAAAGTTGTTCCCGGTTTCCTTGGTGGAAGTGCTGACCTTGCATCTTCCAACATGACGCTCCTGAAAGCCTTTGGCGACTTCCAAAAG
Organism: Brassica juncea; assembly: GCA_018703725.1. Classification (NCBI taxonomy): domain Eukaryota; kingdom Viridiplantae; phylum Streptophyta; class Magnoliopsida; order Brassicales; family Brassicaceae; genus Brassica; species Brassica juncea. Next base: position 1,458,489 of record CM031942.1, on the reverse strand, counting down.
GCAACACCGGAAGAAAGAAACCTTAGGTTCGGTGTTAGGGAGCACGGAATGGGAGCCATATGCAACGGCATTGCTCTTCACAGCCCTGGTCTCATCCCTTACTGTGCAACTTTCTTTGTCTTCACTGACTACATGAGAGGTGCAATGAGAATCTCAGCTTTGTCCGAAGCTGGTGTTATCTACGTTATGACTCATGACTCCATTGGTCTTGGAGAAGATGGACCAACCCATCAGCCCGTTGAGCACTTGGCCAGTTTCCGTGCGATGCCCAACACTCTTATGTTCCGTCCTGCTGATGGAAACGAGACAGCCGGTGCGTACAAGATCGCTGTCACCAAGCGCAAGACACCGTCTATCTTAGCTCTATCTAGACAAAAGCTTCCTCAGCTTCCAGGGACTTCGATCGAAGGAGTGGAGAAGGGTGGATACACAATCTCTGACAACTCATCAGGAAACAAACCAGATGTGATTTTGGTTGGAACTGGATCTGAGCTGGAGATTGCTGCTCAGGCTGCAGAGGTGCTTAGGAAAGAAGGTAAAACCGTGAGAGTTGTGTCTTTCGTCTGCTGGGAGCTGTTTGATGAGCAATCGGATGAGTACAAGGAGAGTGTGTTGCCGTCTGGTGTGTCTGCTAGAGTTAGTATTGAAGCAGCTTCGACTTTCGGATGGGGGAAGATTGTTGGAGGCAGTGGAAAGTCCATTGGTATTAATTCGTTTGGGGCTAGTGCACCAGCTCCCTTGCTCTACAAGGAGTTTGGCATCACTATTGAAGCTGTTGTTGATGCGGCCAAGTCATTCTTCTAAGTGACTTAAGATCAGACCATCCTAAGGGTTTCACTACATTGTCTCATTACCTCAAAATAAACTGCAACAAGACGCAAAGACTCTCTTCTTCTTTCTTTTTTCTTGTTTCTTGTAATGCGGGTCAACATAGATTTTGGGTTTGGGAAGAGAAGAGAGTAGAAGACAATGTAAAACTCTCTATGATCATCAGTTGTGTATTGTTGTTATATGCTTGAATTTTAGCAAACTTTCAAAAAAAACCACTTAAACAGACACTAACATTGGTCACCACTACTGACATTTTGTGGACAAGAATGATCATAAAGATTAAAAAAAGGTTTGGTTCTTGTCAAATATTAATGACCACAGAGAGTATATCATCATCGACATTTTGGGGCCCATGTTTGTTAAAAGGAGATATTGAAGGAATGGTGAAGTTTACACCTTCACATGTATCCAAATATCCATATCCTTGGCCTAATTTAACAAGGAGAAGAAAGCTACGTTTGTCGCTTTTCAATTTGTCATCATGAAGACAAAACAAGTGTGTGAGACCCCACAACTTTTCGGATATCCAAATTTTATTCTTATGATAAAAGAATAAGCAAAAGCATGTTCTGATTCCCTTTTTTTGTGTGTTGTTGATTGAAATTTGGGCCTCTAAAGGCCCAGTAAAACATAGCAGTATCCAATTATAGATTCTTGGCCCAATTTGTAGTTCGCACGAACAATGAGAATAATAAAAGATGCTAAAGATTAGACAAAATGAAAGATCAGTTAAACAAGAGTTTTCACTAAATTCAAAATCGCATTGCAAGGTGTGAACAAATAAAACTATCAAAAACAGATACAAAGTCCATTGTAATCGGAGTTGCAATGCAAATGAAATGGTTGTTCATGAGGACCTTGACCAGCACTTAAGCCACAAGAGTGCTTGCTGTGGTAGACTCGCTGAAAAAAAAAACAAGAAATGAGGATGAAAATCCAAAGTAATTAATAATCATCAATAAGTTTAAGAATCAAAATTATGTACTTACTATTTCCAGACGGGAGGGAGCTTCTTGGTCTTCTTGTAGTAACGAGCAAGACGGTGGATTCTGCTCTCAACAAGAATCAACCTGAACTTGGAGTCCTTGTCTTTCCTGTTCCTCTCAAGGTGCTTGCGGATAGCAACTGCTTTCTTGATCAGGTGGTACAGATCCTCAGGGATCTCAGGTGCAAGACCTTCATTAAATAAAAGATGAATTGCCGTGAATGTTTAGTTCATTAAATAAAAGATGGATTGCCTTGAATGCTTAGTTATACATAAAAAAAAGAAGCTGGAGGGATTGAATACTATACCATGAGCTTTCAAGATTCTCAAAATCTTGTTTCCGGTAACACTCTTCACCTGTGGGATACCGTGAGAGTCACGAAGAATGACACCAATCTGAGATGGAGTCAAACCCTTCTTCGCAAACTTGCAAATGGACTCATCAACCTATTCATGCACCAAAAACAGAAGTCAAGACCCGAAACCAAAGTAAACACATTTCTCTCAAAACAGTATTAGGTACCAGCAAACACATTACTATGAACTACATCATATATAGTATACATAACATAATACAAAGTAACAATCACATCGAGGTTCTAGCTTCGTATTAGATCTTTCCTTAGTGAATCTCTTCAACGTTTTATCAATGAACAAAATCACGTTACTTCTAATAAACAAATCATAACATTACTAAACTATGATTGATCTTATCCTAAAGAATCATAACATTTCAGACAAATCGATATATGAAAGGCAAATACGAATCTTACATCCTGGGAGGTTGTCTTCAGCCAGCTCGGAGGCGAGCGCTTGTACGGCAACGCAGATGCTGAGATTCCCTTACTAACACAACACAAAAAACAGATAAAATGTAAGACAAACCACTTTTGAAACAATACTCAAATCGGACACAATGACGAAACAAGCAGACGAACCCTTTAGAGTGGAGCCTCCCCATGCTGACGACGTATGTGAACGGAGATTGCTTCCTCTGAGAACGTTCTTACTCGATTTCGTCCGGCCGCGACTGCGCTAAAGAGAATCAAAACCCTAATCGCTCTTTTGTTTATATACCCTGTTACTGTCTTTCGTTCGAAAGCCCTAACGGGCTTTATTTTAAAGGCCCATTAGAAACCCCCTGTAATATAATTTTGGCATTGAGGCCCATTTATAAACGCCCTAGTAAACAACCTCCTATTATTAAACATGTCTCCACTCTTGATTGAATATAAGCTGGAGTTATATTTCACAGAAAGGTCTTGATATTTGTTTTTGTTAATTGGATACAAATATAACGATCGTAATATAATTTAATGAACCTTTTTCGAAAGCGTATCCAGGAACCTTTTCGTGATAGATTACAAAGCATTTATTAAAACTAATATCTTTTGAATTTGATTATAACAAATGTTTAGGTTAATTACCCAAAAACATGCTTGAATGTTAATTTGATACCAATTGTCATAACCTAACTTCATATCTGGTAATTTTAATGGTGATTTAAATTTCAGTGTAACCGTATAAAAATCATATTCTATTTGGTTTATATTTTTTTCTAAATTGAAGTAAGAAATTAGGTTTTGAATTTATAAATATGTATTTAAACATTCATAAATTATGATTTACATTATTAATAAAATCCTACAAAGGTTTAGGTGACAAAATATCGTTTGCTTCAATAGATAGTTTCTTTTTTAGTTTTTTTTTTCTTGCTTTGCACATCATTCACAACAGTCTTCGACGTACACACATGTACATCACAAGATTCTATTCCCATGACATATACAAGTTTTAGTTTTCTCAAGAGCAGCGAAACAAAAAGTTCCTATTAAAAATATTGAATTCAACAACATTTTAATCTTTTCAATCAAAGTTTCAAAAAAAAAACATTTTAATCTTCTACACTCTGTAGAATCTAAACCCTAGATCTAAAGAAACAAAACGTATCGTTTAAGTTAATGGCTATATTAAATACAAAGGTGAGAATCCCAAAGAAGACGTAAACAAGTGGGAGGACAAGGGAATGAAGGAGGACACGTGATGATTGAGTTAAACAAATGTCAACGCCTAGTCCATCCTTAAAAGCCAAACCTCACCCATTTATTAACCTAACTGCCTAACCGTCTTTGTCATCAATCATCTTCCTCCTTCATCAACTTCTCTTTATATATATAAACGTTTCTTCTCCCTAAAGAAAACAAACACAGTTGAGATTTCATCATCGAAAGAGATAAAGAGATAGAGTGAGAAGTTAAAGATAACAAATAACAATCATGAAGCTCGTCTGGTCGCCGGAAACTGCCTCTAACGCTTACATCCACACCGTTAGAACTGTAAGAATACTATAAACCAATGGTGCATACTTTGTTGCACCTGGGTAATTTTTCTTAAAGAATTTCTTGAATTTGTATATGAACTATAGTTCAATGGTCATTACGATATCGTATGTTTATTTGAAATGGTATTTTTAACATGTGACTGTTGTCTAAATGTTCTTGATGTATACGAAATAAGAATCTTGATCTTGTTATTAACTTGTATATATATGTGATTCTTGAAGTGCGAAAGCTACAAAGAATCGAGTGTAGCCGAGTATTTATCAGCTACAGCGGCTGAATGGAACACGAGGCTCATCGTGGAGACTTGGAAGCGTGGAGACCCGATCGCCACCAGTGTCGGACTAGCTGTCGCGGCCATACATACATGCGGACGACACGTATGCATAGTTCCCGACGAGGAGTCAAGATTGGAGTACGAGACCGTTATGAAAAGAGCCGTTGTCAGCGAAGCGACGGAGATAGTGGTCGGAGACTCGGTGGAGGACGTGGTGGATAGACTTTCCGGCGTGGATTTCTTGGTGGTGGACTCAAAACGCGGTGAGTACGTCAAGGCGCTGGGGATAGCGAACACGAGCAAAATGGGCGCCGTTTTGGTGTGTAAAAACGCCACGCAGAAGTCTATCCCTGGATTTAAGTGGCACCGCGTTTTGAGACGGGGCACACGTGTTGTGAGATCCGTGTTTTTACCCGTCGGGAGAGGGTTAGATATCGCACACGTGGGAGCCAGTGGTGGTGGTGATTTGAAGAAGGTTCATAGCCGTTGGATTAAACACGTCGATCCTCGGTCAGGAGAAGAGCATCTGTTCAAACGCAAATAGAAAATAATCTGGGACCATTTAAAGGATAAAATTTTTAAGTTCCTTTTTAATGATGTTAGTAAGCAAGAACGTTGAATGTGATATATACTATGTTTTTGATAGAATTTGAAAAGTTCTCTTATAGTGCTGAAATTAACTTTTAATTTATTTTGTGTGTCAATCTTTTAAATTAGTTTTAAAATATTTTAAAAGATTGTAAATACAATTAATGGGATTATTCCGGAAACAGAAAATTTGTACTTTTTAAAAATGCCACATATTTCACACCTAATATGATTTCTGGTCCATGTGTCTGATTAAAACCAAAATAATAGATTTTCATTTATTTGTTGTTCACATTTAAAAAGCACCTTGCAATTGAAATATCTTTCATTTACAGAGAAAACCATATATTTATATAACTTTTATGTATGTCAAAGAAGGAAACACAATAAATTTTGTTATTGACCATTTGCAAATGGTCAAAAGTTGGTAATTTTTTCCAAAATAATTAATTTAAAATCTTTCACATCTTCATAAAAAGCACAAATCATCTCCTATTATCATTTTCATCTCAACGTTAAGTGCATTATATCTCTTCTCTCTCACTTTACTTTCTTTCATCTTGTTTGATTTTACTTTCTTTCATCTTGTTTGATCTAATGGCCATGACGGCAGGCTCATCATCGTTACCTAGAGACCACCAATATCCCATCGCTGACCATGATTGGATAAGCAAACTCCCAGACGAGTTATTGCAAATGATTCTCTCAAAATTGTCTACAGAAGAAGCTGTTAGAACAAGTGTTTTATCCTCACGATGGCTAGATGTGTGGAAATGGAGGTCTCATCTCGTCCTTGACATGAACAGGGTCTTGGAAACAACCCCATATAAACATTTGCCCAATGTTTCTTTTAAGTTGGCTAGATCAATGACTAAGGTTCGTCAATTCTCTTCTTTCTTAGATTTTCATTTTAATCATTTTCTTACGAAGGTTTGTCTGTATAAATAAATAAATATATATATATATATATATATATAAATACACAAAATGGATCTACCTATAGACTAATGTTTGGATAGATGATTGTGCATTTGGATTTGTAGTAGAAGACATGTTATATGCGAATCAACAATATGATGTAATATGAGATAAAAAAATATGCTTCTTAAATACATTATTAATTTAACAGATTTAAAAGTGGGTAAAGAACTATAGTGAATGAGAATCTAGAAGTACTGATGTGTTGCATTACTCCACTTAGAACACATACAAACAAAACTACATGATATTTAATCATGGATTTCAATTTTAACAGATTATTAACTTTTGATATTTGTTATATAAGTTTACAAACATCTTTCATATTTATATGATATTCACATCTTTCGCAAAAAAAAAAGCTTCACACAGAAATTAAATTAATTGGAACCAAATCATACACAGACTAGACAACATTTTCTTAGTATATATATATATTGATAGACAACTTCTATTCCGTGCATGCAGATATTTGCGTGACATGAAATTAATACGGTGAACATTTTTTATATAAATTTCTAATCATTTTGTGTTCTGAAGGCTATAGAGAATCACCATCGTGGCCACCTAGAGAGTTGCATTATACACTATGACGTATTACAGTGTAAGAATGCTACGCTCCGAAGTTGGATCCACACAGCGACTCGTTTGAAACACACAAAAAGGCTCACAGTTACAAACCGTATCTCTGATTATCTAAGGGGTTGGAAAGGAACTAGTTATCTCCGCTTGCTTCCAGATACATTCTCACATCATAGCCTCACTTCACTGTCACTTTGTGGATTCTTCCTAATAACCCCACATGCATTCAGCCATTGCGAGAATCTTAAGACCCTTAAGCTTTTAAACATGGCCATCTCAGAGGCTAGTGACCTTAGCGGATTTTTAGCAGCTTGCACCTCCCTCGAAGTGATTGTGTTGCAAGTCGATTTCCTTACCCAAGATAGTGTGTTGAAGATTGAGAACAACAACTTGAAGTTCTTGCAAGTGACTTTCCCTTACGAGATTGATAGGATTGAAGTTCATGCAACTTGTCTAGACGTGCTCGACATCAGGTTTATCAAAGGTAAGAGAGAGAACTTCATCCTCGCTGCTCCCAACATCCAGGTTAACAGAAATGCTTGGGTGAGTGATCACGGTATTCATAAGCCTCACCTCTTCTATAACGTATCATCATATCTCGCTCAGGTACAAACTTAACTAACACAATTATTTTATATATTTTGAAAATAATATATATATGTATATAAACATTTACACTGAATCTTAATCAGGAGGAAAAAAACATTTGGCATGAGCTTTTGAGGAGGACATTTTACGATATGAGACGGGATGGATCTTTATCAGTGAATATAGATATAAATGATCCGAAAGAAGTGGAAATACTGAAGAAAGTTTTGCTTATGTGGGGTACTAACAAGATGATAGAGCTTGAGATCTTTTTCAAGGTACACTCATGTCATGTTAAATTCTCATTATTGGATAGAAATTGTTAACTTCTGTCACTCATTTATCATATTTTCATTTTAGAACAAGAAAGCTCCTAGAGATGAAGGTGAATGTTCTACTAACAACAGAGCACATAAAAATTTGTTGGAGGATGCAAAACTGTTCCCTGACGCTGCTTTCCGCGTTTATAACGTGCGGTTGTATAATTTCGACGGTTCGAATAAGGAAGAGTTTGCGTTTGCTTCACGTTTGGTGACTCAAAAGACGGTGGTTAGGAAGATGATGATTGAGACCTCTTCATTTCCTCCGACGAAGAAGTTCATTGCGGAACCAGCTGTGGCCAAGTTGATGGAACTTCCTAAAGGTTACAAACGTCTTCGTATTGAATGTTTCTGATGATGAAACTTCTATTTTACTTCTATGGTTTTAAAATTTGGATAATTACTGTGTTTTTCAGTACTTGTTTTGTGTTTTGCGTTTGAAAATTTTATGACAAAAGGACTTTATATTTACTTTCTCTTAATTAATATGAATATTATCTGATTTGTTTTATTGTATTCTTGTGTTTGGTTAGTGATTTTTGCAAAAAAGATTATGTTATATGAACCTATATAATAGATATAGGATTATGTTCACTTGGCATAACAAAAACCATATCATGTAAGTAAACAGTTGTTTATAAATATTCAAAAAGTAAACGAATTCTAAAGTTCAACAGATTTTTTTTTTTTTTTTGCTATATGAAAATTCAACTGTGGCCACTAATCTGTTACAAGACAATGGTCAGGGTCATTAGGGTACGTTTAGAGTGTTTTAGGTGATTATTATTCTTAAATTAGGGTTTTCTATTTTCCTTTTTCACGTTATGTTTTTTTTTTGGCATAAAAGTTATATGTTTAATGTACGAGAATTGTTATCGTGTTATTTTTATAAAAAGGTATTAAAATTTTGCTTGATATGGTTGTAATGAAAACATTAATTTTTACTTTAATCTGATACAATGGCGAACTTACGTTGAAGAAACACCATGCTTTCCGTAGCATAGATGGTTAGGAAGGAGGCAGCTGCCCCCACAATAATCTAAAATAAATTTATTTGCATAAGAAACACCATGCTTTCCGTAGCATAGATGGTTACAATCAATTGCTTGCCCCCAGTAGATCACGGTTCAAACATCTTTCCAGCCCTATATTTTTCTTTTATTTATTTTATGTCCCCACAAAATTTTTACCCTAGATTCGCATTCTGATATAAAACTATTTTGGCATCACTAAAATTTCATCAATGATGTTTGTCATTGCTTAATTGATGTAATATAATGTTGGAATCTTGATCTTGTTTTAAAATTGTATATATATCTATGTTTTTTTTGAAGAAAGATTTTCATTAATTTAAACAAAATGAAATTAATTTACAGACAAGAAAAAAAAATTATAGGAAAAACATAGCACATAACAGAATCAATTTCTTCCTAGAAGAATTCCTAAACTAGAAACGAAGAAAACCAATCACCAACTCCGAACCCGCGTCACAACTGAGAACCAGTGACAATAACTTCTAACTTGAAGACTGCAAAAATTCGGTGACACGAGACCATCAGCACTTGGAGAGCTGGAAACAAGACCCAAAAGAGGTAAGACTGCCTCGCTGAGCCACAAAGAACTGAGAAAACAAGGAACGAGCAGCCGTATGGAGGAGCAGACTTAATATATATGTGATTCTTGAAGTGTAAAAGCTACAAAGAATCGAGTGTGGCCGAGTATTTATCGGCTACGGCGGGCGGATGGAACACAAGTCTACATTACATGCGGAAGACACGTATATGCATAGTTCCTGACGAGGAGTCAATATAGGAATACAAGACCGTTATGAAAGGAGTCGTTGTGAGCGAAGCGACGAAGATAGTGGTCGGAGACTCGGTGGAGGACGTGGTGGATAGACTCTCCGGCGTGGATTTCTTGGTGGTGGACTCAAAACGCGGAGAGTACGTAAAGGCTTTGGGTTTAGCCAACACGAGTACAATGGGTGCCGTTTTGGTGTGCAAAAACGCCACGCAGAAGTCGATCCCTGGATTTAAGTGGCACCATGTTTTGAGACGAGGCACATGTGTCGCGGTGACTTGTGCGATCGGTGTTTTTACCCGTCGGGAGAGGTATCGTAGATATCACACACGTGTGAGCCAGTGGTGGTGGTGATTCGAAGAAGGTTCATAGCCGTTGGATTAAACATATCGATCCTCAGTCAGGAGAAGAGCATCTGTTCAAACGTAATTAGAAAATAATCCGGGTAATAAGACCATTTAAAGGATAAATTTTTTAAGTTCCTTTTATGTGATTCTTGTAAGTAAGAACGTTGAATATGATGGATATTAGTTTTTCTTAATATAATATTGAAAAATCTCCTCATAATTCTGAAATAATTACTTTTTATTTTGTGTACCAAACTTTTAAATTAGTTTTAAAAGATTGTAAATATTATTTATGGGACTAATCCGAAAAGGGAATTTATTTTTCAAAAATGCCCCCTAATATAATTTCTGGTCCATGTGTCTGATGAAAACCAGAATAACAGGTTTTTATTTATTTATTGTACACATTAAAACAATTACATTGCAGTTGAAATATTTTTCTTTTACACAGAATATAATATACTTCTACTTTTATGGATGTTAAAGAAGGAAAAAAATTAAAAATTTCAATATTGCAAGAGTTGGTAAAAACATTCCAAAATAAATTAAGAAAATAAACTTCAATATTTCACATCTTCATAAAACAACACAAAACATCTTCAATTTTCATTTTCGTATTCATCCATGTCTCAACGTTAAGTGCATTTTATCTTTTCTCTCTCACTTTACTTTCTTTCATCTTGTTTGATCCAATAGCTATGACATTACGCTCATCATCGTCACCTAGAAAGCTCCAATATCATATCGATGACCATGATTGGATCAGCAAACTCCCAGACGAGTTATTGCAGATGATTCTCTCAAAATTGTCCACCGAAGAAGCGGTAAGAACAAGTGTTTTGTCTTCACGATGGGTGGATGTGTGGAAATGGAGGTCTCATCTCGTCCTCGACATGAAAAAGGTCTTGGAAACAATCCCTGAACATGTGCATCCCGTTTATGTTAAGTTGGCTAAGTCAATGACCAAGGTTCGTCAATTCTCTTCTCTCTCATCTTTTCATTTTAATTATTTTCTGTACGAAGACATGTTATATATGAATCAACTCTATGATGTTAATATACGTTACATTATTTAACAGATTTAAAAGTGGATAAAGAACCTAGTAGTGAATGAGAATCTAGAAGTGGTGTGTTGCGTTACATACAAACAAAACTACATGATACTTAAATTATGGCTTTCAGTTGTCAAAGATTTAACTTATGATATATATATATATATATATATATACACTTAAATTATTTGGAAACAAATCATGCATATGGCTTGATTGATAGAGCATTAGCATGAGCATTATGCTGTTTATTATCCAATCAATAATTTTTACAAAAGCATTTAGGATAGTATTTAGAATATGCAAATGCTCTTCCAATGCTCTTTGTCCAATGCTCTCATATGAAGCTTTTGAGAGAGCATTTGCATTTAGAATATGTAATTAATTTATTTTGTTTAAAAATATCACAAAATTATATTAGGCTTCAAAAATATTTTTTATCTTTAAAAATAATTTATTAAAAAAATATTTTCTTTGAAAATAAATAAATTAATAAATTTATTTATTTTCTTTATAAATAAATAAGTTTTTTTATTTCTTTAAAAATAAATTTTTATTTTAAAATTAATATTTATTTTTAAAATTATATTTTTATTTTTAGAAAATTAATTAATTTCTAAAAAATTAAGATTTATTTTTTTAAAGAAATTTTATTTTTAAAATTTGATTTCTATTTTTTAGAAAAGTAATTATTTTTTAAAAAATTAATATATATTAAAAAAAGAAATTTATTTTTTAAAATTATATTTATTTTTAAAATTATATTTTTATATTTTAGAAATGTAATTTTATTTTTCAATTTTTTTTTTAAAAAAATTTGTTTTAAAGAATAATATTTACATCCAAAATATGACATATATATAAAATATGATTTATTATTGTGAATAAAATTATAAAAATAATATATAAAATATATTTATATTATTTAGAAATGAATAAATAATATATTGTATACTATTTTTTTAAAAAATTAATATTTATCCAGGTTCAATTTAGTAACATTTCTAAAAATTGGTTGAACCAAATATAATTTCTGGTACCGAATCTAAATTGGGGTTTCGGTTTCAAAATACTTCTTTGTACTTAGCTTAACCTGAAAACTAAATAAAGATCCAGTGAAACAAAGACCAAAAATTAAAAACTTGAAATGAGAAATGCTCGTTTCACAATTCTTTTTTATTTTAGCGTAATCAAAATTAAAGAGTAAAGACAATGCAATTATAGAACAAAACTCAAAAACTATGTGTAAACAAATCATATTCAATAAACTTGCGAATAACATTAAACCCGATAGACTTGACTACAGAGAAGAAGGAAGAGCACCAAATACCAAAATATATTAAATTTAGTAATTTAGTTAATTATTCAAGTGACATATATTTATTTTAGGTACTCAATGAAATCTTAAAGTATTTTGGGTACTTATTCGAGATTGATTTCGGGTTTGGTATGAGTATTTTTCTAAAATTTTGAATTTTCTGAATTTTTTTGGGATATTCATTCGAGTTTAGATTCGATTCGGATAAAATCCAATACGAAATACCATGAAAAAGTCTCATACGGAATTTATATTTTGATTCCGTTCGGATTCATTTTTCTCGAGCAAGGTTAAGTTTGGGTTTTCGAATTTGGTTTATTTTCCCATCGTACCATGTCTGCAGATGTTTGTACATATATAATAAAATTAATAGTGAAAGTTTTCTTATAAGAAATTCTAATCATTTTGTGTTCTGAAGACTATAGAGAATCACCGTGGCCACCTAGAGAGCTGCACTATTCATCATTACGTATCCCAATGTAAGGATGATACGCTCCAAAATTGGATCCACACAGCGACTCGTTTGAAACACACCAAGGATCTCACACTTACAACCCATATCCCTGGTTATATAAGGTGGTATAATTACAAAGAAGCTAGTTTGCTCATCTTGCTTCCAGATACATTTTCACATCATAGCCTCAATTCACTATCACTTTTTGGATACACCCTAGTAGGTGCATATCCTTTTACCAATTGCAAGAATCTTAAGACCCTCAAGCTTATAAACAAGGTTGTCTCACAAGCTAGTATCCTTACCAAAGTTTTAGAAGCTTGCTCCTCCCTCGAGGTGATTGTGTTGAATGTCGAATTCCCAACACGAAGTGGTGTGTTGAAGATTGAGAACAATAACTTGAAGTTCTTGCAAGTGGCCTTCCCTTACAAGTTTGATAGGATCGAAGTGTATGCATCTTGTTTAGATGTTCTTGACATCAGGTATATCAAAGATATGAGAGACAACTTCATCCTCGCGGCTCCCAACATACGAGTTTATAGAAATTCTTGGGATCGTCATGGTATTCATAATCCTCACCTCTTCTATAATATATCATCCTATCTCGCTCAGGTACGCAAAAGCTTATTTAACACAAGCAATGTGGATATTTTGAGAATAATATATTATTGAATCTAAATTAGGAGGAAAAAAACATTTGGCATGAGCTTATGCTGAGCGACTTTCATGATATGAAACGGTATGGATCATTATCAGTGAGTGTAGATATAACTGATCCTAAAGAAGTGGAGATGCTGAAGGAAGTTTTGCTTATGTGGGCTACTAACAAAATGAAAAAGCTTGAGATCTTGTTCAAGGTACATTCATGTCATTGTTATATAACTTGATCACTTCTTTTTTTTTAAAGTAACTTGATCACTTCTGTCATTATCATATTTTAATTTCAGAACAAAAAAGCTCCTAGAGAAGAAGGAGAATGTTCTACTAATAACAAAGCACATAAAAATTTGCTGGAGGATGCAAAAAAGTTCCCTACAGCTGCTTTCCGCGTTTATAACGTGCGTTTGTATAATTTTGATGGTTTGAATGGGGAAGAATTTGCGTTTGCTTCCCGTTTGGTGATGCAAAAGACGGTGGTTAGGAAGATAATGATTGAGACCTCGTCGTTTTCTGCGGCGAAGAAGTTAAAGGTAGAAGCAGCTGTGGCCAAGTTGATGGAACTTTCTAAAGGTTACAAACGTCTTCGTATTGAATGCTTCTGATGAAGAACTTCTATTTACTAGCCTTTTTATTTGTTAATTTGAGGATTCTATGATTTAAAATTTGAATAATTACTTTATTTTCAGTACTTGTTTTGTGTTAGCTTTTGAAAAATTTCTGACAAAATATTATCTGATTTGTTTTATTGTGTTTTTTTTTTGTCTTATAAAATTCAAGAAATGGTTCGAAACCGACAGTTGAGGCTACAATATGCCAACAACTTAAAGAAAAGCAACAAAGTGGAAACCAAAAGGCCCCAGGAAAAAAAACCCAAACCGTTGGGAGAAAAACCAAACAAAGAGCATACCTTGATACTCAAGAAAGAGTTTAGGCATGCAAAGGATAAACTAGGCGGGCTCACAACCCTGTTGCCTCCATAGCTAGTAGATCAGAAAGCCAATGAGGACCACCCGTAGCCATATATGACTGAAGACGCTGATCCTTTGTGACACTATCAGCAATTGCAGAGGCTGCCTTGTTACATGTAGGAGATGCCAGGAAGAGGCCACTCTTAGGTAGAGAGTATATATTCTTGAAAACACCATAGCACAGGTAATAATGAAAAGGGGCCTCCAATGGACTGTTAAGTACAGCTGCCGCTTCCGGAGAAGAAAATTCGAAGAGAATATTCTTCAGCTTAAGGTCAATCACTGCTGCAGACGCCCAAGTCAAAGCTAGTAAGGAAGCATGCACATTTGAGACCACTCCATTAAAAGACCTCCTACTGTGAAATAAAACTTTACCCATTGAATCCCGAATGATCCATCCAGCTCCACTAACAAGGGACGAAGCAGACCAAGAGGACCCAATGTTACATTTCAGTACCGTGGAGGGAGGTTTGGACCAGACACCTGAGGTTGTAGAGGCTGTAGGGATAGTCTTGTGGCTCTCTAGAAGACCACCCTGTAGATTTAGCCAGATAGTAGCCTCATCTTTCGCCTTCGTAACTACCTCCAGAGCAACCGGATGAACAGATTCAAAGCAGAATCGGTTCCTTGCTTTCCAAATATTCCACAATAACCACGGAAAAGACAAGCGACTCAAGACACCAATGTTCTGTTTCTGACTGCAGGAGATCAGGTGATGCATGTTTAGAAACACTGAGTTGGGAGACCAACCTGCAGGGGGTAATGGAACTTGTGCTAGCTCCCAAACTTCTTTTGCTAGTTGACAGTGGAATAGCATGTGACATATTGTTTCTGGACCCTGGTTACAAACAGGGCACGACGTGTCTACATGGATTCCTCTGGTCCGAAGTTGAGCTTTCACTGCTAAAGCTCCAGACATCACACGCCACAGAAAATGCCGGAGTTTAGGAGAAGTTTTAGTCTTCCAGAGCTTTGACCAAAGTTGTTTTTCAATAGGGGGGATGGAGGAAGGGACTCCTGTTCTGATTGTACTTAGCGTTTCAAGGAGCTTGTAACCACTCTTTGAATCATAACGACCATTTTTTGAAAGACCCCAGACGATAGTATCCTCTCGATTACGTGGGACCTTCATATTCAAAACCAGATTGACATCTTCCTCGGCAAACAGGTGACGAACTAACTCAACATTCCAGTAGTTAGTATGTTGATCCAGTAACTCATTAACTGTAAGAGTTAAATCCACCACGGCATCCTGATGATAACGAGGAGGCCTAGGAACAGAGTCTAACAACCAGTTATCTAGCCACACCTTCGTATGTCTTCCATCACCAATCTTACTGAGCATACCCTCTCGTAACAACTCCCGACCATGCATTATACTTCTCCACGCAAACGAAGGCCGAGTTCCGATTCCACACTCAAGAAACTCTGTTCTATGGAAATAGCGATGCTTCAACAATCGAGATAAGAGCGAATTTGGAGATGACCAGATCCTCCAAGCCTGCTTAGCAAGTAGGGATTGATTGAATTTTTCTATATCTTTAAATCCCAAACCCCCTAATTCCTTCTCAGTACAAAGCTTTTTCCATGCTACCCATGAGATTTTCTTCTTGTTGTTGCCACTACTCCACCAAAATTCAGTCATAGCACTTGTAAGTTTATCACAGACATCTTTAGGGAGCTTGAAACAAGACATAGCAAAGACTGGAAGAGCCATAGCAACAGATTTCAACATAATCTCTTTCCCGC
This sequence comes from Brassica juncea, assembly GCA_018703725.1. Taxonomy (NCBI): domain Eukaryota; kingdom Viridiplantae; phylum Streptophyta; class Magnoliopsida; order Brassicales; family Brassicaceae; genus Brassica; species Brassica juncea. The sequence goes on along the minus strand of CM031942.1, from coordinate 1,442,653 downwards.
CTTGAGATAAGGATTTTGAGAACCAACCTTGCAATCGCCCCTGAAGTTTTTCTCTAATGAAACTCAAGAGCTTCCTCTTAGAACCGCTAAAACATTCTGGGAGACCAAGATATGAACCTTCTCCTCCTTCAGCTTCAATATCCAGAATCGTCTTGATCTCAATTTTAGTTACTTCTGGAACAAGCGAACCAAAAATGATAGATGACTTCAGTTGGTTTACTCGTTGCCCAGAGGCCTCCCCATATAACCTTATACACTCCATAATTTCCTTAGCCTCCTCCGAGTTTGCTTTGCATAGTAGTAAACTGTCATCAGCAAACAGCAAATGATGTACCGATGGGCAGGATTCAGTTAACTTAATGCCATTGAGACGGCCAGCAGCTTCAGCCGAATTGAGACAGCTAACCAAAGCTTCTGCACAGAGAATAAAGAGAAACGGAGAAAGAGGATCTCCTTGTCTAATACCTCGCTCTGGTTTGATGTGACCGTGAGAGTTACCATTTAGCAAAACTGAGAAGGAAACTGAGCTTACACAAGCCATGATCCACCGAACCCACACTCTGTCAAAACCCATACGCTCAAGTAAAACCTCTAGAAAATTCCATTCAACTCGATCATATGCTTTCGACATGTCCGTTTTGATCGCCATCCATCCCTCTGCCACTATGGTGTTCGTACGCAAGCCATGGATCATCTCATGTGCAATAATGATATTATCAGAGATAATGCGACCTGAGACAAAGGCGCCTTGAGTTTCTGAGATGATCTCCGGAAGAATCGTCTTTAGACGATTGCACATTATCTTCGAAATAATTTTATACTGGACTGAGCACAGGCTTATTGGCCTCATGTCTTGCATACGAGACGGGTTCACAGTCTTTGGCAGGAGGCTAATCTGTGTGTGGTTCCAACCCTCAGGCATTATTGACGATCTGAAGAATTCTTTGATTTCAGCAGTGAGACCTGGACCAACAATGTGCCAGAATCTCTGATAAAAGATTCCAGTTAAACCGTCTTCACCTGGAGCGCTGCTGCCTTTAACGTCAAAAGCCGCTTTCTTGATCTCCTCATTGGTCACCTGACGAGTCAACATTTGATTCATATCATTCGTCACCCTGCTTTGAAACCCATGAAACAGAGACTCCAGATCACAAGGATTTGAGCTTGTAAACAAATCTCTAAAAAACTCCACAGCCAAGTTTCCTTTAGCTCCCTCTGAGAAGTGTTCATGTCCGTGCTCGTCAAGTAACATTAAGATACGGTTTTGAATCCTTCTTCCCTTAACACAGTTATGAAAATATTTTGTGTTTCGATCTCCAGCTCTAAGCCATTCTTCTCTACACTTCTGTCTCCAGAACAGTTCTTCTTCACGCAACGCTTCTGCTAACTCCCGTTTCAGGCGATCCATGGTATCATAGGACGGACAAACTTTCGACACCTCTGCCTCTAGCGAGGCTCGCAGACGAGTAATCCGGTTCCTCGAGTTCAAATCAGACTTCATTTTCCATCCCATGATAGAGCCACGACACTGACGAATACGTTCCATCGTGGAGCTACGATCTCCTGTACCTCCTTCCCAACTCATACGAACCATGTCCTCAAACCCTTCTCTGGACAGCATACGTTTATCAAAGAAAAACCGCCTCTTCATAGGCTTGTCTCTTTCCAATGAAAAGCAGACTCTGATAGGACGATGATCAGAGGCCCAAAGATCCAAATACTCCAAGTTAGCTCGAGGAAAAAGAGATAGCCACTCACTATTCCCAAAGCATCTATCTAACCGGCACTGAACCCAACCTTGTTCACGACGACCTGCCCAAGAAAGACAGTTCCCTGTATGCCTTAGCTCCCTCAGCTTACAATTTTGAACCATACTTCTGAAATTCCAGAAAGAAGATTCCTCTCTTACAGCTCCTCCACTCTTGTCATCATTAGAAAGTAACACATTAAAGTCTCCAACTAAAACCCACGCTTCATCTCTGCAAAGTCCCAGACTCACCAAGCGATCCCATACCACCTGACGCCTCGATGTCACTGGGTCACCGTAAACACACGACATGAAGAATGAAATGGACCCAACAGAGATCTTGAGGTCAATTATTCTCTTGTCGCTAGACAACACCGTAACTTGATAAGTATCCTTCCACAATAGAGCAAGACCACCACTCAAACCTTCAGGCTCTACTGTAATCACATGATCATATCCCAACTGCTTTTTTAAACCGAAAATGTACTCAAACTTTTGCTTAGTCTCCATCAAAAAAATAAAATCTGGAAAGTGCTTCCTACGAAGAGCTCGGAGAAAGCGAACTGTCTCAACGCTTCCTGCGCCTTGACAGTTCCAGGATAATATGCTCATTGGAGAGGCAGCGGCTTCAATACGGAAGCCACCGTTGAGTCTGAAAGTTTTTTGGTTTTGGTTTCTGAGTTGCTTATAGAGGCCACTGCTTTCCTCTTCGTGTTCAAGAAGGGATCTGAGCTCTTTGGAGCCGACTGAGAAGACCCCCCCAGTCATACCATTCCCTGTGTTCCTTCTTTTCCAAGCAGAAGGACGTCTCCTCTGCGACTTGCTCACTCCAGCATTCGAAAAGACTCGCCCCTCCGAAGAAGGGCCCAACTGAAAACCCGAGCCTTCTGTCAACAGAGGAACTGAGTGGTCTGGAAACTTAGAAGTAGATGAATCTGCTTCTTCATCACTCTTATCGTCCCTTGATTCAGACGACGTAACTCTCAACTGAGCCGCTGGACCACGATGTTGGGCTTCAAGAAGCTCAGTATATGAAAACACATGACCTTTCCCTTTATCAAGCTCTTTGGTAATTCTCATCATGTGCATGGAAGAGGCCGCTTTACTTTCTTCAATACCTTGTTTGACGCGCTCAATTCGAGCCATACGTTCAGTTTCATCAGCGTGAGAGATGTATAGCATGGCCATCTTGCGGTCCTCCTTAGAAAGCTCCGGGAAGAGTACCGGGAAACCGGGAGGCCCGTTACTTGGATCAGCAATGCTCGGTCCACCTTGTTGCATTCTAGGAGCACCCAGAGTCCTGTTATCTCTGACACTCTCTCTTCTCAGCATTGGGCATTTGATCTTTTCATGCGGAAGCCGCAAGCAATGGAAACAACGCTTGTGAATTTTTTTCATATTCAAAACCAATGGTTACAGTCCCACCTTCCGGAACATTGAGCTTACGAGCTGCTTTCGCTGGTTTATCGATATCAAAGTGCACCAAAGCACGGATGTACTCCTTTGTGTGAGACACCTTAGGATCATAGGCGACCTCTTCCACCTTGCCAACCTCCGAAGCAAGTTTAAACATTGTCTCCTCAGTGAAAAAAATCGCCGGAATATTACGGATGCGAATCCATATATCCAAAGATCGAAGGAAGTCCTGAGGTGGATTGGGAGTCCAGCGTTCCAATAACATCGTCCAATGGTTGTAAGACCAGGGTCTATCCTTGAGCACCGTCAACAGATCCTCCTCACGCTGAAACATGAACTGGAACCTATCACGAGACAGAGCTAGACCCCGCACTCTGCCATACACCCTCCAAGCAGTTGGCATATACTCAATCACTCTTGACACCGATTGACAATCCGGATTCAGCAAACGTCCCAACAAGCTCAACTGGTTCTCATCAATCACCCGGAATCTTGGACTATCAGGCAAGGTCAATGGTTCTTCCTCTTCAAGTGACATAGCTTGAATAGCTTTTTGCAGCAGATCAGCCATATTTTCTCGACAATTGAAACTTCCGACGTCGGAGAAAAATTTGTTTAGCACAATCTTAGGTAGCAAATCACGCGTGAATGACGTGAAGTTTCCCTTAAAAACACAGAATTCAATTACAATTTTTTGTGACGTCATTAGAAAAGGAAAGACTTGGGCAAGGAGGAAACAAATTAATGGATTTTTCCGAAGAAAAGGAAATACAGAGGAAGGAAAAAGGAAACAGAGAGGAAGAGTAAATGAGAATGGGACAATTTCCAAAAGAAAAACAGACCGTAGCAATTGCCGGTCAATAAATTCCACTCACCGCGAGGGAAATAAGAAAACTTAAAAAAGGCAATACGCCACCACACAAGAGATCACCGGAAATCTCCAATTGGAGAGAGAAAAAACCATAAACAACTTAACTTCAGATCTTCTTTTTGATGAGTTTTATTGTGTTTGGTTAGTGATTTTGCAAAAGAGATTACGCTATATATGAACATATATAATAGAAATAGGGTTATGTTCAATTGGCATAACAAAACCAGATCATATAAGTAAACAATTGTTTCTAAATATTAAAAAAAAATAAACGAATTCTTAAGTGTTCATCAGGATACTTTTTGCTATATGAAAGTCCAATTGTGGCTATTAATCGGATACAAGGCTATAGTCAGGGTCACCAGACCAAAACCATGGCTGCTCCAACATTGTCAGTATTAGTGATCAGCCGTGACAAACACCAAACAATTAAGATTCGAAACCTCACAATATGCAGACCACAAATGAAGGACGATAATTCATTCCCGAAAAGGCTCCACACCATCGGTGAAGGAGAGAGCTTCCGCCTACGGATCCTGCAGCAAGAAGATAACCGAACCAAGCGATACTTGCAAAGAAGAATGCAAAACAGCTCATGTCTCCAAGTTCCAAGCAGAGACAATGACAACACTGGGATGGAGTGTCTTGACCACGAGCTGTCTAAAGGAGAATCCTGTCGACCCAACAGAAGAACACTGGTTTTCTTCTCATATGCCTACTCACAACTCAACACCAAGAAAGTTTAATAACCGATGATTCAACTTCATATCGCCAAATATTCTCATTTCGAGCTTTGGCCATGGGATTTACTGAGACTTTGAAAGGTTACCTCTATGGTTGTGGTATTGCCAGCTACCGAAAATGTGGATGATCAGCCTGTGGTGGTGGTGATTCGAAGAAGGTTCATAGCCAGGGGAAGAGCATTTGTTCAAGAGACATTAAAGATATATTTTACTTTTGAAATTAAGTAAACCAAACCCATCACAAATCATAACTAACCGATTTTAATTAATTTGCTTTGATATTAGACATCGGATCCATTAAGATTAAGTGTAATAAAAGGCAAAAAATCAAAAAAAAACAAATAAGAACATTTATTATGAAATAGTTTGAGAAAATATGACCAAAAATAATAATTTGTTAATGAAATGGTCTAATAATTTTGTTTAACTAGATTTTCTTAGAATGTTTCTCTTAGATTTTTTTTTTGTCAAAGTATTTTAGATTTTTTTTTTGTCAAAGTATTTTAGATTTTTTTAAGTTCTTTTTTAATGATGTAACTTTTAATAAGTACATTGAACATGTAGATATTATGTTTTTGATAGAATTTCAAAGAGTTCCCTTATAATCTGAAATTATTGCTTTTTATTTAATTTTTGTGTCAAAATTTAAATCAGTTTGTAATTATTATTTATGGGATTACACCACAAAGGGAAACAAAAATTTGCGCTTTTTAAAAATGCCACATATCGTATACCTAATATAATTTTCTGGTCGATGTGTCTAAGCCAGAATAACATGTTTTTATTTATCTTTTGTACACAATTATTTTCTTAACACTACCTTGCAATTGATTTTTTTTGTTTTTACACAGAAAGTCATTTATTTTCTTAAAACAATTACCTTGCAATTGAAATACTTTTATTTTACACAGAAAGTAAATTATTTCTATAGACTTTATATATGTCAAAGAAGGAAACACATTAAAAATTCAAAATTGCAAATGGTCAAGACTTAAGAGTTGGTAAAAAATATTTCTTGCAATTGAAATATTTGTCTTTTACACAGAAAATAATATATTTCTACTTTTATGTATGTTAAAGAAGGAAACACATTTAAAATTCAAATGGTCAAAGACTTAAGAGTTGGTAAAAAGAATTCTTAGAATTGAAATATTTTTATTTTAACACAGAAATAATATACTTCTACTTTTATGTATGTTAAAAAAGGAAACACATAGAAAATTTTCAGAATTTCAGATGGTCAAAGTTGGTAAAAAAAATTCCTAAAAAGTAATTTAAAAAAATTATAAATGTAGAATCTTTCACATCTTTCATAAACAACAAAAAAAAACATCTTCCATTTTCATTTCATATCCATCTATGTCTCAACGCTAAGTGCATTATATCTCTTCTATCTCGCTTTACTTTCTTTCAATCTTCTTTGATCCAATAGCCATGATGACACGCTCATCATCAACATCGTCACCTAGAAAGCTCCAAAATCCTATCGATGACCATGATCGGATCAGCAAACTCCCAGACGAGTTATTGCAAATGATCGTCTCAAAATTGTCCACCGAAGAAGCTATAAGAACAAGTCTTTTATCCTCACGATGGGTGGATGTGTGGAAGTGGATGTCTCATCTCGTCCTCGACATGAGAAATGTCTTGGAAACAACTCCCAAGGAACATAAACATTTGCACCGAGTTTCTGTTCGGTTGGCTAGGTCAATGACAAAGGTTCGTCAATTCTCTTCTCTCTTAGGTTTTCATTTTAATCATTTTATTTATGAAGGTTTGTCTGATCTCTGTATACTGGAACCCGCACGACTAATGTGTGGATAGATGATTGTGCATTCAGATTTGTAGTAGAAGAATCAACGATATGATATATTATGCGATAAAATAATATGCCTCTTAAATATATTTAACAGATTTAAAAGGGGGTAAAGAGAACCATAGTAATGAATATGAGAGTCTAGAAGTGATGTGTTGCGTTACTCCATTTAGAACCCAGACAAATAAATATGCATGATACTTAATGATGGCTTTCAATTGTAAAATATTGAACTTTTGATATTTGATATATATGCTTCACACAAACAATATTAGCTGGAACCAAATCATGCACAGACTAGATAACATGTCTTAATATATATATATATATATATATATATAGATTTTGATAGACAACTTACATTCCATGCCTACAGATATTTGCACGTACATAACATGAAATTAATACAGTGAACAATTTTTTTTTTGAAAAAAAATCTAATCATTTTGTGTTCTGTAGGTTATAAATATTCACCGTGGCGACCTAGAAAGCTGCATTATTCAGCTTTACGTATCCCAATATAATGATTGTACGCTCCAAAATTGGATCCACTCATTGACTAGTCTGAAACACACAAAAGATCTCACACTTATAAACTATATCCCTTATATAACGCGTTACAAAAGAGCTAATTTGCTCAGCTTGCTCCAAGATACATTTTCACATCATAGCCTCAGTTCACTATCACTTTGTGGATTCAGCCTAATAGGTCCACATGCCTTCAGCAAGTGCAAGAATCTTAAGACCCTTAAGCTTATAGACATATTCATCTCACAACCTAGTGTCCTTAGTGGATTTTTAGCAGCTTTCTGCTCCCTCGAGGTGATTGTGTTGAATGTCAGTTTCCTAAACCCACATGGTGTGTTGAAGATCGAGAACAACAACTTGAAGTTCTTGCAATTTTCTTTCCATTACGAGATTGATAGGATGGAAGTGTATGCAACTTGTCTAAATGTTCTACGCATAGACAACAGGTTTATCAGAGCTATGAGAGACAATTTCATCCTTGTTGCTCCCAATATCCAGGTTAACAAAAATGCTTGGTTGGATCACGGTATTGATTGTCCTCACCTCTACTTTAATGTATCATCAAATATCGCTCAGGTACAAACTTAACTAACATAATTATTTTGTATATTTTGAAAATAATACATATATGTGGTTACCTCGACTGGAAGGGCCATGACTATTGTGACTGACCATTGTGACGAAACTAATATTACATGATATGGTTTTGGGCATAAGAGGATTATCGGCCAGAACCTCTAAATAAATAATATATATATTGACATGTATGATGTATACTGAAATCTTAATTAGGAGGAAAGAAACATTTGGCATGAGCTTTTGGGGAGCAAATTATATTGTATGAGACGGAATGGGTGTTTATCAGTGAGTGTAGATATAACTGACCCGAAAGAAGTGGAGATACTGAAAGAAGTTTTGCTTAGGAACTGGACCAAACTTGTGATGGAGCTTGAGATCTTTTTCAAGGTACATTCATGTCTCAGTTAATTTCTCATTATTGGATAGAGCTTGACCACTTCTCTCATATATCATATATTCGTTGCAGAAAAAGAAAGCTCCTAGAGAAGAAGGTGAATGTTCTACTAAAGATACAACACATGAAAAATTGTTCCCTAACGCTGGCTTATGCTTTAATAATGTACGGTTGTACAATTTTGATGGTTCGAAAGAGGAAGAATTTTCGTTTGTATCACGTTTGGTGATGCAAGAGAGGGTGCTAAAGATGATGATCGAGACTTCTTTGTTTCCTCCGACGAAGAAGTTCAATGCAGAAGCAGCTGTGGCCAAGTTGATGAAACTTCCTAAATGTTACAAACATCTTAAAATTGAATGTTTCTGATGAAACTTTTGTTCTAGTATTTTAATTAAACTATTTGCTAGCCGTTTCTTCATTATATCTGAGGACTATGTGGTTTTCGTACTTGTTTTGTGTTCTACCATTTGAGAATTTTATGTGGTCTTGATGAGATTTGCATTATCTTAATATGAATATTATTTGAATTTTGTTTTATTACGTTCTTATATTTGGTTAATGCTTTTGCAAAAGAGATTACGTTATATATATGAACCTATATAGCAGAAAAATGAATTTCTTGTGTTAAAGGGAGTATTTTTACTATATGGAAAAATAAATTGTGGCTAAAAGTCTGATACGAGGCTCTGATCAGAGTGATTAGGGTACGTTTATATGATTTAGTTAATCAGTTTTTGTATTTTATTTTATAATATAGGTTTTCATATTTTCCTTATTTATGTTATCGGTTTTCGACATAAATATTTTGCGTAAGATATGATAATTAATTATTGTTATGTTTAAATTTTTTTCTACTTATTTGTTATGGTTAAATCAATTCGTATTAGGATAAAGAAAAATTCATATCAAAATCTTGAAATGTAGTTTAGGTTTTTCCGTCAATTTTTCCATTTATACCAAAAAAAACCAATATCGAAAGAATAAAAATGTTTGGATAGCAACTTTAATAATTAGCATTACTAATATAAATAGATTTTTTCCTTAAAAGAAAAAAAATCAACATTGGGAAACAAGCAATTTAAAAAGAGAAGCTATGTTTTGAAGATGAATACGTTATATGTAGTTATGAACTATTGAATAAGATTGAACATATGTGTAACAAAACAAAGCTAAGTTGTGATCTCCCTCCATTACAAAACCCATAATCTAATGACTTTTCTGGCCTTTATATGAAGACACTACACTGCCGGCAAGTGAAAGCATCATTCTTCAAGTTAGTAGAGGTCTCTCTGTCTTCTACGTATTGTTGTTTTACATGATTGATGATGATCAAATCCATCTTCTTCAGCATTACTGGGAATCAAAGTCGGGCTTGGAAGGGTATTCAAGTCCATGCAGCTCCGGCATTCTCCTTAGATCTTCTTCTGTGTATCCTGGGATGAACCAGTATCTCTTATCCATTCCAAATACCTAACATGATGGAGAAAAGGAAAAGAACTTAGAACTAACCGCAAGCTATATATACTCTGATGTAAAAAGAAAAAACAAGTCAGAACTTCAGCTAAAGAACCTGTTCAAAGTTTTTCTTTCTACCGAGGTCATACCGCCATCTTGCACTGGTTTTCTTCTCATATGCCTGCTCACAACTCAACACCAAGAAAGTTTAATAACCGATGATTCATCTTGCAGTTAAAAGAAAAGGAGTTACCTCTATAGTTGTGGTATTGCCAGCAACCAAAGAAATGTGCATTATCAAGAAACCCATCACGCTCAAAGCAAATGCTAAGTTCAAAACTGTTGTTCATGACACAAACAAGGAGATACTGATTAACAGACGAAACCAAATACCATCTAAAAGCATAAGTAAAGTTCGAACATTTACCAAATGCAAGAAAAGTAGTAGCGAGAGTGCCTGGCGTTCCAGGTATCTCTTCATCACTAAAGAAGGCTATGAAGTGCGGCATAAGAACTAAAGTCACAAGAGTCGTCTCTAAAAACGTGTAGAACTGCATTTCAACACACACACACACACACACAAAAAAAGGTTTTAACAAGCTGAAGATTCTATAAACAGTATTGAGTCGAGAAACAAAAAAAAAACTTACCAAGAAAAGAAGGAAGTACTTATAATTCAATGCTCCTACACAGTTAACAACCCATACACAATGGTGATCCATCTTCAACACACACCTACCACCTATACATCAGACATGTAACACAATCAAGACTCTGTCTCTATATATGGTAAAGAAGAGAGAATCTGAGAAGACTTACAAACAGAACAATGATGGCAACGTGGAGGTTTCGGCTGATTGCACTTCCTACAAAACCTAACTCTAGGGTTTGAAGAATCTGTCTGTAAACCGACAAACTCAAGACTAGTTAACGGATCAGATTCACCCCTCTCTTCATCAATAGCTGGTCTCCAGTTAGGTGGCACAACACCAGGATCAGTAAAAACAACAGAGAAGTAGCTCCACAAAAGCATCGCCAGCTGCACCAACAAACTACACTAGTTCACATCTAAAACAACAAAGTTCACATCTAAAGTAACAAACTTAGACTAGTTCACATCTAAAGCAACAAGCTTTGACTAGTTCATAGCTAAAGCAACAAGCTTAGACTAGTTCACATCTAAAGCAACAAGCTTACACTAGTTCACATCTAAAGCTCACATCTAAAGCTACAAGCTTAAGACTAGTTCACATCTAAAACAACAAGCTTACACTAGTTCACATCTAAAGCAACAAGCTTACACTAGTTCACATCTAAAGCTCACATCTAAAGCTACAAGCTTAAGACTAGTTCACATCTAAAACAACAAGCTTACACTAGTTCACATCTAAAGCAACAAGCTTACACTAGTTCAACAAGCTTACACTAGTTTACATCTAAAGTAACAAGCTTAAGACTAGTTCACATCTAAAACAACAAGCTTTGACTAGTTCACAACTAAAGCAACAAGCTTTTAAGACTAGTTCACATCTAAAGCAACGAGCTTTGACTAGTTCACATCTAAAGCGACAGGCTTTATTGACTAAATTGGCTCAAAGCATGAAGCTTTACCAACCTAGGAAGCTTTTCAAACAAGAATCTATGATCCAGAGAGAAACCCACATCGAAAGATTTGAGCTTTTTTAACTTACGAGTAAATGGAAGAGGAGGAGGATGGTAAGAGCAGCAAAGGAATCAAGGCCTCCTTGAGACAGAGCAGGTCCATAGTTAGTCAAAACGACGGCGTAATAGGTAACACCGACAACGCCGAGAACTAATAAGATCATGATGGATCCGAGACCTCGTAAGGCTGTACAGAACTTGAACACGTTCCACGCCATTGCAGTACCAGATCTATGCATAGTAGTCAAAAGATTCGATTTTACAGAATTTATGAAAAAGAGGAGTTTGAAAGAGATTCAAAAAAGGAAATAAAAACGAGAGTGATTCTCATTCATTCCATAGATGCAGAGGAGGAACGGAGCTTAGAGAATGAGACTTTTTCTCTGTTTTTTGGAGCTAATAACAAGAAAATTTTAGACGAAATAAAGATTAATGACTTTGATGTGAGAGTCAATCAGACTTTCACGATCCCATAAATGTAAAATGTAATTTGTTTTTTTTTTTCTTTTCTTTAAACTTTGATTGCTAATTTGTCCCGACAAACAAAAAGTCAAAAACGATATTTATCGAAAAACGGAGAAAAAAAATATAATCGCCCACCGTGGGACTCGAACCCACGACCACAAGGTTAAGAGCCTTGCGCTCTACCAACTGAGCTAGACGGGCTTGTTGTTGTAGCCTGTCTTTTTATAGTTACTCAACAAAGCCATATAGTAAATCTATTTTATTGCGGGCTTTAAAACGTACAATAATAGTAGCCCATTGGGCTCACGATAATAAGCCTATGAAGCATCGAAACAAGTTTGTTACTCCTCTGTCTCTTCTTTAGTTCCCATTTTTAAAGGGTCAAGAAAAGGAGCTTCTCAAGAGATGGCTTCCATGGTGTCACCGACCACTTGCTTATACCACCATAAACGCCGGCTAAAGCTTCCTTCCGATGGTCGTCTTCGTATAACAACAGCTTCGATCCCAAAGCCTTCAGATGAGAAACAACCCAAGTTAATCGCTCGAAGGTACTCTCTCTACCTTCTTCCTCCTCCGTGCATACTCTGTTTATCACATGAACCAAGTATCTGACTTGGAATATTCTTTGGAATTGGAAGAGAGATGATTCTTAGGAGCAGTGAATTAGCTATGATCGGAGCCATTTTCCAGCTCAGGTACGTTTTCTTCCGTCCATCACTGAGTTGTGGTGGTAATGAAAATGATAATATCTTTTATGGTTTGGTTTAGTGGGAAGAAACCAGAGTATCTTGGAGTACAGAAGAACGAGAGATTGGCTCTATGTCCTGCTACAAACAACTGTATATCTACTTCGGAGAGTGTCAGCGATCGAGTCCACTATGCTCCACCATGGTATACTAATAAAACCATGAGCTTTGTGTTCTCAAGTTCTGCTCTTTTTGCTTTTAAAATTTTTGTTTTTTCTTTTTCTGGTGGGTAAAGGAACTATAATGGTGGGAGGAAGACGCCTGTGAGTAGAGAAGTTGCAATGAAAGAGCTTGTCAATGTGGTAAGAGTCTTGAACAAATTTGACATTTGCTTTGATCAATGAGTGGTATCTAGAGATTGTCACTATTGTTGCAGATTAAGTCGACGAAACCAGACAAGTTTACTCCTAGGATTGTGGAGAAGAAGGATGACTATGTTCATGTGGAGTATGAAAGTCCTATCTTAGGTGTAAGTGAAAAAACAAAGCTTTTCTATTGTTGTCTCACTTCAACGACCATATCTGAAAGTTTTGGTCTTTGACAGTTGGTAGACGATGTTGAGTTCTTGTTCTCTCCTGGGAAGAACTCGACGGTGGAGTATCGGTCTGCTTCTCGTAAAGGGAGCTTCGACTTTGATGTGAACAGAAAGCGTATCAAGGTAAGAAAACTTGTGACGGTGAAGTGGTGATCTCAGGTTAGGCTGATGGTTCATTATTAATGCAGGCATTGCGACAGGAGCTGGAGAAGAAGGGATGGGAATCAGAGAACAGCTTCTGATTATGATTCTAATCTTCTTGTTATTCAATTAAGACTCGATGTTACTAGAAACTCTTCCAAAACAACTTTTGTCATAAATAAGAGAAGGAGAATCTTGTTAACACACAAGGAAACTTAAAAAACACAGTTCAAGATAACAGAGGGAGGGAGCCTAGTGTCGAGATGTGTATGTCCCCAGCACTCGCTTAGTCTTTCCTCAAGTCCATGACCTCGGTCCTGATACCATCAGCCTTGAGAATCATGATCTCAAGCTTGTCTCCCTATTACAAGCAAAACATTCCACAAAGCATTAGTCAGCTATAGACGAGCTATTAGTCAGACACAACTGGGGAAAAAACTCACAGTGTAGATATCCCTCTCAGTGGCAGAAGCGAAAACAGTCTTAACCAAGTCAACTGCTTCAGGTTCAGAAAGAGGTGTGATAGCATCCTACATAAGCCAGAAAACGAAAACTTAGCAACTTGAAAATGGTTCAATTAATAAAAACGCCAAGCACAGAGACAAACAAACCTGAGCAGGAAGCAAGAGCGGGCTAGGACTCTTGAGCTGATTGTCAAGGAAGGGCATGATGAGAGTGGAACCAGAGCCTTGCGCACTGTATCCAACCTTCTCATAAGATCCCACCGCGTCATAGGTAAAGACACACCCTTTTCCTGATTTTTTTTTTTTTTACAGAAGAAGAAAGACACAACTTAACAACTGATATAGTCAAACTCAATCATATGACAAGGCTTTGCTTTATACCTTCCTCATCAAGCCCACCGAGAACGTTGAACGCATAGTAAGGAAAAAACCGCTTGAAGTAAAGCGTGTTGGAGAGAAGCTGAGCCATTGCAGGACAGCTCATCTGCTTGTTATGCTGATGCTGATAAACCTATTTGCAGAACACCAAAAAACACACACAAAAGAGAAGACTTTATTAAGCAAAGTCTTCATCTTTACTAAGCAAAGTCTTCATCTTTACTAAGAAATGCAAAAGGGGAAAGCTCTCACTCACCAAGTGCCTTGACTTGAGAACTTTCTGAAGTGCTTTCACATCAGCTTGAAAGCCAGAAGAAGATAGCACAGCCTTGTCTGCTCTGGAGACATTAAAAGACAGCAATTAAAACAAAATCATCGATTCAATTGATTTGCTGAAAACCCTAGTAATCTAGTGAACTATGCACATCGTTTAGATTAATTACAGTTTATGGATCTTAGAGTAATCGCGGCTGAGAATGCTGTAACCGGTGGACATCCGAGTATCGGCTGCGATGACGCAGTAATCGGATCCAGCGATGGCCACACATGTTCTGCAAAAACAATCAATACAAATCAGTAACAATAGCTCAAACAGCGTCTCGATTAAAGGGTTCACAGGATCCGTACCCTCCGTTGTTATCGTAAGGAGACCAGTTCGCGTGCTGCTTCGTCATGGAGGTTCTCCGTCTTCAGAAAAAAGACTCTTTGTTAAGAAGAATTGAGAACAGAGAGTGGAGAATAAGAGCTCTCTCTGTCCCTCTTCTGGCTTTGCGAACACGAAAGAGACGAAGACTAGAGCTGATGGGCCTTCTATGGGCTTTAGAGTGCCGATGGCAAAATAAAAACGCTTAAACGACGCCGTGTTATTCTTCGACAAGTTTATGAGTTTAATAATGGGCCTTAAATGGGCGTTTTAGATTGCTGATGACGTTAGTGAAAACACTTCACGACGTCGTTTTATTCGACTACTCTCTTTCTCTCTCTCTCGCAAAGCTTCTGCTTCCATTCTCAATTGAAAGTGTGGGTTTCTCTTCTCTCACTCGATTTCGTCCTCTCCATCTCTCTTCTTTAGCTTCACTAACTTGTTGGTACTAGCAAATGGAAGCACTTGTTGTTGATGCTGGCTCTAAGCTCCTGAAAGCAGGAGCAGCGATACCTGATCAGTCTCCTCCAATGATAATCCCATCTCAAATGAAACGAATGGTTGATAATGGTGATGGGTCTTCTTCATCTGCCACTGTTCTTGAAGATGTCACTCTTGATCCTATCGAAAGGGGGTTCATTAGAGACTGGGACGCTATGGAGGATCTGTTGCGTTACGTTGTGTACACTGGGCTTGGGTGGGAAGAGGGTAACGAAGGCAATATACTCTTCACTGATCCTCTCTGTACTCCTAAGGTCCGTTGTCCCTGTTTTTAATTGAAAAAGATACGAACTTTACAAGTTGCATTTCTCATAGTAAATGAAGTTCATTTGTCTCTTTGATTGTGAAAGATAACAACTTTTGATGTCCTTATAGTAAAGGTTGCTAATTTGTTTATGTAAATGATTGTCTTTTGTGGGGGGGGCAGGCTGTTAGGGAGCAACTGGTGCAGTTGATGTTTGAAACGTTCAATGTTTCTGGATTCTATGCGTCAGAGCAAGCAGTGTTGTCCCTTTATGCTGTGGGGAGGATCTCCGGTTGCACTGTTGACATTGGTCATGGGAAGATAGGTAAACTGATATTACTAACACTTGGTCTGCCTTTGTTATACAATATGATCTTACTATGTGTCTTTGTCATCTCATATCTCTATCTGTTATGTCTTCTATATTAGTTTAGTTGTAGTAGATTGTTGGTTCGTAGCTGGTTATGATCGTGATCCTTTCATGTATGATGTTGTCCCTTTATGCTGGTTGAAGGATCTCTGTTGCACTGTTTTTTTTTTTGTTCCTGTAACTTGTAGTAGATTGTTGGTTCTGGTTATGATCAGGATCTTTTAATATATATTGTGAATTGTGATTGACCTCTCAGTTGTTTTTTCACTCTTTTACTGTGAACTCAGATATTGCCCCAGTTCTTGAAGGTGCTGTGCAGCACATTGCCTCGAAACGGTTTGAGCTAGGTGGAACCGACCTTACAAAACTCTTCGCCCAAGAGCTTGGAAAATCCAACCCTTCGATGAATCTCAGCATGTCTGACGTTGAAAAACTTAAGGAACAGTATGCAAGTTGTGCCGAGGATGAGATTGCTTACGAGAAAACCCAAAACTGTGAAACTGAGAAGCATACTCTTCCAGATGGACAGGTTTGTGCGTCTACAATACAGCTTGTGTTGCCTTAATACACACACACATATACATAACAGAATGTTTGTCTTATAGGTTATAAGCATTGGGCGAGAGAGATACTCTGTTGGTGAAGCTCTGTTTCAGCCATCAATATTGGGACTAGAGGAGCACGGGATCGTTGAACAGCTTGTCCGGATAATCTCCACAGTGTCATCTGAGAACCACAGGCAGCTCTTGGAGAACACTGTACTGTGTGGCGGTACAACCTCCATGACAGGTAATAGTAATGATAACTTAGTATACTGTTTTTGAGGCTCGAATAACTTAAAGGGTTGTGTGGTGTACTCTCGTCATTGGCAGGATTCGAAAGCAGGTTTCAGAAAGAAGCAAACTTGTGCTCGTCTGCTATTAGGCCAACGCTGGTGAAACCGCCGGAATATATGGCGGAGAATGTGGGATTGTACTCGGCTTGGGTAGGAGGAGCGATACTTGCCAAGGTGGTGTTCCCACAGAACCAGCATGTTACTAAAGCTGACTACGATGAGACTGGACCATCGGTGGTTCACAGGAAATGTTTGTGATCCACCAAAACGTATGTGCACTTTGCTGTTGTAGCAAAGGATTGGTTTTGGTTTTGCTGTGTTTAGGTTATTAACCCGAACTATTCAGAGACGTCCCACTCAATCTATGTAGTTTTAGAACATCTGGACCAGATTAGCATTATATGTCCCATAACTCACACAAGAAGAAGAAAAGTTATCAAAACACTACTAACATGAATGTCTTTCCCATAGCAACTGGTGAATCAATAGTCCACATGTAGTCTCTGTTGAGATTAGCATCATTGTGGTGATAGAAAGTAGAAACTTGTAGACATGGAACTTTCAAGATCCTTGGCCATCTACAGAAGATTAAAAAAAAACAAGAAACAGAACCTACCTGGGTCCACGATCAGAAAAAAAAAATGGTAAACTCGTGAAGGTAACTGAACCAAAAAAAAATCAAATTTTGAAGAGGGATCCTGGGAAGAGGAGTGTACGTTACGGATTTTATTGACGTGGCAGTATCTGAACCGTTGTATATGAAAGCTCTCTTTAACGGTCCAGATTTCGTAACGGAGCAATAAAAGCCTTCAAATTTTCTGAAATGTCATTGGTTACTTTAAAAGTTAAAACCCGATATATTAAAAACATTTTTTAAAACACTGCCCCTCGG
This sequence comes from Brassica juncea, assembly GCA_018703725.1. Classification (NCBI taxonomy): domain Eukaryota; kingdom Viridiplantae; phylum Streptophyta; class Magnoliopsida; order Brassicales; family Brassicaceae; genus Brassica; species Brassica juncea. The sequence goes on along the minus strand of CM031942.1, from coordinate 1,425,228 downwards.
ACTTATCTGTATTGTCGGAACGAGAACTGAACTTCTTTAAAACGAAACACAATCGAAAAAAAAACAATTAAATAAAACCAAAAAAAAAAGACTCAGAAAGAATCCTTTCTCCATCGTCGTCGTCTTCCTCATCCTCCAATCCTCCTGATGAATCCACACAAAACCGAGGAAGATCTGTTCCACCACCACGATCTCGACCCAACACACCTACTCTCTCAACCCCACCCCTCCATTCTCCACCGCCACCACGAAGAAGATCCAACCTTCTCCCTCCCGGAGTTCGTCCTCTTCCGCTCCTCACCCTCCCTAGACTCCCCATCCCACTCCTCCGACGAACAGGACTCCCTATCTCACCCCACACCCGAAACCCCCAAAACCGCAAACCCTAGAATCTCAATCTCGACCCAAGAGCTCCGAGACTGGGACTACATCAACCCGGAGCCGCACATCTCTTCTCAATTCTACACCTTCAACTCCGAATCCCACTCCCTCATGATCCTCTGCCTCCGCGAGGGCCGTCTCGCGACCCCCGCGGAGATCCGAATCGCCACTCCAAGATCCGTCCTCAAGTCGTGGCGGTCCGTCTGGAAAGACCGGAACGAGGATACCGCCTACCTCACGGCCTGGAAACGGATCCAGGACAAGCTCACGGCTCGCCTGGACCCGGCCTCGGGGAACGAGTTCCTCTGCTTCAAGAACAACACGAGGCAGTTCGTCTCGCACGTGAACCAGTGGCAGGACATAGTCATGGGGTTCCACGGGGACGGCGACTTGAAACACTTGGGGGTTAGAGAGACTATAGACAGGATCAAGCAGGTTTGGACGGTTGGTGCTAAGTTGTACGGAATCCCCGAGAGCTTTATTAGAGTCTGTGTGGCTGCTTGTGGTGTCTGTAATGCGGTGACTGGCTCCGGCTCGCGGAATAAACGGCGGCGTTTTGAGTATACGGAGTCTTTCGATGTGCCTGCGAAAGATGTTGCGGATAGGTTGCAGGAGTTAGCTGCTAAGCATAAGGTCGTGCTGTGTATCAGGCAGAAGTATATTCGGTACAAGCCGTTTATGGCGGAGGTGAAGGATTACGCTTGTCACAGAGCTGGAGAGCCTGCTTCGTCTAAGAAGTCTAGGGTGTTGAAGAGGGAGCCGTATCAGTCGAAGAGATGCGGGTGCGGTTTCAGGATCAGAGCCATTGTCCCCATTGCTAACTATAATGAGAAGGACAAGACTTTTGTGTACGAGGAGGAAGGGACGGCTGTTTTTAAGATGTACGCGGTTCATTCGGGGCATGAGCCCGGGGCGATGGATGGGAACGCGAGGATCATGCATCGGCTTGTTGGTCACAAGGGGTTTTTGATGGAGCATGATGTGGTTTACGGTGTGAGGGAGGAGCTGGAGAGTGAGGAGATTGGGAAGGACGATGGTGGGGATGTGAGGTTGAGTGTGTTGCATCAGGTGCATGAGGTGAGGACTGAGCTTGGTGCTCTGGAGGGGAGGATTGGGAAGATTCCGGAAGAGATGTTGGGTTCGGTGTCCAGAGAGTTGTTTGAGATGCTGGCCAAGATCAGGAACATCGATGACGAGGGTGTTAAGGGAACAACGGGGTTGCTTTCTGATGACAAGGGACGCTCAGATGAAATACTTGTTGGAGATAACGATTTAGCTCATTGGAGTGAGCATCATCACCACCATGAGCATTTGTATGGTGGAGATGGGAAAGATACGGAACTTATTGAAGATGATGAAGACAGTTTCGGGAGGAGCCTCGATGATGTGGTTCCTTGGGAACAGATAAGACCACCGCATGGCTGCACAACAAGTCCGAAGGATATCTTGTCTGAAACATCGTGTAAGCCTGAGAAATGGTTGAAGTGCAGTGACTTTGATGAGAAGAGCATTCTGAACTGCGAAGATTCTAAGCTAACCAAACCGATGAGACACGATGAAGGTATAGTATCAGACGTAGGTTTAGTTGGTATACAAGTGGATAGCTTCTATCAAGAAAACTCCAAATGGTATGATTCTCCTTGTGAAGAAGACAATGGATTCAGACACGGAGAGATTTTGTAGAAAGAAACACGGTAAGGGTTCTGTCTTTATAACCAGTTTCTAACTTCAGCTATCACGCATCTTCTTATGTATATCATAACTGGGGAGGGGATCAGATTGTATATTTTATGTATTTTGTAAGACGACTTCAAGAGTATTTTGTTTTTGTATGTTGTAGAGGTTTCTTTGTTGGTGTGGTTATGTAAAATTGAAACCCATATTGCGTCTCTGCATATATAACATTGTCCTTGTTAGTTTTATTTAACCTTTGTGTAATTTATCATTTGATACGCATGAGGTTTGTTAATGATTGCCTCTAGGTCCATGATAATCAAACCAAAACCTGAATTGAATTTAACCAAATTTATCTAAAATTTTAACCAAATTAAATCAAAATCTAACTGAAATAAATAATAAATTAGTATAATTTTCATCAACTGAACTAACTGAATACTGAACCAAACCAAACTTTATTTAAGATTAATTCGATTTATATCGAACCGAACTACCTAAACCCCAGACCTAATCGCTTCTATATAGTTCTCTTTTTACTTATCGGTAACTATCTCAATGGGTTTGATGGGCTTAAGCTCTCGTAGGCCCAATGTTTTTAATACGACGTCGTCTCCCTGTGTAGAGTGAGTTTCAGAAACAATACTAAAGTATCTCCACTCCTTGTCTCCCGCCGCTTTCTTCTTCCCTTACAAACCTCTTGTTATTTTCTGCCGGAATCTTACGTCAGCATGCTCACCTTCTACCACCGGAGCTCAATCTATCTTGGGCCTCGTTTAAACGTTCCCCAAACTGTACCCACTATTGAACATCACCGCCTCCAACTAATCCGCCACGCATTGATCTCTATCGCTGTTCGAATTTGATTCTATTAGGGTACCGATTGAATTCAAAGTTCTACATCGAAAAATGGCAGCTTTGAAAGGTTACGGCTTGATCTCCACTGACTCTGCCCTCCATTTCCCTCGTACGCATCAATTCGAGGGCTACAAGAGGTTTCACTCTCTCGGATCATTACTTGAAACTCTGTTTTGTCTGAATTGTTCAATATGATCTGATTGAATTTTGTAAGCTAGATTATTGGTTTTAGATGTTTCTGAGACATATTCTTGTGATGATCTCTTAGTGGCTTAGTTTTTTTATTACCGGACATCATTACGTTGAAGCTCTGTTTTGTCTGAATTGTTCAATATGATCTGATTTTATCTTCTCACCAATCAGAAGGAACGCGAGATGGGTCTCTCTGATAGCAGCTGTAGTACCTAACTTCCATCTCCCAATGCGAAGCCTCGAGGATAAAAACAGGTTCAGTTCCTGTTTACTGTCCCACTAGTGTTCTTGTTTGATACCACAACTCTCTCACTCTCTCTGTCTCTTGCAGGACGAACACAGACGACATAAGGTCCCTCAGAGTCATCACAGCCATCAAGACACCGTACCTCCCCGACGGAAGATTCGACCTCGAAGCATACGACGAGCTAGTCGACACGCAGATAGAACAAGGCGCTGAAGGTGTGATCGTTGGCGGTACAACCGGTGAAGGCCAGCTGATGAGCTGGGATGAACACATCATGCTTATAGGCCATACAGTGAACTGTTTCGGCGCGAGGATCAAAGTCGTTGGGAACACAATGGTGTCGTTGTGTGGAGTGGGAATGATGATCAATGCCATGACTCTAGGTGGGATCATGGGGCTACTGGTGTTATATCGGTTACTAGCAATTTGGTTCCAGGTCTGATGAGGAAGTTAATGTTCGAAGGGAGAAACTCAGAGTTGAACTCGAAGGTTATGCGTTTGATAGATTGGGTGTTTCAAGAACCGAATCCTATAGGTGTCAACACGGCATTGGCTCAGCTGGGAGTTGCGAGGCCGGTGTTTAGGCTACCTTATGTGCCGTTGCCTATGTCCAAAAGGGTTGAGTTTGTTAAACTGGTGGAGGAGATCGGAAGGGAGCATTTTGTAGGGGAGAGAGATGTTCAGGTGCTTGATGATGATGACTTCATTTTAATCGTTCGGTATTAGATTATTATGTCTTTACCTTGAAGATTTTAGTTATGTTCGGTTTTTAGCTTATGGATCATATAGTTTTTTTTTTTTTTTGTAATGGATGATTGTGTTTTTTTTTGTCTCTGCGTGTTTGATCATGCTTGTGTTGAATAATGTTGGTTGAATTCGGTTTAGATATATTTTTGGTCAAGGCAAAATAATAAGCGAACCGCTCTAAACCGGGGAAAGTCTGTTGGAACTCGATTTAAACAAAGTTATATAAGTACGATTAAAATAGAGCATATGTTACCAATTCGAGACCGTTCAAAGTGGTTGTGTCTTAACTTAGTTAAGGCTCCCCACCAGGGTTCGATCTACGTTGGTACCACTTCCGAGCATTAAGTCTCGAGATCTCTTCCCAGTTCAATCTGGTGATATTCTCGAGCAATAAGTCTCGAGATCTTTTCACCATGTGGAAAGACCTTTCCCAGTATGGTGTTAATCTCAACCTAGGTTGAGGAGGTAATCTAAATTACCTCTTTTTATATTTTTAGTGAAGTTTTTTTCTTTGTAACTGTAATCAAGATGTGCGTGTCTGGGAATGATTCTGAAGATCTCAGACACATCTTCTGGTTTTGTTCCGCATAAAAGAACCGAGTAGACACAATAGGAAGAGTAAGCTTTATATAGAAATAGATAGAAGGTGTCTCTCTGTCTCTCTGTCTCTCTCTCTCTCTCTGGTTTTTGTTCTTGATTAAATAGTTACAATACTTCCTACCAAAACCCATTCCAAGGTCAAGGTCTTGGATTCCTGGCGGCAGCACACTGGCATCTTTCCTCATAAATTGAGGTCTAATTATAAGAAGAAAAAAAACCATTATTCCAAAGAGACCTCTATATGCAAATCTAATCATGTGATATGAATAGAGAAAGAAAAAAAACATAACTAATGAGCCTAAGGACTATGACCACTAAAAAAATGTTTACTCATTTCTTGTGTTGATATGTTCTGAGATGAAACCACAAAAAGAATGGTCAAAAAGCTTAATACTACTAAAGACTAAATGACGATTTGAAGGAACAAGTCAGCATCTAGAATTATTACATACTTCAAAACTGATCAAAGCTGTTACAATTCTATACCTATACTATTATTCTTTCACAAACAAAGAGAGATGAGACGGGTCGTCTTTAAAGTTTAAACCATGCATTGATCAAACATAAAACTAAAGCTTATAAAAGCACTAAACCAAGTATATCAGAAATGGCAAAAGATTCACTATAGACTGGGGGTAATTTATGTAGTTGGTACTGCTTACAATGATGAGTTTTGTTGGTCCAAATCAGAATCACCACGCCCCTTACATTATTTTCATCCATTACATGTGTCTTTTAAATCAGCTATAAGAAATAAACATTCAAATTTCACATTACTAGCAAAGATGTATATCAATGTTTATCCACTGTCCTTGCACTGCATCACCAGCCTTATCAGCTAGAAATGAGGTTAAGCATCGTTTATTTAACTTGGACCAAAAAGTAGTGTCGGTGATGTGGGAATAGTAATAAACATAAGCCCATTGGGCTCTTGAAATATACTAATTTATTATTGTTTCAGAAAGAAAATGATAAAGAACGTGGACCCGAAGGGACACTCTCTTCTCACTTCACTCCACGACCACGTGGGATATTTATTAAGTTCAGTTTCCAACGGTCCTTCGCCTTTTTAGTTACTTAATTTATCTATATTTTAAAGAAAACCCCACATATTTAATTAATACTAAGTTGCATCGCCCAATGATAATCGTGAATTCGTGATTACTTTTCGTAATTGTAAATGTACCAAAGACCAAGACAAAAACCTCAAACTAGAAAGTTAAAGTTTCAGCAGTGACACTAAAACGAGAAAACAAAAGCAATCAGACAAATCTAAATTAATTAAAAAGAAGATTAAACTTAAACCTTACTCTCTAATCCCAGTCTTAACAAACAGAATAACACACTAACAAACAAAAAAACTCGGGGAAAATTAGAAAAATAAACAAAAGAAAGAGGGCAGTCTGCGTAATTACGAGAACCTGCAAGGGTTTGTTTATAACAATATAGATGTGGCGGCAAGTGTGACCAATACGGTGACGTACGCAGAAGCGCTCACGTGAAACGCCGCGTTTTTAGCTTTGCTGTCCTCTGAACTCGTCGGCGAGTCTGACGGAGATCCTTCCGGCGAATCATCCACCGGAGGTGCAGGCGGAGAAGCTGCTACCGGTGACGGTGCTTCAGCTGGAGACGGAGACTTAGCCGGAGAGGGTGTCGGTGCACTCACCGGTTCCGGCGCCGGCGCCGGCGACGGCGATTTTCCGAAGAGCTCTGTCGGGAGGAGAACTTTATCCACCGTGAATATCACGACGGGTGTCTCGTCCACCACCGTGTCGGCGAGTCTCGACGGACCGACTCCGGTGTGGAGAATCACCTCGTCGCCGGAAGTTGACGTCGTTAAATCGTATTTACCGGCGCCGTTAGTTGCTAACGTGGAGATTGCTTCCTTGTTAGTCTTCAGCGAGCCTTTGGGTTTGTACTCAGCGAGGGCGTGATACTCTAGGAGCGAGACCACCTCAGCTTGCGTGAGCTTCGTCAGATCCGGCACGCCCTCGGCTTTGAACGCTTCATCGGACGGTGCGAAAACGGTCAACCCTTTTTCAACGGTGGATTCGTAGGTCTTGAGCACGCCGCTCGCGACGAGGAGGCTCGCGAACGTTTTGCAGCCGGCTTTCTCGAGGAGTCCGGTGATGTTGCTGAGTCCCTCGGCGGAGGGAGCCGGCGCGGTTAGGATCCCGGGAGCGATGATCGGATGGTCGATCTCGAGGACGGAGATGTTGTAAGGGATCTGCTTGACGGATTTGGTGTAGGAAGAGTCGAGCTTGGAGCCGGGAGCGGCGGAGCCGAAGCCGACCTTGCCGCCTTTGAGATCGGTGACGTTGACGAAGCCTAGGTTTCCGGGGGCGTTGCCGGTGGTCTGGTAGAGCGTGGTGGTGAGAGTGGTGCCGCTGGAGATCTTGTGGAGCTTGACGGGGTCGTAGTAGTCGAGGAGGACGAGGAGGCTGAGGGCGTTTTTGACGACGGATAGGGGGTGTTTACCGGCGAGGGTGGACATCGCGCCGTTGTTGAGGACGAGGAGGGTGATGGTGGTGCGGCTGTTGATTTCGTCGGCGAGTTTTGTTTGGGAGAGGTAGCTGTTGAAGGAGGAGTATTCCGGTGATTCGGAGAGGATTTGGGTGATGTTGTGGCCGGAGACGGGGGAGAGGACGGCGAGGAGAGGGAGAGTGAAGGCGAGGAGAGAGACAGCACGTGACGAAGAAGCCATTGTGTTTTTTTTTTGACGGTTGAGTGGAAGTGTGTACTGTCGGAGAAGAAAGTGAGAAGACACGAGTTAAGGAAGGAGAATAAATAAGTGGTTAAGTGTTAACCATGGTTGTGTTAAATAACACTGGTTGGTTTGAGAACACGTGCTTTTTCTGAAAAGCCTTTAATCACGCAAATGGGCTTTTGGGCTTGTTACCTTTGGTTTTTGCAAATCAACCTTTAGTAGTAGTGTTTGTATTCAGTAACCTATTTCTTTACCACTTAACACTTTAAAATCCAAATCATATTCTCTCTCTTGGTTAATAATATAATATACATTCATTTTTTTTTACTTTACTGCAATTTTGTTACATATATTATTAAGAGTATTATTAAATCATTTATGCTTTATTCTATCAGTGTGTAATATGTTTAGCGTTCGTAGGTTTATATTATCTTCCTACATTAGCTTTAAATCTAGTCAGAATCAATTTTGATACTTGGTCATCAGTAGTTGGTAATCTGGTACAAACATCTTTCTAAAGTGGAGAAGAAGGTTCTGATTGCCGACAAAATCATCAGTGATAAATAAATAATTTCATAAAATAAATAAATTATTTACTTTGCTTTCTAATAAAAACGACAAGTAGAATATTTTAATAGTCCTGCAAAATCTACAAAAGTTAAAATCATACATTAAACACACACATTAATAACCACTACTCTACTAGTGGGCGAGATGAGGAGGCTTTAATTCTTTATTTTAAAAGACCAGTATAGTAATTTAGTAAGAGAAATTATACTCCACAACCAAAAAAACTATATTTCACAAACTAATCATATTCACCATTTCCTATTTTTCTCAACCTTTTCTCTACAATTTTTTTTTTTGGTCTTTCCACAAATTAACCCATATCTAGTTAAGTAAAGAAGAAGAGGCTGGGCTGACAAAAAAAAAAAAAAACGAAGACCGTGTGGAGCACACATGAGTCACGTGTCACTCACTTCCTCACCTTCACATGATTTATATCGGGCCTGTCTTAAGCCCAAACTGTTTAAGCCGGTCAAAACCAACGCCGAAGTAAAAAAAAAAAAAAGCTCCGCCGCAGATTCTCAAGATCGGATCTTTTTTTGCTCTAGAGAGAGATGCAGAGGGACGTGTCGAGCTGCAACACATACAACTACGGCGACGCTCTCTACTGGGACGCTCGTTACGTGCAAGACGCGCTATCCTTCGACTGGTACCAACGCTACTCTTCTCTTCGCCCTTTCGTCAGAAGCTTCGTCCCCACTTCTTCGAGAGTCCTCATGGTTGGCTGTGGCAATTCCCGTAATTTTCTCTCACTCTCTCCTCTTTACAGTTTACCTTTTTAGAGCATTCAAAAATTTTGAACTCATTGGTGCAGTTATGTCAGAGGATATGGTGAAGGACGGGTACGAGGACGTAATGAACGTTGACATCTCTTCAGTTGCTATTGAGATGATGCGAACCAAACATGCTTCTGTTCCTCAGCTAAAACATGATTATTTTAACGGATCCGAATGCGGATACTCGCGGGTATCATGATATCTAGACGGATATCCGAATTCCGGATATCCGGAAGACACGGATCCGAATCCAGATACTGAAATCACGGATCCAACGGATACGGATCCAGATCCGGGTATCTCGAATATCCCGGATATCCGGATCCATCCCAGACCTAACTAGTGGGCGAGATGAAGAGGCTTTAATTCTTTATTTTAAAAGACCAGTATAGTAATTTAGTAAGAGAAATTATACTCGATAACGAGAAAAAAAAAACTATATTTCACATCATATCACCGTTTTTATCATTCTTTCTCTTCCTATCTTTCTCTACCTTCTCTCTATAACTGGGCACGAATACTCGTTACTTGTCTTATACCCGTTACTTGACCCGTATTCGCCTTATTTTTTAAGTACTCGTCGTTATGAAGTCAAGTATCAAGTCGTTGAGTTTTGCTACTTGCAAATACAAGGCAAGTAACAAATATCACAAAAAATTAACGACTCGTCTTGATATTACTCGTTACTTATTCTATGACTGAAAAAATGATAACTAAACCATAAAAATTAAAGTCCTAAACTGATATTTATTTGTTGTAAGAAGTAAACAATACTTTCACATCAAAATATATGTATTTTAGTCCTTTTTTATATTAGGTACAAATATTTCATTTGAAATAACTCTGGTGTTTTTGTCAAGTCAAGTAAACAAAACGAAATTTCATAACCTTCTCAGATTATTATCTATCAAGTAATTCTTAGAAACTTGGAAATACTTCCAAATAATTTATAAGTATTTGTAAATAGTAAATAATCGAATAAGGCAAGTAACTTGCAAGTAATATATTTTTGGACAAGTACTCGAAATAACAAGTACTCATTTCCGACAAGGCAAATACATGTCCAAAAATTCATTACTCGTTCAAAGCAAGACAAGTATCAAATATACGTAAAAATGCAAGTAGTCGTCCTGCGCCCACCTTACTTCTTTCTATAAAACTATTTTTGTAAAAAAAAAAAGAAAAAAAAGGCTGGGCTGACAAAAAAAGAAGACGCTGCACGTGTGGAGGAGCACACATGAGTCACGTGTCACTCACTTCCTCACCTTCACATGATTTCTATCAGGCCTGTCTTGAGCCCAAACTGTTTAAGCCGGTCAAAACCAACGACGAAAGTTAAAAAAGCTCCGCCGCAGATTCCGAAGATCGGATCTTTTTTTGCTCTAGAGAGAAAGAGATGCAGAGGGACGTGTCGAGCTGCAACACATACAACTACGGCGACGCTCACTACTGGGACGCTCGTTACGTGCAAGACGCGCTATCCTTCGACTGGTACCAACGCTACTCTTCTCTTCGCCCTTTCGTCAGAAGCTTCGTCCCCACTTCTTCGAGAGTCCTCATGGTTGGCTGTGGCAATTCTCGTAATTTTCTCTCACTCTCTCCTCTTTATAGTTTACCTTTTTAGAGCATTAGAAAATTTGAACTCTTTGGTGCAGTTATGTCAGAGGATATGGTGAAGGACGGATACGAGGACGTATTGAATGTTGACATCTCTTCAGTTGCTATTGAGATGATGCGAACCAAACATGCTTCTGTTCCTCAGCTTAAATGTACAAAACTTTATTGATCAGCTTTTGTAAAGGAAGAAGCTTTATTGATCAGCTTTTGATACCCCAACAGATATGCAAATGGATGTTAGAGATATGAGCTACTTTGAGGACGAGTCCTTTGACACTGTTATTGATAAAGGTGAGTCCTTTTAAGTTACTCTGCTCTGTTTTTTTTTTTTTTGTTCTGGTGGAGAAAGCTTAGAGGTGTGGTGATTCTTTTCTGTTCAGGAACACTTGATTCATTGATGGTACGGACAGTGTGTATCTTGAATCTTCTCATCCTTTGTTTTTTTTTTTTTTACGGTATTACATGTTTAAGTTTTTTTTTTTTTTTTTTTTGTGGCGGTGTGTGTGTGTGCTTCCAGTGTGGGGATGATGCTCCTCTAAGTGCTTCGAGAATGTTGGGTGAAGTTAGCAGGTTACATAGTTAGTTAGCACCACTACTAATGTCATGGATCCATCATATCCATTGCCATCATTATTGGATTAAAATTGAACATATGTTTTATGAACCAACCAAATTTTTTTTTTTTTTTTTTTCATTTTATGCAGGCTGATTAAACCTGGAGGGACTTATTTCTTGGTAAATATACTTTCACTTGTTATCCCTGGAACTGTTCTTGTCCATCTTCACTAGAAACTTAGACATTTGACTTGTGTGTATGTTAGATAACCTACGGTGATCCCAAAGTGAGAATGCCTCATTTGACTCCTTCTGAATACAACTGGAAGATCTCCTTATATATACTTCGTAAGCTTCCACTTCTTTTGCAAGAGAATCTTCTTTTGATGAAACTGCACACTCTTGTCTTAAGTGCTTTTCATTTCGTTGCAGCAAGACCAGGGTTTAAAAAGCCAGGAAACAGTAGCTCCTCAGCGAAACCGTGTCTAGAAGCTACTATACCTTTGACGAGTGAAGGAATGCTGCCACATGATTATGTTCTGGAGGATCCTGAATCCCATTTTATTTACATATGCAACAAGAAGGTTGAAGAAGTAGCTCAAACACCCTAATGGAGGAGCATGTTTTGTAGTGATACTTGTTGATGGCGTGGAGGCTAAAAAAAAACAATGCAAAGTTGTGCACTGAGTGTTGTCTTCTTGATTTTGATCCTCATGTAGTTCAACGGTCTACTGTTGTAATGTGCTCTGTGTCTGTGTGATCTAATATTGAATGATAGGTCCGAGCTGGAATTGCTCAATCAACTCTAAAGTTTATACTCTTTTTATACGAATAAAAATTCAACTCTAAACTTATTTATTTTATAACAAACAACAAACAGAATCTTATATAACGAAACAAAAGTTCACTCAGAGCCAAGCTTCAGCTTCTGATCCACCACCTTTGAGCTTAGCTACAAGCAGTTTGAAAACAAAAGTTGATGCTGATTAATAAACACTCTTACTATAAGTAATGAAGAACTGGGAAACAAAAACTTACAGCAGGATTGGTGAAGATTATCAACTGTTTATCTTCAGTGGAAACTAAGAGGTTAGTGTTGTCTGTATTCAGAGCCATAGCTGTTACATCCTGGCCTTCACCAAGCTTCATCACATGGAATGCCTAGAGAAGATGAAACATCTTGTTTTGTTAAGCAAACATATCACTCAACCCCATCAAGGAACCATCTAAAGCGTTTGAATAGTATTAGTACCTTGAGAGTGTATAAGTTGAGGAAGCAAACTGAAGGAGATGGGATATTCAGCTTGTCAATTTCATTGGCTCCACTTGATGAATCTTCTTCAACAGTGTCTGAGAATGAGTTCACGCTAATCACAGCACTTTGACCGTCTATGGATAGTTCCATGCAGCTTATACTACATGAGGAAGGAAGCTTGGCTTTGGCAATGAGAGCTCCGTTAATGGTGAAGGTGGTAACAGTGTTTTCAGATCTACTCCAGACAACTATAACACCATCAGAAGAAACGCATAGAGCATGCGCCTTGACGCCAACAAGCCTTCTTATTAGCCGACCGTTTCTTATAGAATGCACTAGCACATCAGGTGATTCAGAGGACGACACAACTATCCCTTGCTCTGAGCTAACAGAGCAACAAATGATCTCTCTTAGGTGGCCATGGAGCACTTGTATTGGCCCTTCAATGCGACGCTTTTTGGTGTTGCTTGTGGAGGAAGGTACTGTCTCAGAGCTTTTGTTCTGTTCTGTCTCACTTGTCTGAGAACTGACTCCCTTGTGAAGTCTCCACAGTAAAATAGTTGTGTCTCGTGAACCTGTCACAAGGAAGTTGCTGTCCGAAGACAAAGCTAAACATGTTATAGGACCACAGTGACCAAAAGCTGTTTCTAGTGTTTTTGCTCCGTCTGATGAGACTAGCTTGATGCTGTTATCCATATGTCCACCTAATCAAACATACACGAGTAGATTATATCAGTCATCAGACCACAACATAAATCATAAAGAAGGAATAAGAAATAGTTTGGGTTTGGTTCATGGTTAAAGAAAAAAAAAACGAAAACCCCAAAAACTCGAGTTAAATTTGGAAAACCGAAGAATTATTCCGCAATTCGGGCTTTTTTGGATATTTTTATTTATAAATTATCTTATATATACAATTTTAAGATAATTAATATTTTATTATACTTCGAATATTTGGCTAGTCGTTCAGTTTTCGGTTTGATTCCGGTTTGGTTTCCATTTTTTGGGGTTTAAAGAAATAGAAAATGTCAGAGTTTTTGTAAATTTTGGTCCGGTTTTGGTTTCAGTCTTTCGGTTTTGTTTTCGGGTTTTGGATAATATGCTCAGACTATAACTAAAATTTGCATACCAGTTATAACTTCTCCATCGCTTGTAATAGCAGCAACCGATGAACTTCTGATTCCTAATGATGCAAATGCCTGTGCTTGTGGATATTCAGAATCACCCTTGAACATGCGTGTTAGTGCCCCTCCAGCCTTCCCGTGATGAAAGATGAAAGGAACATTGTGCCCATCAGGAGTGTTCGGTTGCCACTTGTGATGTGCGATATGTGCAGCAGGCACGTTCATGTCAACGACCACAACACTATCAGAAGACGCCTTGATGGCTGAAGCAGGTACGTTGCAGTGTTCTGGAGATGGAACAGGATATGGTTTTATCTCTTTTGGGTTCCTGAAGATGGTCTGCATGTGAAGGACATCTTTCAGAGGCATTCTTTTGACGTGAGGCACAGTCAATAGCTGGGATGGTGTTTGTCCAAAACAAGCTATCTTGTCCTGAGTAGCTCGTTGTTGTACCTTCATCAAAGATCCAACGTGCAAGTCATGTAAACAGAGTAACTTTGCAATAGTGTTGCAACAAAGATGACTTACAGGATCTGTGATCTTATCAATATTAATAGTCCCCTCGTATGTGGTGTAGAAGAAAACGTTATTCGCCTGTATAGCTTCTTTGCCACGTTGCTTATACCTAAATCAATAAGTTGATAAGAGAAGTTTTACTTGAAACTCAGCATAAAAGAGGAAACGTACCCGAAAATGAGATCAATCCATTCATGCAAATGTGCAGAGACATGTTCACTCTCAAGAGCCATTCGTTGCTTGTGTACAAAGTCTATAGGGGTTTTAGCCCAAGGAGGAAGTTTTACAGAACCTGATGAGTCAAGAACACAATCAGAAGAAAAAAATAATAATGTTCAAGAAATCGCTAGACACTAATTAGACATTTTATTGGGGATTATTGATTAGGTGGATTATTAAATTATTTTTTGCGCTTAGTCTAGAACATACTTTCATGAGTAACATTTTGTTAGGACAAGGAAGTGAACACAGAAAAAAAAAAGAAAACTCATACCAAGCTTATCTCCCAACTGTGTTGTACCAAAGTTAACCAAGTTCTCGTTGGTCAATACCTCAGGAAGGTAAAACAACTCTGGAACCTGCCAAAAAAGGTGTCATGAACATGGTAGGCTACACTCTTCAGTTCTAAAGAAGATGAAAAGTTTTTGAAGATGTTTGGTTTGGTGCTTTTGGAAAGAACTAACTCTTACCAGCTCCTTGACATTACTCATATCTTGAAGAACTCCTTTCCAAGTGGCTGAAATGTCTGAAAACATTCGGTCTGCACCTTGTAGTTGAACTGAAAGGGTTGTAAAAGGTTCCACTCTTGCTAGATAATACAACACCTACCACATGAGATTAAAAAACATAATAAACCGTCTGCATGGACCATTATAATGTACCACAGAGAATATAACCTACTGTTCCAGCATTTGAGTAATGTGAATCATAATAGAACTTGGGGATGATTGGATCTTCAAAGTTCGAATACTGTTCTTGAAACTTCTTCAGCCGCTCCGGGTTCAATGCACCAATTGGCTGAACATATACAGAACCACATTAACAAACATTTATCTATTTAAATGCACCACAGTCATAGAGATACTACCTTGGAAAGATCTCTGTAGTTAGATTGGTTTGAAAGGTCCAGAACTTCTGATACATAGTCGGAAAGAACCCATGGGAAGACAGGATACTGCAAAGACATGCATAGTAGATTGAGCTAACAAAAAAAACGTATATGATACTAACATTAGCAAGAGATTTACCTGAGTTATGTCATTATAACTACGCCCGGATAATGTGTTGAGCTGCATTAAGTACTCAAAGTTGCTGATCTGCAAGCATAAAGTGTTACTTCAGATGTTACTATTGAGGAAAAGAAATAGCATGTTGAGAGTGAAGGATTATTCTTTGTTTTACCTCCCATCTAGCCCATTTTTCCATTAATTGAGTTCTTCTCAAAAGTTGTTCTGGCCTCTAAAAGAGGAAACAGTTTTATGTAAGCTTTGCAGCACAGAGAGAAACTTTTAAGGTGGGCAAAAACACACAAACCTGAGTTGTCAAGTATATATTATTTAAATGAGGAGGCCTTGCTTGAACAATAGTCTTATACACATCTCTTCTTCCCTCAGTGTTCTATGGTGTTCATCAGAGTTCAGTAAGGTGTTTCAAAAAATAAAATATAATGTAACAGAGTGTTTTTTAAAATACCCCAAAATCAAATAAGAAGTTTGAACGGTCGACCATGAATATTTCAAGAGCACTCTTTCTCAGTTCATATCTGTATATTAGCAAATAGATCATCTAAACGTTCTATAAAACATACTTAAAAAAAAGAGTTAATAGTGAGCTAGAGACAAAAGAAATGATGATGAAACTGTACCTTCGGCTATAAATTTGATGAAGAGAAGACATAAGCCAACTACGATCTCTTTCTTGGTTTCTTGATTCTGATCCATCTACATGTTGGCCTTCACTGATGTCAACAAGAAAGTTTATTCTCCTTGTTGTAATCTGACAAAGGCAGAAGACAACCATCATAAACTATATAACATTTACAAAATCTGGATGTTCTGTTTTGTTTCTTGGTTACTCAATACAACATTCATTTCTGTCTTACTACTTGTGGTCCAAAGCATACCTGAAAGGTTCCTTTCACAACCCTTAGTGGTCGGACCATAGAAGAGGAAACTTCGAGAACAATCCTTTCATTAACTTCTGTAGAATTCTGAACCACATCCTGGTCACTCAATGGTCTAGGATCACTGACTCCAGTTGATGACAGTTGTATTGCATCCTCAAGTGAACCAGACATCCTCTCTTCATTTTTGACCTTGAGCTCTCCGATCACATCTCCCTCTATTTCAAGATCATCTTCATCTCCATGTTCATCATCCTCTTCATACATTATTATCTTCTTTGATATTGCTTCATCAGCAAGAAACTGTGCACTTGATGGACAACTCAAGTTTTCTGTCTGGTCATTATAGTTTCTTGCTTCCTCAAGATGATCAGTACCACAATAATTTCTCCTTAAACACTGTCTCATCCTCGAAGAACTCTCCATAGAATCCAGTTTCCAGAACACCTGCATATGTGATGAAATGTTACATCATTAGAAAAGTCCTTAACACGTTTCAAACTGTGGCTTACCTGTTTGGGACTGCATAGATGGTCTCCGAACGGTCCAAAGAAGCATCTCATCTCTACCAAGTAACGAACAAGTTTTCTCCAACCACGAACTCCCATGCATAAGCGGTTTCTCACTATATTATCATCTCGTATACGCCTGTCAATCTAGTGAGTAGTTGAACCAATAAAATGTGGATTAGATTGTGTAATCTCCACAAGAAAACAATAAAAGGGTGAAAAGAGCAGAGGGCAAACCTCAGATCTCTGCATGTTCCTTGCTAAGGCAAAGCTTGCAACAAGTACAGCAATAAACTTGTAAGACAAGGCATTAAAGTCTTTCCCATAAACTGATTTTGTATCCACTGGCTGCAGACACTCCATCCACGCTACTCCCATGGCTTCAGAGACATTCCATCTCTGTAAACGCTCCATATCACTTATAGTCCTCCTCTGCGAGGACGTGGCCATAGCAACAGCACTTAAGCCTCTCCCAGAACCAATCTTGGCATTGCGTTCAAGATCACGTGCAGCAGCCAGAGCAGCCGCTTTTGCAGCAGCCTTATCTCTTGGTCGACCTGGTGTGTCATCTTTTGGAGCCTGCAAGGGTTTCTGGAAGCTGGAGAAGGTCTGAAGTTTTGTAGTCTTACGCTCAAGCAATGAAGTGTCTCGCCTAAGAGCTGGTGGTGCTGGTGGCGCTGGAGGTGCTGGAGCTTCCCAACCAGCTGCTCCTGCGGCTACCATGGCCAGCGCCATTGCAGAAGGAGGAGATGCAAAAGCAGCTGCCCACTCCGGAGAAATCATAGAGAGAGCAGCCTATGGTAACAACATCACAGTTTAGTAACACGCAACAAAATTGAAATAGAACCTTGTGAACAGAGTTGTGTAAACCTCAATGGGGAGTGCATCAGCAGCCAAAGCATGATCATCGACTACAAGGGGATTCACACCATCACCAGTGGCAAGTTCCTGAATGCCAGCCAGAAGAGGTCTCCACCTCCTGAGAATTGCAACAAATGGTGGTAAAATAGCCTCTAGATACTGCTTTCTTAGTGGCCTTTTGTCTCTACTGACAGCAAGCCATACCTGAAACAGACTTGGAATCAGAAAGTGAAGAAAAAAAAAGGAAACACAAAATAATACTAAAAGTGATAAGGAGAGCTAACCTCAGAATATAGAACACATGTAGTAACCAATACTCTCTGCCTCTTTGAATCAGATATTGGCATGTTTAGAACCGGAGAGAGCACACTAGAGATTAAGAACAGTCACTTTAGCTTCTGTAGATAAGCTATATAGAGTATGATCAAACAGAAAAATATGTTACCTCCACAATAAAGCTGATGGTGAGATCTGAGAACTGATGTTTGATGGGACAGTGTCAGAAGAACCATCTTCAGAACTTAGATTTTTCATCAACAGACTATCTTCACCATGGTCTTCTTCCCTCAAAGACAAGAGCACCATCCTAAGCATGCATAAGAAAGGCTGATCACTATCCAGCAATTGGTAAAGAGCAGCCATCCCTCCCATCCCAGTACCAGACCCTCCACCGATTCCAAGTCCACCTCCAAGTCCAGAATCATCTAGCAGCAACGCTTGAAGCATGGATACTGATTTTTTAACCAATGGAAGTTCAATCCAGTTTCCATTAGCATCTTTTTGTATAGTAGATCTCCAGGAGTCCCAACCACTTCCACCACCACCAAAACAAGTTGTCTTTGGAGGGAGCCCAACACCATACCATAATCTACTCCTGTACTTCCAACTCTCAGCTAAGTCCATGGTACAGCTTCCATATGAGACAAAAGCGCAAGAAACAGACTCATAAGGCTCAGCTGCTGCTGCTGCGGCAAGACGCTCCATTACTGCTGTAGAAATCTGGCCACTTGGATCAGCCATTGAAGCAAGTACCTGAAGGATAAGTAAAATAACTTGAGCGCCGTCAAAATATTAAAGAAGTGGTTGAGAGTAATTTCTACTTACATCTAAATGAACCCCTCCTGAATCACTGGAGACTGAAGCACGGCTACTAGAAACCTCTGATGATTCTACTACCGTTGTCAATGTCTGTGAACGGTTGTTAAGGGGATAAACAAGAGAAAGAGGAGATGGAGAGACATCAACTGCGTTAGCAGCACAGTTTTGCTTGCTTTGTAGTCGCAAATGATCTTCAACAAGCATCAAAATGACAATTGTATTTTCCACAAGAAACACTGAAAGCTGAGCAGTATTGTCTACTCCAGCCTTTGCATCTTTTGGTGCTAGACTCTCTGCTGCAAAACCAGCCGATGCTGCAGCAATGACTTGAGTCTGTTGGTTGAAAGAACAATGTATATCAATCACCCAGTAGATAATATATAAGAACAAGAAAAAAGGTTTACTGTAGAACAGGAGTTACCTGAGCTTGTAGTTCTCTGGTGGCAAAGTCTAACAATCCACCTAGAAGCCTTCTTTTGAAAATTGGTAGTGATTCCTCACGCCTTCAAAAGGGATAGGTGAACAAGAAGTTTAGCACAATCTCACAGAAACATGTATCTCTCAAAGTACATGGGACCTTAACAACATCACAACACTAAAGAGATGTGGATGAGCATACCTTATTCGTTTCTCTCCTGTGCTAGACCCACCAACCATAGAGAGCCACTCTGCACAATGAATTGTAGCCTCAATATCCTGTAAAAGAAAGGAGAAGTAACTATTGAGCTTGAAAAAAAAATGTGAAATGAGTTGATATTGGTAGGGAGCTGAGAAAAAAAAAAAACCTTCCAGCCATCCTTCTGGCGCATTGAATATTGCAACATTATGATCAAGAAGCTATGAATAAGATCTTCCACTTCAGCAGAACCTGGTGAAGCAGACTGTTTCCCTGCATCCTTCTGTGTGTACAGTACACACAATAGTCAGCATATTTAGAGAGCTTTCTGGAACTAGCATACATAGTTACATACTTCCAACTATGCAGGAAGGCTTTAAACAACAATCATACCTCGTAGTTTGAGATCAAAATCTCCAGGATCCACTCAGGCCACTCTTCCATTTTTGTCAGACTGCTCCTATTTTCCGGATGTGTACAAGCCAAAAACAGAATATCCTGACACAATAAAGAGAGAGTTCAGAAAGACACATTGCACATATCAGTAAACAAGAAGTGTCTTTAACTATGACACGTATACCTGAAGTGCTCTGTTTTGTAGAGCCTTAGATGCATAAGGTAGAGCACGCAGGAGGATCAACAGAAGCTGAGGGTGTTCAAATCGATGAACCGAATCATAAAACTTCAGGCCATCCTCAGTTGATGCAGCTTTAATCTGAAAGAATGTGCTATTAAGTGTAATCACATGATAATCACAAATGAAAGAAGGAGAAAACAGTGTCATACCGAAGACCCAAGCAAAGATTTATATGCCTTGTCAGTCATCAGCCTGTTTGGAGCTGCTTGAAATGCCTTCAACAGAGCAAACAGAAGCAATGAGACTTTATCATCAAACATCGTTCCATTCCCACTACCCATGAGGTTACTCATGACATCAGATTCAGCACCAAGAGAAAGTTTCAAGTGCCCTTGTGAAATCAAGGCACCTATCAACCTTATGATGCCAACCACGACACGATCACTATCGTCAACATTGCTTCTTGCATTGTTCCTTGCGTTGTCACTGAACAGAGTTTCAGAAACAGAGGATGTTCTGTCACCAGCATTATTCATGGTTTCGGAGATGGTAACTGAGTCTCTTTCAGAAATAATGGTGGAAGATCCATGCACTTCTTCTTGTTGAACTGAATCCAACAAACTAGGCTCATTGTGCTGATCATGTTCACTGTTATCAGTCTCCATGCTTGTTCCATCCTTCTCAACAGATTCTACGATCTTGTCATCACCTGTTTTAGCTTCTCTCTGCAACAGAACAAGAACTGTTTCTATCCCACCAGATGTGATAAATGCCTCTGCAAATGTCTGAGCCTTTGCAGCATTTGGCTGCACAACCAACCTAAACATGAGAGTCAACACCCTTGCAACCTGAAATAGAGGTAACAAATAGAACCATGTCAGAGCAAAAAAAAATATCAAAAGATCTGAGACATAACATCTACTACAAGTAAGTTACCTGATTTGGCTGTGGACTGTCAACTATAAAGCCAAGTAATCTA
The DNA here is from genome assembly GCA_018703725.1 of Brassica juncea. NCBI lineage: Eukaryota > Viridiplantae > Streptophyta > Magnoliopsida > Brassicales > Brassicaceae > Brassica > Brassica juncea. The sequence goes on along the minus strand of CM031942.1, from coordinate 1,404,650 downwards.
TGGACATCAGCAGAAGCAAAAGAAGGAGAAGCTGCTCCCATTAGAAGCTCAATGATCACCAAAAGTTCATCAACCAAAGCATTAACTTCTCCCATGTGACGCACATCTCCATCTTGTGAAAAAGAGTTCACAGAATCTTTCTCTTGAATCGTCCAGTAACATCTCCTACACCCATCTAAAAGTATCTGAATTGCATCAGAATTTCTCATAGCTGTCGCTTCAGTAAACACCATATCTTGCAGGGATGATAAGAGCTTCTTCTGAAGTCTGTAACTGCACACACTCCATATCTTCAGATCCAGTAATAGTGTCCGGAAGAGCTGCACTTTGAGTGCATGGTTGATCTTTTGAGATTGACAAACCGAAACAATGGCAGCAACTAGCTCCTCATCTTCTACTCTAAGGGATGCAAGTGAGTGAAGAAGGTAACCAAGGATGGTGGCAAGAATCTCAGGGCCTCTAGTACGAGAGAGCTCTTGATTGTTTCCAGGATGTTGGATAGCAAGTGAGATGATTCTAAAGATAGGTGCAGCAAGAGAGTATGTTGTTAAAGATAATGGGAGATCTCTAGAAGATGGCTCAAGACTATCTTTAACCACATTGCTAACTGTTAGAGGAAGCAAAGACATGGGTCCTCCATAAGCTAAGGCCCAGAAAGACTCCACTGCCTTCATTCTTATTGCAACATGGACTTGTCCAATCACTTCAGCTGGTCGTCTTAAAGTACCTTAACCAAAAAAAAAACAAAAAGAATATATATACTAGATGTTTCTTCGGTGTTCATGCACGGATATAGATATTTTAATACTATAATCAAAGATACCTGTAGCTCCAGACAGAGAAGCATCTGGACAAAACCGTCCATTAAGTAGACATGGGTGGTAAAGTAAGTGAATGCATGCTCCAAGCTCTGTGTCCAAAAGACAGCTTTCCTCTGCCGCATTACTGACATGGTCACTTGTGGCTAACCATGGAAGACCTGCCCCATTGCCAAAACAAGGCAAAACATCACCACCTCTAGATGCCAATCTTAACATTCTTTCAGGACCAATTGATTCTTTAAATATGTACACTGGTCCCATCTCAGCAAACAAAGCACACTGACGACGACGACGAGGAGTTGTAGGAGGAGGAGGAGGATTTGAACCAATGCAACAAGAAGAAAGTGGTTTGGATATACGAGGGAACTCAAAGGGAAGCGTCTCATACAAGGAACCGTCGATATAGAGACGCAGTTCACTCTCTGAGTTACCCAAGAGTCCTTGGTTACATGTGTGTTCAAGGCCAATGAAGTACCAACACTGAGGCTTAAAGGCATGAGTGAAATGCAAAGAAGCTTTACTTCCTTTCCCGTTACTACTCTCAACCACTAAAAACTGTGCGTAGAAATACACTTCGATCCCTTGGTTACTATCAGGAGTCAAGAAGCTGAAGAGACGTGGCATGTGAGAAGTACCTTCACCACCATGGACATTAGCAGCAGACGTGTTTCCTGACTTAGCCGCTGAAGCAGCAGCGATCGCAGCCGCAGCTGTTGAAGCGTTTAAAGTGTCAGCAAACGATTCGATGTAAATCCAAGTTGCGAATGCATAGCCATTGGTGAAAGGCCAGCGAGTTTCTCCTGGACCAAGTAGCCCTGAGCTTTCACCGATGAACTCAAAACTACAAGAAGGTCCTCTTGATTCCTTCCCATTCATTGCCTTCTCCAGAGCCCTCATCAAGGGGCTTGACCACACTGTTGTAAGAGATGTTTTGAGAACTTGAAGCCATCTATGCAAATCTTCCACGTTAAGTGAGTGTCCAGCTAAGTGCTGTATACATTGAAACAAAGATGATGCGTTCCATTTCATATCACGGTCCTTTGAGAGTATCTCCTCTAGTGATCTCAAGAGAACACACAACAGCCCCGCCATCGAACACATAGCTCTGTTCCTCGTGCAAGAACGTAGAATCGCAAGCAATCCTCTTACCATGCGTGTCCTAGGGGACATGAAGCTAGCACTGTCACCACAACAAGGAAGGCTAGGAATAAGCTCGCCGGATACAATGGCGGCACGAGAGTTGAGCATCACGCTAGGCGGGTTGCTGTCTTCATCCTCTTCAAAGCTCTCAACTCCACCCATGGTGGCGAGAAGAGAGTCGATGACAAGGAAAGCAGTAGTCTCTGGATCCTCTCCAGGCTCGAACTTCTCAACACCGTTGACGAGATTCTTCAGTTTGTGTAGGCTCTCAGGCTTGCCCATGATGACTGAATCGACTAGATGCAGTAGCTCTGGAGAGACGTTTGGCATTGGAGCCTTTGGCTTGGGTGATTCTAACGAGAGAGGGGGTTCTTCTCTTAGAGAGACTTGTTCGAAATGGTCGTCTTTGAGGACTTCATCAACTGAACTAATCGCTTGTAAATGATCTTCATCGTCCACTAACTCTACCTGAGCGTTTTCCTCAAATGCATCTATTCTACTCTCAGGCTTATCAGCAACATCGTGGAGGTGTCCTTCTGAGAACTTCTTCTCTTCGTCTTCTTCTTCCATGCTTATCAACAACCTACGGGAAAACAAATGGTTATCAAGTAATGGGAAATGATCACGAAAACGTGGATGACACGGTAACTTAATTTAACCTAATAGTCGTAACAGTTACGTCATGTGACTGATGAAGGGAAAACAAAAGGTTATCAAGTACTGTGGATTGATCACGAAACGTGGGGGACACGGTAACCTAATTTAACCTAATAGTCGTGACGGTTACGGCATGTAACGTTAAAGAAAACATATTTTCACGTCCGACCACAAGACAAGACGCCACGTAACTGACGATGTTTCACGTACAACCACAAGAAAGTTACTACACGAAAAAAAAACATGAGATCTGGTCCAGACATGCAGATCTGTAAGGGAGGATCTGATTAATAAGAAAGCTAATGGGAAGGAAATGAGATTATCCAGGTGCTTACCTAGAATCGGAGAAAGAAACGGATCTAGTCGGCGATGAGAAGCAACGACGACGTGAGAGGAGGGGTAGAGACGAACGGAGAAGGGAGCGAGCGAGAAAGAGGGAGTGATGTTTGATTCAGCAATTTCGCAACACATTAAGAGAGTTAAGATGGTAATTAAAAAACAAAATTTTCCTCCTGCCTCTGCTCTTGACCAGTCAAGATGAGTGGTTAAATTGAATTTTGTAACGACACCGTTTCCTGAAACATCCAGTCAATGAATGAATTAGCAGAGATTAAAGAAAGAGAGATTTCATTTAATATGAAATAGTAGGATATTAAATGGATATTTCTACTTTGACCATAAAATTTGATATAATTTATTTTTAAAGGATAGTTATTTACATATAGACTCTTAATTGTGATTAAAAAAAAACTAAACTAACCCGAAATCATTTATAAATGTTAAGAATCATTGATAAATATTTATATAAATTAATAAATTCAATTCATCCCCTAAATACTAAACCATAAACAATAATTATTAAATTCCTAAACCTAAAATGTAATGATATTTTTGATTGAAGATAATATTAAAAATGGTATCTAAATTATGGTATTTACAGTAATTTTTTTTTTTGTCATCAAAACCACAGACTCATATTGACTCTGTGTGCCACACTGGTAGCTCCGCATCCATGTGAACGACAAAGGACGGCTGATTTCTGACACTTCGTGCTAGACTATCCGCCTTTAAATTCTTCGTTCGTGGTACATGAATGATCTCCGAGCTGAGAAAATTTTGTTGCAGGGTCTTGATATCTTCCAAATAGCTTGCAAAAGCGGGCCATTATTTTGGTTCTGAAACCATCTTCACCAATTGAGAACAATCTGTTGCAAAAATAACCCGAAACTGACGTAGATTCCTCATACACTCCATTGCCCAAATTAGCGCTTCCACCTCCGAATGAAAGGGAGAGATACTAGCCCTAACATTTCTTGCTCCCATCAAACCATCATAACCTTCTAGAGTACTATACCAACCTTGTCCTGAGAATAACTCATCCTCCTTCCAAGAACATCTATAAAGCACCAACGTCCAGGGATTGTCGGGAGGGTTAAAGCCTCGGTATGTTGTTCTGTTCTTTTATTTTTCAAAGCTTGTGCTTCAACCCAAAGCGTTGATTCCGTTTCTGCAATGTTAAGTGTGTCCCTTGGATCTACGTCAAGATTACTGAAAACTTTATTATTCCTTCCTTTCCAGATGTACCATAGAATCCATGCAAATTGGTGGTCCTCCATTTGCGGATTAATTCTCCAGAATAAATGATCCATATTTGTGAAGAGGGAACCAGTGGGAAAATTCACCGGATTCAAAGGAATCTTTGAGAGGGCCCAAACCTGACGAGCTGGAGGACATTCAAAAAATACATGATTTATCGATTCCTCTGGAGCACCACATCTATCACAACATATATCCCCTTGTAACCCTCTTGCTTTCAAATTTTTCCTAACTGCTATGAACCCCGATACCAATTGCCATAAGAAATGTTTAATTTTTGGTGGGCACCTAACTTTCCAGCAGTACGCTTTCAGGATATCCATTGTGGGTCCCAGCATTGTTGGTTGTTTTTCTCTATCAGGATAAATTCGCTCTACTTGATATCCTGATTTGACCGTGTATTACTCATTCTTGGTGAAATACCATCCATCCCTATCGCCCATATGAATCCTACTCAGAGGTATACTTTCGATAATCTTTGCATCCTGAGGATCCACTAGCGTCCGAATAACCTGTGAATTCCAAGTTCGCGAAGTTGAATCAATGAGAGAATCAACTGTAAGATCAGGGTAACTGTTTGATGGTTTTTATTTGCTGGTCTCGGGCGAGTGGATGGAATCCAGGGATCGTTCCATACATAGATAGACGATCCTGATCCCACCCGTTTAATTAGTCCTTTGCTAACCAGAGATCTAGCAGAAACAATACTCCGCCAGCCATATGACGGGGAATATGATCGGATCGGTTCAAGGGGTGAAGCATTCCTGTAGTACCGTCCTTTAAAGACTTGAGAAAACAAAGTATTTGGTTTCTCTATCAATCGCCATAACTGTTTGCCGAGCATGGCTGTGTTGAAATCTGTTAGGTCTTTGAAACCTAATCCACCTTCATCCTTTTCTAAGCATACTTTATTCCATGATTTCCAATGCATACCTTTTGTACTACCACCTGGACTCCACCAGAATTGTGCTACGGCACTCGTCAGTTCCTTTGTAGTTGTCTTGGGTAACCGATAGCAAGACATCACATGATTTGGCAATGCCGTGACCACTGATTTGATGATCACCTCCTTCCCTCTTTTAGTAAAGAATTTAAAAGTCCAGCCATTAACCCTATTATTCAGCCGATTCTGAATGAAACCAAAAACTTGTATCTTATAACCTCCAATATTTTCTGGCAGGCCCAAATAAGATCCCATTCCTCCTAAATTTTGAATACCCCGTATATCACGTAGTTTCTGGCGGCTGGATTCCTCAATCTTATGTCCAAATTGGATTGAAGATTTTTGAAAATTTATTAGTTGTCCTGAAACAGCCTCGTACTCCTTAAGTATCCTGAGAATGGTTTGACACTCCTCTTTTTGCGCTTTACAAAACAAAAGACTATCATCTGCAAATAGTAGATGAGAAATGGCTGGACAGGCTCTGGCAACCTTCATACCGGTCAATTGCTTCTCTTTTTCAGCCTTTTTTATATTTGCAATTAAAGCCTCGGTGCACAGAATGAATAAATAAGGTGATAGTGGATCACCCTGCCGTAATCCCCTATGTGGAATAATGAGTCCACGCGGTTGACCGTTTAGTAACACCCGATATTGGACCGATGATATGCACTCCATCATTAATCAAAACCCATTTTGAATAGAAGTGCTTGAATAAAAGTCCATTCTATCCTATCATATACTTTACTCATGTCCGTTTTGATTGCCATATATTTTCCTTGGCATGCTTTATTGGTCCTCAAACCATGAAACATCTCCTGAGCTATAAGAATATTGTCCGATATCAACTTTTCTGCCACAAATGCCGACTGAGTTTTCGAGATATGTAAAGGAAGACATAACTTCAGTCTTTGGTATAAGACTTCGAAATAATCTTGTACCCTACATTACACAGGCTTATTAACCTCAGTTCCGTCATCTTTGTAGGTCTCTCCGTTTTCGGAATCATATAAATGTTAGTAATATTTAACCTTGAATCCATCTCCCCTGAAACCAAAAAATTGTTAACCATTTCTCATATTAAATAGCATTTTTTGTCGACTTCCATCTTATTAAATCAAGTTTTAGCCAAAAGTAAAACTGTTTGGGAAATAATCCTAAAACTATGTTTAAGTATATGTTTACATGAAGAGAAAAACATCTCGATCGTGCTCTAGCCTGCTTAGCTATAAATCGACATGAATATTGCGAATCTTAAAAATATTGACTTGCTAAACATCTCAGACTCAAAGTAATCACGAAAAAGAATTTACAAAAACAAGCAATGAAGAAAATGTCGGCCCGGTCGAATGTGCATATGATATGTGCCTATTTAAAGTTATTTTTATACGACTTCACAAGATCGAGATGACCTGTTAACATTATAACTAGATAAGTTGAGAAATATAAAAACGAAGATGATGTCAGTCAAACATGCTTCTTGCTAGGTACTGCACATAGTGGCATATCGACATTTTCTGGAAGGACGCAGTTTTGATACTTCCAGTCAAATCCACAGAGAAGAGACGCAAGAACTAAATGCACTATCCTTAACCCTAGTGGTAATCCTGGGCAAATTCTTCGTCCAGCCCCGAATGGAATCAGCTCAAAATCATTGCCTTTCACATCAATTTCTCTTCCCAAAAACCTCTCTGGCTCGAAGTGCGTTGGATTCTCCCACACTCTTGGATTCTCCCACACTCTTGTTTCAAAACAACAACACAGATATAATGTCTATATAGTCATTATTAGACATGTAGATATATATTGAGTTTATGTATTTTGGTTTTGTTTAAATTTAAAAGCCGTACTAACACCGTTATTTCTGGTTTAGTTAAGTATTTATTTGTATGTAAGAGTCTTTAACAATGGTAATCAGAGTTTGGAAGCTATAAATAATTTATTGAAAAATTACTAAAATATTTTTAAAAACAATTTAGAGATATCTATATAGTTAATGTATATTATCAACTATTATTTGGGAATCAAAGTTAATGTTTCGTTTGTCTATATTCATCTAAAGCATAACATGTAACGAGGATATATTATTGGTTCGCAGATACATTGCTTTGTTTTAATTATTATTCCATGTTTGATTCAAATTCTGTTAAACCCAGTGGTTGAATTGGTGGTTTTCAAATGCTTTTATTCCATTTAAACTGTAGCATGAATAACAATACGAACAACTGGCAAAAGAAAAAACAATATCAACAATATATTTTCAGTCAAAACCTATGTTAAATTCTATAGTTGAATACATTGGTTTCCAAATGTATTTTTCTATTGTAATTATGTCATGAATAATAAGCAACACACTTTTTGAGATGGTGACTTTTACATGTTCTCAACTCAAACTAGATCAACTATCTAAATTTTCAGACCACATCTATCAAAAATTTATGATTTTCTTATAATTTAAAATCAATTGGCAATAGATATCGACTTATACTAGTTTACTCAAAATTCCATCACATTTACCAAGTATGATTCTAACAATATTAGTAATCATTTTTAATTTTTTTCTCAATGAAATTTCTAGGCATTTTCATGTTTTATATATTTATGAACTTTCAGTGTCTATTTAACATATGCTGACTTTTTCAAAAATTTATTCATACTCAAGTCATATTTATAATTATGATTTTTTATGTTCATATACGATTTTATTTTTTAACTAATTCGTAGATATCATTTCTATTTGTTTTTCTTTGACTTTTCTATTCAAACATCTAATTAATTACTAGATGAATTTTTATTTATTTCCATTTTATGTGAAATTCTGTATACCTATATATATTTGCATACAACTTCTTCTGTACATACAACATTCACGAGTGCAATATACATTACATCTATTGTTTTTATTTGAAGGTTTTCATTTTTGTTATATCATCAAATGGCTAAACCCACGATTCTTGCTATCTTCATGATTGTTCTCGTTCTAGGTTTGTTTACATTAAGTTATATTAAACATTTCACATTTTTGCTTTTTTATTTGGTGAGTTTTTGTTTTTAGTTGGTCATTTTATAACAGAAAAATTGATATAGTATTAAATTTAATATGTATTATTAGGGATGGCGATGAAGGAAACTCAAGGACAAGAAGAATGCCATGAATATTATACAGAAACAGGAATTTGCGAACATAATCAGTGTGCCGCTCAGTGTACTTCAAAGAGGAATGGAACAGGGAGGTGTGTATTAGGGACCAAAAACTGCCTCTGCAGTTATAATTGCAAATTTTGATTTTGATTTGTCATCTACAAAGTACTATCATCAAATACTTCATTTTAATAAATTAATGGATTGAAAAAATAATATTTCCATCTTTTCGAACTTTATGCGAAATTGAATTCTGCTTTCAGTTATTTAACACCATAAACTATTAACTACTAACTTCAGGATATGTATCCTAAGATGCATCGATCACTATCAATATTAGAACAAAATCCAATGTAGAGATGAATTAAAAAATTAAATAAAAATTTATAAACTAGTTTGAATAAACTGTAAAAGAAACTCGAGTTTCATAGGTTTAACTTTGGCAAGGCTTTTACTAAAAAAAAACTTTGGCAAGGCAAGGCGATTCTCGACAATTTTTATTGTTTTACCATTCTACATAATCCGTTCATCGATTTTGTATTAAATATAAAAGTTTGTAAAATTAAATACAACAATGATATACAAGATCAACCATAATCAGAGCTGTGCCTAAGGTATAAGTTTTGAGGCTGGCCTCAAGCTCCTCTTGTATCTGTAAATTTTAGGACCCCAAATTTACTGATATTCATAAGCAAAATGCTAGTATAATTACTGAAAACAATGTGTTCTTCTAATAATTCAATTTCAAACATCTATCTCTATTTTTATTTATTACTGTGGACACTAACTATTTTTTAATGATGAAAATTTCTTCTCCGTATAGAATTTATACACATACATGTAAAGTTTCTCACTAAACAGATATAACTTTTGGCTTTGCTATTATAAGTTTGTATAGTTTTTCTTTCATATAGTAACCTTAAAATCCAAAATAACTAAATAGCAATAATTTTTATTCACCTATTTATATTAAAAAGTTATCATGGCACTAATGTTACTATTTGTGTTATTATTTAAAATAAAAATGAATTATTTTGTGCCTTAGGCTCCAAATACTCTAGGCATGACACTGACCATAATCATCCATAAAATACATAGATAGCAAACGATGAAAATATAAATTTATAAAATGTTTATAAAATAAATTTATATGATTTACTGTCTCATTTTCTGGATGAAACCGTTATTTCATTCTTCATAATTAATCCATGTTGATTGTAGTGAAACTATATTCTTGTCTACCCCTTATAAAAATAAAAATGTTTATTTAACATTCTTTACCAAAAAAGTAAATAAATTTTACTAAAAAAAATTTGGCAAGGCAAGGCGATTCTTGACAATTTTTATTGTTTTTCCATTCTACATATATAATCCGTTCATTGATTTTGTATTAAATCTAAAAGTTTGTAAAATGAAATACAACAATGATATACAAGATCAACCATAATCAGAGCTGTGCCTAAGGTATAAGTTTGGAGGCTGGCCTCAAGCTCCTCTTATATTATATCTGTAAATTTTAGAAGCCCAAATTTACAGATATTCATAAGCAAAATGCTAGTATAATTACCGAAAACAATGTGTTCTTTTAATAATTCAATTTCACACATTTATCTTTATTTTTATTTAGTACTGTGGACACTAACCATCTTTGAATGTTGAAAATTTCTTCTCTGTATAGAATTTATATACATACATGTAAAATTTATCACTAAACAGATATAACTTTTGCAATTAGAAGTTTGTATAGTTTTTCTTTCATATAGTAATCTTAAAATCCAAAATAACTAAATATCAATAATTTTTATTCACCATTTTATATTAAAAAGTTATCATTGCACTAATATTACTATTTGTGTTATTATTTAAAATAAAATGTATTATTTTTTTTGCCTTAGACTCCAAATACTCTAGGCAAGGCACTGACTATAATCATCCATAAAATACATAGATAGCAATCAATGAAAATATAAGTTTATAAAATATTTTCAAAATGAAATATATAAAATAAACTTATATGATTTACTGTATCATTTTCTTGATGAAACTGTTATTTCATTCTTCATAATTATTATTTATTTTTTTGAAAGAATGTTAAATTAATTCAAATAAAAAAAACTGTTTACAACAAGAGTTGCTTGTTTTAAACTCAAAAGAAATGGAAAATTTTATTTTACATTAGAGAATAGAATCATCTGAAGGAGAATCAGGTTCCCATAGCTCTTTGATAAGCTGAGTTGTGGCTATAGCTAATGCTTGAGATACGACTCTGTTTTTTTTTTTGAGCAACTTTTTTTTTTTTAAACACAAACGTCATACTGTTTTCTAGGAATTGTATGGACAAAATATTAGATTTAACTTGGTCCAAAAATTATTATATTGGACTTCCGGCATTCAACCAAGACCCGAGTCCGGGCCTAGCCGGCCGGAAGGCAGCGGCAGCACGCGTCCTGTCTCTTCACTTGCATCCTTTAAACAAGTGATAGAGTGAACACATATATATATATTGCTCACTTCTTCCTTTCATAATCGATGTGGGATGTTCCACATTTGCCTCATTAAAGTCAACAGGCTTTTGTTTCTCTGAGGCAAATTTCTTTTTACTTCACACAATTTTATTAAAACCATTTGGGCTCAATTAAATTGGTCCAACACTATCTCCCGGGTAAATACAGCTCACCAGTAATCTCCGCACGAACAGGCACCGTTTTTGAAATGGTGAAACCGTTGCATGTCCCGTACAATAATTTCTCGTCTGGTCACAAGGGAAATGTACTTGGTAGCATTGTGACAGTCAGCACAAACCCGAAGGTTCTTTCTAACGTGAATAGTTGTACCAGCTGTTGTATTCAGGAGTCCAAAAGATATAGCCAGCTTCTCGCTGTGGCTACTCAGCAACTGCTCCTTGATATCATCTTCAACGCCGAGGATTAAATTCGTGTCAGGAACATAACCAGCTTCTTTGATTTTGCACATGAGCTTCTCAAGGAAAGCATAAATCTTCTTGGAATTGGGATGGTCAGTGCTTCCGGAAAAGAAGCTATGCACCTCGTTCTTTATCTCTACCATACTGCAGCCAGGAGTTTTGCGCAGACCCTGTCTTAACATTGAAACTCTCACTTGTCCCACTTTCTCCCACATTGAAGCTGCGCGGTATATGTTTGCAAGCAGCACGTGATACCCACCATCATCCGGGTTCAACTCAAACAATCTCTCTGCTGCTTTCTCAGCGAAATTCACGTTTTTATGAATTTGACAAGCACCTAACATGGCACCATACACATTAACAGCTGGCTTAACAGGCATCTGCATAATAAAGTCCCATGCTTCATTCAATCGTCCAGCTCTACCTAGAAGATCAACCATGGCTCCGTAGTGGTCCATCGACGGTTCTATGCGGTAGCTTTCCTTCATCATCTGGAAGCACTGAAGTCCTGCCTCCACCAAACCCGAGTGGCTGCAAGCGGAGATAACGGATAGAAATGTCACACCATTTGGTTTAATGGTGCCTTTTTGCATTTCTTCAAACAATTCTAGAGCAGCTTTCCCGATACCATGCGTCCCGTATCCATCTATCATTGCGTTCCATGTTGTCACATGACGCTCGCTCATCATGTCAAAAATCTTTCTTGCAGTCGTAATAGCTCCACATTTCGCATACATGTCGACAAGAGCCGTTGCGACAAACACGTTCTTGTCCAGACAATTTCGCATTACCACCCCATGTATCCACTTGGCCTGATGTGTAACTGACAACTCTGCAAGAGCAGTTATCACACTCACATAAGTAAACGTATCTGGTTTCACTGTCCAATCCCGCATCTGGCTGAAGTAATTCAATGCTTCGATAGGACGACCGTTCTGTGCAAATCCTAATATTATTGCATTCCAAGAAACAAGTGTTCTTGTCTGCAGTTTCCGAAACAAAGAAGCTGCTCTTTCAACGTCCTTGCACTTGCAATACATGGAGATCAAAGAGTTCACAACTGAAACATTTCTATCAAGATCCAAATCAACCGATAACTTATGGATGAGTCTTCCTTTCTCAAGGTCGCCTAGGTCAGCACAAGCATGCAAAGCACCCATGATGGATACATCAGTAGGTTTCACCCCTTCATCTAACATATTCTGAAAAATCACCATTGCCTCTTTAGGATTCTCATTCTGCACATACGCATCAATCATCGAATTCCATGACACAACATTCCTTTCTAACATACCATCAAAAAGCTGCCGAGCAGTTCCCAGAGATCCACATTTCGCGTACATGTCAACCAAAGCAGTGGATATATTGACAAGAGAATCAAACCCAGCACGCATGGCGTACCCATGAATCTCCTTGCCAATACTAATCAACCCCAAAGCAGAGACAGCAGGCAAAACAGAAACAATGGTGATAAAACTAGGCATCAGATTCTCCTCGCACATTAGAGTAACCATCTCTAACGCCATCCTTGCGAACCCGTTCTGTGAATACCCAGAAACCATAGTGTTCCATGAAACCAAGTCTCTCTCAGGCATTCTATCGAACACCTTGCGAGCTTCATGTACCTGTCTGCATTTGGCATACATATTCTCAAGCCCAGTCATGGCGAATAAATCCAACGAGAACCCATTCTTCACCAACAACCCATGAATCTCCTTCCCCATCCTGAGCTCTGCTTCGTCTCCACAGGCTTTCAAGAGATAAGTGAAGTTATACACAACAGGCTCAACATCATCATACCTCATTCGAACAAAAAAGTTGACAGCTTTATCCAAATCCGGAACTTTAGCGTACCCTTTAAGCATAGTGTGATACAGAACATCGAGCTTATCATCAATGGGGTCGAAAACACGAGCAGCCTCCACGACACTGCCGTAGCGACAAAACAAGCTGACAAGTTTCGTCTGGAAGAGATGCTCCTGATAAAGGCCGTTCTTGAAGACGACAGGCAGAACGTGTCGGAGGCGTTCCAGAGAAGAGCATCTCTCGAGGAGAAGAGCCGCCGGGTGCTCGTAAACTTTAGCCGGAATGTAAGTTCTCTGGGAAAGATACTGCTGATGTTGATGGTGAGAGGACGAAATTGGCGGATTTTGGATTCCAGTAATGGTGGAGATATACACCAATTGAGAGCTCATGCTTCAAAATTATGCACAACTCAATTCTCAATTTCCGACTCTGTTTTTGTCTTCTTCATATATAATTAATCCATGTTGATTGTAGTGAAACTATATTCTTGTCTACCCTTTTTAAAAAATAAAAATGTTTTATTTAACATTCTTTAGTATATAAATAATCCTTTTGTTGTTTAACTTGATATTCCATCAGTAGAGTGATGCTCAGATTGAATTTCAGAAACTTTCGTCTTACTCCGACACCGTTCTGTAATTACATCCACAGCAATGCTGTTCGAACAAAGCTTCACTCAACGAATCAGGCGTTGGGAGATTTATCAAAATCTGGTCGGATCGATGAAGCCCGCCACCTGTTCGATGAAATGCCTGAGAGAGACGAATTTACTTGGAACACTATGATCGTTGCCTACTCCATCTCAGGTAGACTCTCTGATGCGAAACAGCTGTTCCGCCTAAACCCAGTGAAGAGTACAATCTCCTGGAATGCTCTAATCTCCGGTCATTGCAAGTACGGAAGTAGTGAAGACGAAGCTTTAAGCTTGTTTTGGGGAATGCAGCTTGAAGGAAGACACTTTAACGAGTACACTTTAGGTAGTGTCCTCAGGATGTGTGCTTCCCTTGGTTTGCTTCAGAGAGGTGAACAGATTCATGGGTGTACAGTGAAAACCGGGTTTGATCTTGATGTTAGTGTGGTTAACGGTTTGCTCGCTATGTATGCACTATGCAGACGCATCTCTTCAGCTGAGTATCTCTTTGGGACGATGCCAGGTGAGAGGAGGAACAACGTTACTTGGACTTCAATGCTCACCGGCTACTCGAAAAACGGGTTTGCTTACAAGGCGATTGAGTGTTTTAGGGAGATGAGAAGAGAAGGAAACGGGGCGAATCAGTTTACATTTCCTAGCGTTTTAACTGCTTGTGGTGCTGTCTCTGCTCGCAGGGTTGGAGTTCAGGTCCACGGCTGCGTAGTTAAGAGTGGTTTCAAGACCAACATCTTTGTTCAGAGCGCGGTGATCGCCATGTACGCTAAATGCAGAGACTTGGAGACAGCGAGAGTCTTGTTACAAGACATGGAAGTCGACGATGTGGTTTCTTGGAACTCGATGGTTGTTGAGTGTGTCAGAGAAGGTCTTAGAGAAGAAGCTCTCTCTTTGTTTAAAAGAATGCACGAGCGAGACATGAAGATAGACGAGTTCACAATCCCTTCTGTTTTAAACTGTTTCGCTTTGTGTAGAACAGAGATGAAGGTAGCTTCTTCTGTGCATTGTCTGATTGTGAAAACTGGATACGGAACTCACAAGCTGGTGAACAACGCTCTTGTGGACATGTATGCTAAAAGAGGAACCATGGATTCGGCGTTGAAAGTGTTTGAAAGGATGGTTGAGAAAGATGTGATATCTTGGACGGCTCTTGTCACAGGCAACACGCATAACGGATCTTACGAAGAAGCGTTGAAGCTCTTCTGTAACATGAGAGCCGAAGGAGGCATTTCTCCTGATCAGATCGTTACAGCGAGTGTACTAAGCGCCTCTGCGGAGTTAACTCTACTCGAGTTTGGGCAACAAGTACACGGGAACTACATTAAATCTGGCTTCCCTGCCTCTTTGTCGGTAGATAACTCTCTTGTGACAATGTACACAAAGTGCGGAAGCTTAGAGGACGCCAACGCAGTTTTCAACTCTATGGAAGCCAAGGATTTGATCACATGGACTGCTCTGATTGTTGGTTACGCCAAGAACGGCAAAGCTAAAGACTCTCTACAGTCATACAAGTTGATGATAGACAATCACATAACACCAGACTATGTTACCTTTATAGGGTTACTATTTGCTTGCAGTCATGCAGGTCTCACTGAAGAAGCTCAACATTACTTTGATTCAATGAGAACAGTTTACAGGATCAAACCAGGACCTGAACACTACGCATGTATGATTGATCTCTACGGTAGATCCGGCGATTTCGCCAAGGCAGAGGAGTTGCTGAATCAAATGGAGGTTGAACCAGATGCAACTGTATGGAAAGCGATCTTGGCTGCAAGTAGGAAGCATGGGAACATAGAAAACGGGGAAAGAGCGGCCAGAACTCTCATGGAGCTGGAACCAAACAATGCTGTTCCTTATGTTCTGTTATCAAACATGTACTCTGCAGCGGGGAGACAAGAGGAAGCTGCAAACGTTCGTAGGTTGATGAAATCTCGCAACATAAGCAAAGAGCCTGGTTGCAGCTGGGTTGAAGGGAGAGGGATAGTTCACAGCTTCATGTCTGAAGATAGAAGACATCCGAGAATGGTTGAGATCTACTCAAAGGTTGATGAAATGATGCTTTTGATCAGAGAAGCTGGTTATTCACCGGATATGAGTTTTGCACTCCATGACTTGGATAAGGAAGGGAAAGAGCTCGGTTTGGCTTACCATAGTGAGAAACTAGCTGTGGCGTTTGGTCTGCTTGCTGTACCGTCTGGAGCTCCGATCCGGATCATCAAGAACCTCCGTGTCTGTGGGGATTGCCACAGTGCTATGAAGTACATATCGAGAGTTTATCTAAGGCATATCATCTTAAGAGATTCGAACTGTTTTCATCACTTTAGAGATGGAAACTGTTCTTGCGGAGACTATTGGTAACGTTTTTTGGAAAATTCTGCATTTATGTCTCTACAACAATGGAAGCTACAAAGTTGCAAACTTATAAATTATTACACTTTTTAACTACTAGTCCAAGTGGTTGGAAGAGGTCAGTGAACAAGAACATGTGTAGAGAAGAAGTAGTCATTTCCTTGCATGCTCAGGGATTAAGCGATGACGCAATTCAACAGATGCACCAGCCAATTCTACAAGGAAAGTAAATTGTATTTCTCAGAGGTAAGTTAAAGAAGAGAAAGATAAGCACAAGAAAGCAGTTGTCAAAACCTTGAGCTGTGAAATCAAACAATGGAGGAAGTGCTCTTCCATTAGGCAAGGATGCGCTGGGGTCTCTCAGAGCATCAAAGAACGGGTGTGCACATGCTTCAAGCTGAAACCAGAGTTAAGAACAGCCATTTTAATGATGCTTAAAAATAGGTCAGAAATCAAGTGGGATTGTTCTGTCTTACCGCTGAGCATCTCAGGTTTGGTGAATACTGGAGGAGTCTAGAGCCGAGATCCAGTGCTTCAGGAGGTACCTGTCTCCTGAAAATCTTGTGCCATGGCTGAGCTTTTATCTGAGGGAACTTGAAATCATTGTAACGAGGGTTCATGTTCTTTATCTCTTCTCTTGATGGTGTCCCCAAAATCTTATTTACACAGAAAATTGCAGAACACAACTCTAAGTATCTCTAACAGGAAAAGAACATGAAAACACAATCTGTTTCTTTACCTTAATGATCTCCACCAATTGATCAACACTAGTCTCTCCAGGGAACAGAGGCTGTACACATTAAAAATGCAAGACACAGGTTCAAAGAAAATGTCTCACATTACAACCAAGAACGAAAAGGTTTCTTACATGTCCAAGGAAAAGTTCAGCCATAACACAGCCTACAGACCACATATCGATGGCGGTTGTGTACTCGGTTGCTCCAAAGATGAGTTCTGGAGCTCTGTAATACCTTGAGCATATGTAAGATATATTGGGCTCACCAGGAATCTGAAACCAAGAACACATCACTCACTCACTACGCAAGTTTTCTATAATCTAAAGGACCTCAAAACTCATTTAGATCTTATGAAAACTTACCAGAATTTTCGCGCTTCCAAAGTCACATATCTTCACCTCATGTGTAACATTATTCACCTGCCAAATGCATTTTCATCAGAAAATGTATCTATTATTGTATTCAAGAACTAGTTTTGAAATGCTTACCAATAGATTTTGCGGTTTAATGTCACGGTGACACACTCCAACAGCTCGATGTAGATAGTTCACTGCGCGACAAATCTGTTTTTTTCAAACAAACGTTTGTAAGAACCTCAAAAAAGTGAGTATATAGATAGTGACTGATGACAAGTTTTCCTGTTTTACCTGATATGTATAGAGCTGAATATAAATCAAGGGCATGTGATTGTTCATCTTGGTGTAAGATCTTGATGCACGGTATATAGTCTCTGGTACATACTCGAGAACAAGGTTAAGATAAAGCTCGTCTTTCTCAGTGGTTGAGAAGAAAGAATGCTTGAGCTCAACGACATTAGGATGATCGAGCATTCGCATGATCTGAAGCTCTCTGTTTTTGTATCTCTTGTCTTGCAACACTTTCTTGATTGCTACTTTTTCTTCTGTCTCTAAGCACTTAGCCTATAATCACAATGAACATCAATCACATATTCTTAAACAACAAGTAATCTATTGAGAGACTTTATTTTTTCTTTACCTGAAAGACAACACCGAATGAGCCAGTGCCAATTACATGTTCAGCTCTATACGAGATTGTCTGAATAAGAAGAAACAAATAAAACAATATCAGATTTCATGAACACAAATTTATTTTTGTGAGAAATAGTGTATTTTTAATATTTGGGGTAACAATAAAAACTTCCCGAGAGGTAATCTATCCTAATACTATTCTGGTCTCCGGTGTATTAATGCTGATGTGATTACACTTATTCATGAAATCATTTTAGAAAAGTTACACGCAAAAGTTTTAAATCACCTTGTCTCTTTCATCATTCAGACCCTTCTTTGTCGTTGTAATAATCCGACCAGACTCTGTCCCATTTCCCTTGATGATTCCATCGTCCGAATCCTATCAAATACCAGAACAAGTTGTCATCATTATTATATTCATTAGCACCAAATCATAATGCAGAGATCACAAAATGTAAAACCTTGTCATCACCACGGCTTCCCATATCTTTAGGTAATGAATGAGGATTCTCTGTCGTAGAGACAGATTCTTCTCGTGTCTTATCATCTTCTCCTAAACCGTTAGAACCTCTCTCGTACG
The DNA here is from genome assembly GCA_018703725.1 of Brassica juncea. Taxonomy (NCBI): domain Eukaryota; kingdom Viridiplantae; phylum Streptophyta; class Magnoliopsida; order Brassicales; family Brassicaceae; genus Brassica; species Brassica juncea. The sequence continues at coordinate 1,386,322 of CM031942.1, read as the reverse complement.
TAGCCGCTTCCGTAGACTCTATATCTTCACGAGTTTTGTTAGGCTTCTTCGATCTTGGCGTCTCATCTTCTCCTACCTAATAAGAAAACAAGAAAAAAAAAGCTTTAAACAAACCCCCAAGATCACGAAACTACTTAAAAAAGAAACATCCTTACGTTATCAGACGTGACGAAACTTCGTCCAGAAGCCATACTCGTCAATCTACGCATCACATTCATCGTTTTTGAGCAGAGAAGAGAAGAGAAAGAGAGACGACGATGATGCCAATTCTCTCTCTCTTTCTTTCCTTCCTTCTCTAATCTGCCAAGAAAACGTAACAAAGAAACAAAAAAAAAAGTATTTAGACATTATTTATAAACATTTATTTATGGAAATGTTTAGGTGTATCTACGAAGGAGCGGATATAGCTAATAAAGAAAATAGGTGGCCACTTTCTCGTTTAGATCCGCCATGGTCAAACTAATGGAAGACCAATCATTCTAGCATCCTTAATTTCTGCTACGTAAATATGAAAAAGATACATGCTTAGAGATTGTAGGATGATCGTGGCCGTTTGTTATAAGCTCTTCGAGTAAATCTAACGGGTGGTGATCGAAGCGCGCGGAATGACTCCTTCCTTTTCTTTCGGCCGTTTGTAAATTTTATTTTAGGCCGGAAAAAGAGATGATAGTATCTTATTACATCTACGGCTAGTCCTAAAATAAGTTCTTTCTTATACGACTGTTATAAATTTTGTTTTAATTTCACCTCCTCATGTGACAGCTTTTTTTTATTTGCCAGTTGTTTTTAAAGTTACCATGCCCTCGATTTTTTCCCGGTATTTCCTGAAAAAAATATTATGGAAAATTTTGAATAAATGCTTACAAGAAAGCCCAATATTAGACATTTAGCCCATACGATGTTTGTCTATGGTAGCTTGCACTAAAAAGTAGTCGGGATTAAATCAGTTGACGTACTTAATAACGATCACCAGTCCAGTTGTATATTCATGCACTCAAAAACTTCAGCTTTAGACACAAAAAATCATTTAAAAGAGTATCGGAAAATTGTATAAAGATTGATAAAAAAACAACAACAAGAGAGCCGAGATGATTGGACCAATAATTAGACCAAATCAATCTTTCATAAACATCTTTATCATCTTGGAATAGGCCAGTACCTCTCACTCAGATTAAGCCAAACAGATGCCGCCCATCTTCTAAGGCTTTCTACCTCTGGCATGATACTCATGTTTAAGTAGGTTGGCTCTCAACATCATCGACCTCACATCTCTATCGAATTCGTTACCCATCTGAAGTACCTTCTGGAATGTCGCGTTCCTCTGATCCGCGTGCCTTGCGTATAGGATTTTGTTGTGTGAATCAATCCGTGCCTGTGCCCGGGAAATGGGGAAAAAGTTTTTAAAAAATGACAGTAATAAAACAAAGTTCTTTTTTTTTTCTTTTCTTTCTGGTTAAAAAAGAATCGGACCTGTATCTGGTCATCTGTTATCAAGGCTTCCAGTTCCTTCTCTAAACCAGACACGCTGGTCTTGAACGCATCAGCCATCCTGCTCAAATCAACAGACACGAACGGCAACGTGTACTGGATCAATGCCTTCTTCCTTATCTGGTCATACAGCGTGTCAACGTGATCATGCAGATGTATGTCCAGCAGCAAATTCGCTCTGAGACTTCCTAGATATTCCAGACAGGATGCATAGCGGCTGCCAACAAGAAAAATGTTAAAACACAAGACCAAATGAGGATATAGAAGAAAAGAAATTGAAAGATAGCATCGTAGGTCCTCAAAAGCAAAATACATAACAGAATTCAACATAATCGACAGGTTAATTAGTTGGCCAGAGAAAATGATTAGAATAAACACTGGATTCAACAGACTTGTTGAACATCAAGGAATCAGTTGTGTAAATGGTGTCTAAGTGAGTATTATCTCTAAGTATCCTTGGTTTAAGCTCAGCAGCTCGGTTACATATAGGAGAATAGACAGGAGTTTTGCAAGAAACAAGTTACCTTGAATAAAAATCGTTGATAAGCTCCCTCACTTCAGGTACTAACTCCAAAAAATTCCGGAAGTTGATGTTGTCAATCACTTTTGCCTGTCGCAATAGTTATGGACCAAAGTAACACGAAAAAACTAGCAAAGAAAGTATAAGAGGATTTAAGGAATAAATGAATGCCTTTAGTTCTGATCGGTCAAAGCTAGCCAGAGCACAAAGTCCTCCATAGGTCGCAACATCTTGAGGAGCAATGACCTCGTTATAAGAACTCCCAAGTTCTGGATTAACATCCAAAAACTGCATAAGACAATACCCAAACTAAACGATTAGATTTCAGATACATTACTTTGATAATACATGATGAATCCATAAACAAAAAAAAACAATTGAGCATTAGAATACGACAAGACCTTACGAGCAGCGAGCTTATACTTCTTCAGCTCCAAGTGAGCCAACCCAGAAGCACATCGGAGCTTCGCAGCTACAATAGGGTCAAGGGTTTCTGGATTCTGATCTACCTTGTTAACATAGCTTGAAACATGACTGAACTGTCCCATCTCGATGCTTACAAGAATAGCATTCATACACATGTGAATAATGTGCTTAGCCGTAGTGCAGTAATCTCGTGTTCGAATATAGTTCTTGAACGCATCATTAAGCAAACCACAAGCATAGTAGAAGTCACCAAAGTCATTATAACCCATCCTGATACTTTCCTTGATCAGATTCGTCTACATAATCAAAACACAAGATGAAAATCACCATCTAAACAATCACAGAACCAAGCGAAATAAGCAGCACATAAACAACGAAACAATCATACAAAAATAAAACATTATCTGAATCAAGCAACTTAAGCAGCACATAAACAACACACTAAATAACATCATATGAAGATGAAATCACTATCTATCGCAATTACAGAATCAAGCAAACTAAGCAGCACATAAACAACACACTACATAACATCATACGAAGATGAGATCACTATCTATCCAAGTTACAGAATCAAGAAACCTAAGCAGCACATAAGCAACACACTATACATTACACTATACGAAGATGAAATCACTACCTATGCAAATTGCAGAATCGAGCAACCTAAGCAGCACATAAACAATACACAACATAACAATCATACAAAAATGAAATCACTATCTGAATCAAGCAACTTAAGCAGCACACTAACAATACACTATGTAACATCATACGAAGATGTGCAATTAATATAATCAAACAACCTAGGCAGCACACTACATAACAACATACAAGATGAAATCACTATCTATGCAATTTACAGAATCAAGCAAGTAAACAACACACTACATTACATACATTACATCATACGAAGATAAAATCACAATCTATGCAATTTATAGAATCAAGAAACCTAAGCAACACACTACATTACATCATACCAAGATGAAATCACTATCTATGCAATTTACATAATCAAGCAACCTAAGCGGCACACTACAAAACTTCATTCTCTACACAAATTAGGCCACAAGAGGAACCCTAATTACCCGATACGAACTGAGCTCGTTCTCCAGCTTCCCTTTCTTCTGCTCAGCACGGCGATCGATCGTCTCGCACCACGCCGAATCCATCCCGTACTTATCCCCAAGCCTCCCGTTGATCCTATTGACCACATCTCTGAACAGCTGCGTGTTCTCTCCCTTTTTGATCTCGTCGTAGGCCATCCTCAGCGCCTCGAGCTGCATCGTCTGGTTTCCTCCGCAGTGGTTAGCGATGAAGAGCAGGCGCATGATCTTCGTCCTGCCTCTGTACATCGACGCGTACGCTTCGATGTCGAGTGGTTCGCCGGTTATAATAGGTCTCCGATTAGACGAATCTTCGCCTCCTCCGTTAGTAGTGCACATCTCCATCATCGGCCCGCTCGTTTCTTCGTCGTCGCGCTCCATCGATTCGTCTGAGATTTAGGGTTTTTTGACTCTGCTTGAAAGTTCTTTTGAGCTTCCTTCTATCTTCTGATCTTACGGAGGGCTGATTTGTAATTATGTATTAGTTGGGAAGAATACGTCGGGCCGGTTTAGGCCCACCTCAACATTGTTGTTGGGCTTTTTCTATTCTATACAAAAATAAACTACAAGTTTACAAGTTTTAACAAATTTTAATATTAAATTGAGCAAGATAAATAATATTTTTTGTCAACAAATAACATTTTTATTGTTTCTCACAAAATAACATTTAAAATTAAAAAGTCTCTAAGATATTATCGATTAAATTTCGGAATAACAAAAGTTCTTTTAACCAGAAAGTAAGAAAAGAATATGACTAAACAAAGATTATGAATAAACAATTAACAATGTAGAAATAAAAGATTAACGCCATGGAGGAAACAAACATAAGATTACGAGTAATTACCTCAAATCATCTAATTATAATTTGATAACTTAATTTATTCATGAAGGTTGCATCTACGAAGATAAGGGTGATCAAACTTGATGTACTTGGTCCAATACGGTCGATACTTGGACATAGCCAACTCCAACCATGGTTTCATGTTCCCGTTATAGTGAACCACTGCAGCATTCTCAATGTCTTTCTTAGCGATACTCGGGTTATATCCAAGTCCCAGCACGTGCCACGCCTTGTTTAATGGATGCGTTAGTCCGTAAAACGTTATTAGTCCTGGTGGTAGTGTCCCTAGCTTCCACAGTGTCCTGTTCTCATTCTAAAACAACAATTAACAATTAGTAAAGCTACAAAACCCACATGAAGGTGGAAAGAGTTGAGTTAGATACCATGTTTTGCCACTTATGGTAGATACCAGTGATGTCTCTCTTCTTCCACTCCTTGAGGTCGAACATGTTCATCCCATAAGCCCATCCACAAGCGTTTGGATTGAAGTTCCTGGCGATATGAGGGTTCGAGAAGTTGAGATACTTGTCGAACCTGTGGAAACTCTCCCCGCAGGTTTCGACTGCACCGTTGACTTTGCCGTTCAGGTTGACTTCCCAGAGTGGAGTGAGGTCTTTCTGGACGATGATGTCGTCGTCCAAGAACAGGATCTTGTTCAGCTTGGGATAAACCTCAGGGAGGTAGAATCTCAAGTGATTCAACATGGACAGGTACTTCGGGTTTCTGTACTTGAGATTCGATGAGCCTGAGCTTGGATGATCTGCTTTGAAGTAGTACTCTTTCATCGCTGCGGATTCGAGCTGACGAAGAACAGGGCAGTAAGATGAATTGAGCCACTTGAACTCATCCACGTTTTCCACATGTATGGTTGCTTTCCCAGGTGGGTTTAGGAGGAACCACATGTTCATTGCTGCGAAGTTGAGTTTATCCGTCACAAGGTGAAAAACATGCTTCGAAGGATCCTGAGGAAACAAAAACATCAGTAAGCAAATCCATTTTCAATTTCATGTGCTAAGAAAAAGTTTGTTTTACCTTTGCATTCATGATGGTTGAGTTAACAACCACCGATGCAGCTAACACATTGTCAGAAAAGAGGGCATAGTGGTAAAGATTTGGGTTTTCTCGGTTTTCACTGCGAGGGAACTTTCTTTTCTCCGGTGAAAGAAGATAGTAATCAATGGTCAAGCGCATTGATAGGCAATGGATAGGATTTGGAATTGTTTTGGCTGCTAACTGAGCCAGGAAAGTACTCTGCTTCTTTAAGCTCCTGACTTGTTCATCGGCTGTTTGAAGCATTGCTCTCAGCTTTCCAGTAACCAACTTGCAGTCATATAACTGCATCTTAGCCTTAGACAAGACTTGACCCATGTCTCTGAGTTTATCATGTGCACTACATGAAAAGTCATTTACAGTGAGAAGAAGGCACATAGTAGAAAGCATCACCGGGAGAATAATAGAAACAAAAGGAGCAAGTTACCTCCGAGGAAGATCAGCATCGGTTGTTGCTTCACTCAAAACACGTTGGCTGTCCTTGATTCGGGCTTGGAGTTCTTGTAACAACTCAGTCTTGTTTTTCAGTTTGGCAATACCAGTATAGACTCTAGCCATGATCACTTGATCCCTCATCAAGCGTATATTTGAATCAGAGTTGTCATTCTCATTTTCTCTTCTCCAAATACTGTATTTACCAAGGACTGCAGAATCAACAGACTTTGAGCGCTCGATGGCCGCATTTTCCAGCTTTAAAATCGTGTCATCGTTGCGCTGGACCAGCTCGTTTGCTCGCATCTCACGCCTTTTCTCTCTTAGTTGCTGAAAATTTCAAGATAACAAAATACTCAGGCAGGATAATCCCCCAGAAATGTATGTGTTGCATCCAGATTTTGAACTTAAAAGTAAATAAAACAACAATTACCCTTCTGTAAAACTTTGCAGGTGTCTCAACTTTCTGATGGCTACTACCACCTGCATCAGCAATAACATAGAAGAGTCAGAGGTGGAAAAAAGTCTATATAGATCAGAATGCAAGTTAAATAAAAGCCACTACCTTTTAAAGTAATGTCACGTTTTGCATTCATGGTACTAGATGTTGTTTGATTCTGCTTCAAGTAGATCAAAAGTTGAAAACAATGAGTTGGAATAATCGAGGACAAAAACGATTACAAACTAAACAACACCTGAGAGTTTCTAACGGAGGTGTCTACTCCGGCGTCCCGCCAAGATGCTGACAAGTTGTTTTTCTTAAAAGAATCAAGGCTAAAAGGACCCAAATCAGCTGTGCTAGCTGTGATAACATCCAATACCTGAGGAGGGGGTTAAAATTTAGTAAGCAAAAAGCCAGACCAAGAAGAATAAAACCAAACTAAGTATTCAGTGACTGAACACTTGCCTCTTTAGAGAAAAGAGATCTAAGAGATTTCATAGCTAAACGTTCTCTCCAGTCAAGATCCTGCAAACAACCAATCAAACAACATCATTACTTCTGTCAAAACATACACGCAGATAATTTTTTTTTTTAAAGAGTTTCAGCCCACCTGCTTCACAGAATCATTTGAAGAATCTGCAGCAATGTAAGTAAATTCATTAGATTGACATATCCCACATAAAAGAAATAAATATATCACAAAATCAAAAAAAAAAAAAAAAAAAAAAAAAAAAACAAACAGAAGCCATCTATCAAAGTTCGACAATTTTACTATATAGACCAGACATTCCTCTAACTGTACATCAATTGTCGGAAGATCATCAGTGTCACTCCAAGCAATTAATGTAACTCGATTGCAGATTGGTGAAGATCTCTACACGAATTAGTGGAAACAAGATAAGGTCGCAATAATGCCAATACCGTTAGAGGAATCAATGTACACTCCACGACCAACAAAGAAGACAAGAGGTGCGAAGACGCAGAAGAAGACGAGGAGGATAAAGGCAGATCGAGATCCACCACTACCACCACCACCTCCTCCTCTAATCCGATTAACTCCAGATAACCCTCGCTTCAGCGCCATTCCTGTCAAAAAAATAAGAAAAAAAAAACCTAAATCAAGCAATGAACCGAATAATTGAGAAGAGAGTGGGACAGATTAATTCATACTCGGTATCTAGAAGAGATGAAGGTGTGCGAGATTTGCAGAAGAATCCAGCGTCGGAAAAAGGCCTAAACGATTGATACACTATATCGCCATTAACAATTTAACCAATCATTAGGCGGAGATCTGATAACTCGAGCACAATCCGCGACGAAGAGAGAGTGATAGACAATGGATGCGAAGAAGATGATGATTGGTATCACCGACAATTAACCAATCGCTATCAACGCCAGGATCTGTGCCTTTTTCTCTTTTTTTTTTCCTTTTGCAGAGAACCTCACACGCATGCGTACTCGGTACTCCTCGATCTTCTTTATCAATTTCATAATTTGGAATCTATTATCCGGTTTAACTAAACCGATATTATACCGTACAAAAATCAAATTGATTAACTTTCCCCGTAATCTTACCGAGAGCGAGAAATGGGCTTTGTACATCTTATAAGGCCGAACAAAAAAAGTAAAATGGAACCCTCTCGCTCGTCTCGAAGGTCCTACAAGGCAGTAAGGTCAGATTGTTGTGTGGTATATATAAAGGAGACGATGTGGTAACCCTAAGAAACTCTCTCGCTTATTGTCGTCGTTGCCTGCTATCTCCGCCGTCTCTTGAGAATCTTGCGAAGATGGTTAGTTCTCCACTCTTCTTGATCTCTCCTTTCCATAGAGTAAAAACATGATTCTTAGGTTGTAAATCACGTTGACGTAGTGCGGAATATAGCTGATTAGGACCGTTGTTCTCGTGTTTTGAATCATCTAAGCTTAAGTTAGTTTTGTAATGGAATGTTAATTGTCTTGAATATGAAACAGGTTCTTCAAAACGATATCGATCTGCTCAACCCACCAGCTGAGCTTGAGAAGAGGAAGCACAAGCTCAAGCGTCTTGTTCAATCCCCCAACTCATTTTTCATGGTATACTGATTTGTTAAACATTATGTTTAATTGTTGATTATGTGGTTAATGATTTAGATTCTCTCTTTTAGAATTGTAAAATACAATTGCTTATCTACTGTTTGTGGTCTCTAATTAAGTTTCTTGTTGTTGTTAATAACTTTTATTGTAGGATGTGAAATGCCAAGGTTGCTTCAACATGTAAGCTCTCATCACATTTGTTTCAATATTTTTTCTCCTTTGATATTTACACAAGTGATAAAACTTATGGTGTCTTGTCTTTTTGGTATTGCAGCACTACTGTGTTCAGTCACTCGCAGACCGTTGTGGTATGCGGAAACTGCCAGACAGTTCTGTGCCAGCCTACAGGAGGAAAAGCTAGGCTCACGGAAGGATGCTCTTTCAGGAAGAAGTGAGATTGATTTGAAGCTTGAATTGAATCAATCATGGCCGGTTTCTTTTTTTTTGTTTTGTTTTTTTGGATGTTATGGATCTTACTTATCTGTTTTGAAAAGCAAGTCGTTGGAGTTTAGAGGAATAAACCTTTGTTGATTTTGGATTTTAAGGTTATTACCATTTTAAAGGTTCTTTGCTTGGAGATTGCCACTCGATCATATGAAAACTATCTAAAAGAAAGGAATTTAACAAATTGTGTCATGAAAAGATTTATTTTGTTGGCAAAAAAAAAAAGTAAAGTTATTGTGCACACTCATTGGTCACTGGATAATAACACGCACGGTTTTAAAAAAATAATTTGAATGAAGTACATGTTATATATATTATGTGATTACTCTATACTCCCTTGCCAAATTAAAATTTGCAAAATGATTAAATTTATCAAAAGATTAATGTTGACAGTGGGATTTGAACCCACGCCCTTTCGGACCAGAACCTTAATCTGGCGCCTTAGACCAACTCGGCCATATCAACTATTGCTTACAATTTTGCGACTTTGTATTTAATATCTAAGTTCTCGAACATATATATATATTACACCAACCTTTCAAGCTTAACATATATTTCTTTTGCCATTTCACATTGTGACAAATCCATTATAAAGATTGTCGTAAGCATAAGTTATCTTCTTTGGACCCAAGGCTTGTAAAGTGAGCTTTCTTAAAGGCCTGGTCCATTTTGATAGTAGAAAATGGTGATTTAATAGTAGTAGTGTGTATGTAGCAAGATGGAGCTCATTGATCGGAAACTGATCCTAATGTGGCTATTCTTAAGGTGTTCGCTGTAAGTGTCTTCGATATTCTTATTGTTACACACTCAGGTCAAACAAATCTTTACAATTGAGAAGAGGCCAAGTACACCAACATGAAGGCTATTGTGTTAAGCTCATAACCCCTTTCAATATTAACAATCCAACACCATTTCACCTTATACATTTTGACACATATCTAAAAAGTACGTGAAAAAGATAAAATTGTAACAAACTAGATAATTAATATCATCGTTAAAAAAAAACAATATCTAAAAGAATGTCAAAAGATACAAACTTAGTATATTCGGTTCATTAGGCAATGACTAACACAACTTTGATTCATTTTCCAAATTCTGAAAACAATCAAAATTAATAAGCGATAAAGTTTTGACACATCAAACAATATGTTGTGAATATTCACGGTCACTTTTCTAAAATGTAATCTGATTACTCAAATAAATAAAATAACACATTATACTATATTGACCGTAAAAAGATAGATTTTCACAACTTTACAACAAAAAGGAAAAAAACTCTTAAGAAATTTATTTCAAGAGTATTTTCTCAAAGATCATTGGGTCTAATTAAATTAAATTTTCTAACAAGAGACTACATAAGTTATTATCATCTAACTTTCAAATCAAATATGATGAACTACAAAAAAAAGACATCAAATATATAAAAAGAAGAAATATTGAAAAATCATCAACTAGAATAGTATTAAAAATGAATCAATATCTAAAATATTATAGTTTAGAGTTTGAAATACGAAAATTGGGCAAAATCAATTTCAGAACTCAAATTTACGAATAAAAAGGGAAAAATGGGTTGATATTTAAAACTTCATTCCATGAAGTTTGATCTACATGTGAATTTGAAGTGATTCAAGTGACTCAAGCTAAGACCCCTATTATCCTTGTCTCCAACGATGAGGTTTTATGTACATTTTAGTTTGGCTTTCTCTCTATTTGTTTTTTCATACTTAACTTAGATTAGGCTAACGGACGCAGACGATGGTGAAGAATCCTCTCCCGGCAGTAAAGACGCAGACGCAGACGAGTGGTGAAGAGTCCTCCAGTAGTAACACGTTACCGTGAAAATAAATTGATAAGTGAGTAAACAAGAATAAACATCGTTTTTTTTACTTTACACTATAATAAAGATTTTATAGGTAAATGTAAATTTACATAAATTGACTACCCATTTTGAGTCTTTAAATTTTAAATTCGTAGTGTATATTTGTGTTATATCATATTCAATTTTTTTCATTTAATCTTGGTGGTCAAAAAAGTAATATCAAGTTACACATATAGTTTTGTTTTTTCTTTTCTTATAACACCCACATAGTCTCTCGTTGATAGTATATGGGTTTTGATTATACTTCTTTTACATTTTATCAACAAAATTATTTTTCAATGCTTCAAATGTGGTTTCGAAAGTTCCTTTTTTAGCTGAACTGACATTGGTGAATTTAAAATATGCTATACCTTTAAATGCAAGTCCGCAGATAAGATCATTGTTTATGGGACACCTAAACAAAATGACAATCATTGTTTATGGGACAATTATAGAATCTCTCGTTGCCGACTTCAACGTGTAACATAACCATATACACGATAAAATACTAGAGAATCGGTGAAGAGACAGTGACACCTATTACATCTCTCACCTCTTCCAATGTTACATCTTATAAGAGGAGGTCCAATAAGGAGATGCTATACTAGGTGTCTAAAGATTAAAAGAAAAAAAAAGGTAAAAGAAATTTTTTTTTAGAAAACACAGCAATCGTCCTTAATAACTACTGGGAAAAAACTCCTTGCAACTCGAACAAATACCTGTCAATATACTTGACTTTAAATATTTAAATAAAATAAATTAAAATAATAATATTTTGTTATAAGAATCTCGTTTTTAGAGCTGGACCGATAAGGTTGCACTAAGCATCGTATATGGTGTTCTTGAATCTTCCCTGATCACTAAAGTAAGTAATCTAGTTTAACGATACGTGAGATGGACATCTTAGCAATAGCCTCGTCTCTGCCTCTACTCTGTTTCATCTTATTCTTTTTCACATTTTCCGGCTACGGAGGAGCCAAGATCCCGCCTGGTCCTCCAGGGTTACCTCTACTTGGTAACATCTTTCAGATCGGTGAAAAGCCTCACCGTTCACTTGCCCATATCTCGAGGACATACGGAAGCGTCATGACTCGCTTGGTTGTTTGACGACAGCAGTGGTCATATATATCTATCACCCGAAGCAGCAAAAGAAGTTCTGAAAACACATGACCATGTCTTGTGTTATCGAATCTCCACCGACCCGGTTCGAGCCACTGGTCACCATGAGCGTTCCTTTGCATGGCTACCTCCGTTTGCTCGTTAAAGGTGAAATAGCTAGTGAGAGTTGGGCTCTGAAATTTTGGAGGAAGTAGATAATTTTAAATATTTAATAATTTCTTTTTAAGATCTATGTCTATATAATTTTTTTTTTTTTTTTGAGAATCATAGGCCAATGCCCAGGACCTATGCCCAGGACCAACCCTGAATATAGTAGACGTTCTTTGGCCTTTTTAATTTTTAAAAAATTGTCAGGGTTCGTTTGTTTGTGTACTGTCAGGTTTCTAAGAAAGATCACGACACAACAGTTATTCTCAACGCGGAGTTTAGAAGCAACCAAGGACTTAAGGATAAGCAAGGTGCAAGAACTCATGCGCTTCGTTGACACATGCATGCAGCCAGAGAAGCGAAGCTGTGAGCATCGCTCGCGCATCATTCGTCAGTTCACAACACTTAATATAATCTCTAACGCTCTGTCTTCTACAAACCTCGCCAACTTTGATGACACCGAGAAACGTAGTGCTTCGTATGATGGAGATCGCTGGGAAACCTAACGTAGCGGAATTTTTCCCGTTTCTTGGGTTTCTTGATCTGCAAGGAAGTAGAAAAGAAGCGAGGCTATGTATGAACAAACTGTTTAGGGTTTTCCAAAGATTTATCGATTCGAAGGGATCATCAAAGGCTTCAAGAAACAAATACAATGACATGCTAGATTCTCTTCTGGACATTGCTCAAGAAAAGGAGTCAGAACTCGATGATAACGGTATCAACCATTTGCTTCTTGTAAGTCCTAATTTTTAAACTATATATATAGTCACAGCACAATTTTAAACTACATACTATTTAATTTAAATTTATCTAATGTGTGTAATTTATAGGACTTGTTTTTGGCGGGAACAGACACAAGTTCGAGTACGGTGGAATGGGCTATGGCGGAACTACTTCGAAACCCTGAGTTGATGGTGAAAGCTCAAGAAGAGATTAGAGAAGTGATAGGGGAAAACGACGCCGTTAAAGAATTGTACGTGTTCAAACTACCTTATTTACAAGCAGTAGTGAAAGAGACTCTTCGTTTGCATCCACCTTCCCCATTTCTCATCCCTCGAACATCGAAGTCTGATGATGTCCGAATTTTCGAGTTCAGCATTCCTAAGAATACTCAGGTATCCATATATATATTCAACGGAATCATTTAATATAAATTAATTCGATGCATACTTTAACTCATGTAATTTTAATAGAACCAATACCTTTAATCATAATATAGATAACCACTCTTCAGCCCATAGAACAATTATGCTTTATAGTTTTGGTCTAAAACAGAAGCAATACATAATTTAGAAACCAATATATTCACATGATAAACATTAATTAAGAGGAAAGATTAACGATAACCACAATGCTTCTTCCCAAATGAGTGTAGGCTGGCTATTGGCCCTTTCATCAGCAGCGAAACCCAAAATCCCACTCCTACTTGACCTCGATCTTCTTTTTAAAGGCTACAAACATAAATCATACACTACAAGGAGGATAAAAGACTATACATATCTCGAGGTGGAATGATAATGTTATTGATATTTATATATCGAGAGTGGGTCTCCAAGACATTTGATCACATGCAGCGTGTTTCCAGTGATCATAGATATATCATCGAGTGGTAAATTGTGTGTTAAATGGTTTCTATCTATTCGTTCAAATGATGTTAGCCCTCCTTTAAAATTTCAACGTAAAAACACATACACCTTTTCTTACCAAACTGTAGATTGTCAAAAATATTTATAAATTTTTTTTTATAGAGCTTCTAAAACATACACGAACTAAAAAAGGCCATTTGTAGTAATCGTCTTTGAGTCTGCGAAGAAGAACAAGAAAGCTTCTCTTTAAACGACTAAGTGTTGAAGTTGGGCCGAGTTTATGCGAAGCCCATCTAAAGACGGTTAGTGACCGTTAGGTCCAAGAAGGAGAAAAGAAGAGCGCGTGGCGCGTGCATGACTCTGTTTCCTCATTTGTTGAGACAACTCGAAGAACATAGTTGTTCTGTTTCTAGCCAAAAGAAGAAGTCGGCTCGGAAGCACGCTTGAGGACCACTCCAGTTGTCTACGATGGTTAAGTTAGCCGTTTCAAACTATGGTTGAGTCAAGTGGTTGTAAGTGTATAAAACCTAAGTGATTCTAGTGGATTCCGGGTATCAGATCCCGGCGAGACGTAGGGCGAAGTTGAAGTGCCTGAACTCGTTAACATTTGCTGTGTTCTGTTCTTATTAAAATCACAAACAAACTAAATACACACGAGAGACAAACACGAGAGAGAGAGAGAGATTTAAGCCTTGATTAAACAAACATATTGAGCTTAAATCACAACAACTGGTATCAGAGCCAAGGTTCTGTTCTCTGAGTTCTTGCGTTGTTCCGCACTCGCGTTGAAGATGACTTCAGGAAAAATAGAAGTCGAGAAGTTTGATGGTGATGGTGACTATGTTCTTTGGAAGGAGAAGTTGCTGGCGCATTTGGATTTGTTGGGTCTTATGGAAGGTCTGGAGGAAGATGAAGAAGAAGAGACAGTCGCGGTTGAAAGCCAAGATCCTGCAAGTGGTGGAGGATCTGTGACTCCTGTCTCGAAGGTTTCAGAACCCACCGACAAAACCCTCAAGGAGAAGAGAGGGAAGGCTAGATCCACAATCATCCTGAGCGTCGAGAACCACATCCTCAGGAAGATAGTAAAGGAGAAGACTGCTGCAGGTATGCTTAGGATACTTGACAATCTGTTCATGGCAAAGTCTCTACCAAATCGTATATACTTGAAACAGAGGTTATACTCATACAAGATGAGCGAAAGTATATCGATTGAAGAGAATGTCAACGATTTCTTCAAGCTAATTTCAGACCTTGAGAACGTGAAGGTCACGGTCCCTGAAGAAGACCAAGCTATAGTCTTACTCATGTCTCTTCCTAGACAGTTCGATCAACTGAAAGAGACACTGAAGTACTGTAAGACTACTTTAGCTTTAGAAGAAATCACTGGAGCTATCAGATCTAAGACTCTGGAGCTGGGGGTGAACGGTAAAGCTCTCAAAAGTAACTCTGAAGCTTTGTCGGTTCAAGAAAGAGGCAGATCTGAAGGAAGAACAAGACAGTCAGAGAAGGGGAAGCATAAGAGCAGGTCAAAGTCTAGAGGAGCAGCAAAAACGTGTTGGATCTGTGGCAAAGAGGGTCATTTCAAGAAGCAGTGCTTTGTTTGGAAGGAGAAGAACAAAGGTTTCAATACTTCAGAGAAGGGTGAAGCGTCTGCAGTAAAAGGAGATGAGTATCAAGTAGCGTCTCTCATGGTTTCTGAAGCAAATTTTCTGACAAGTGATGAGAGCAGTGAGAAGTGGATTCTTGACACTGGATGTACGTTTCACATGACCCCAAGAAAATACTGGTTTGAATCTCTTTCAAGTTCAGATGGAGGCAGTGTAAAGATGGCAAACGACTCTGTCTCAGTGGTAAAGGGAATCGGAAGTATCAGGATACAGAATGATGATGGAACTACGATCTTACTAACCAACGTAAGATACGTTCCAACAATGTCCAAGAATCTCATCTCATTAGGGACATTGGAAGAGGGTGGATGTTGGTTTCAGTCAAAAGAAGGAGTACTCAAAGTCATCAAAGGTTGCAGAGTGATGATGAAGGCTGTGAAAACCGATAGGCTATATCTACTCAAAGGAAAGGTCATTACTGGAGAAGCAAACGCCATCAACAAAGACTCAGATGAAACAAAGTTATGGCACAGCAGGCTTGGTCACATTGGTCAGAAAGGTCTTGAAGTGTTGACCAAGAAAGGGTGTCTGCAACGTTGTAAGACCGATGGTCTTGAGTTTTGTGAAGATTGTGTTTATGGAAAAGCACACCGAGTGAGTTTTGGAGCAGCAAAGCATACAACCAGAGACAAATTAGAGTATATACACTCGGATCTCTGGGGCTCGCCATCAGTAACTTACACTTTGGGGAATTGTCAGTACTCAGATGAAACAAAGTTATGGCACAGCAGGCTTGGTCACATTGGTCAGAAAGGTCTTGAAGTGTTGACCAAGAAAGGGTGTCTGCAACGTTGTAAGACCGATGGTCTTGAGTTTTGTGAAGATTGTGTTTATGGAAAAGCACACCGAGTGAGTTTTGGAGCAGCAAAGCATACAACCAGAGACAAATTAGAGTATATACACTCGGATCTCTGGGGCTCGCCATCAGTAACTTACACTTTGGGGAATTGTCAGTACTTTATCACTTTTACTGATGATTTCACAAGAAAAGTTTGGTTCTTTCTCATGAAGACGAAAGATGAAGCTTTTACAAAGTTTGTAGAATGGAAGAAGATGGTGGAGCTGCAAACAGAAAAGAAAGTGAAGAGGTTGAGAACTGATAATGGGTTAGAGTTTTGTAACCGCGAGTTTGATGGTTTCTGCAGAAGGGAAGGGATTGTAAGGCACCGCACGTGCACCTACACCCCACAACAAAACGGTATTGCAGAGAGGTTAAACAGAACCATCATGAACAAAGTCAGGAGTATGTTAAGTGAGTCAGGTCTGGGGCAGGAGTTCTGGGGTGAAGCAGCATCAACTGCAGTGTTTCTAATCAACAGGTCACCGTCTAC
Organism: Brassica juncea; assembly: GCA_018703725.1. Lineage (NCBI taxonomy): Eukaryota > Viridiplantae > Streptophyta > Magnoliopsida > Brassicales > Brassicaceae > Brassica > Brassica juncea. The sequence goes on along the minus strand of CM031942.1, from coordinate 1,369,789 downwards.
AGCTCTAGAGTTTGGCATTCCTGAAGAGAAGTGGACAAACTCGTTACCTGATTACAGTGGTCTAAAGCGTTTTGGCTGTGTCTCTTATGTGCACTCTGATCAAGGAAAACTAAATCCTAGAGCTAAGAAGGGAGTCTTCTTAGGCTATCCTACAGGAGTAAAGGGTTTTAGGATATGGTTACTGGATGAAGAAAAGTGCGTTATCAGTCGAAATGTGGTATTTCAAGAAGACAAAGTCTACAAAGATGTGAAGGAAGTTTCAGGTAGTGAAGAGAAAAAGAAAAATCAAGCCGTAACCGTTAATCTGGAGATGGCAGAACCTGAAACCGAATCACGTCAAGGTGAAGGTGGAGAAAGTTCAAAGAGGTCTGGTACACAAACAGAAGGAGAATCTGAATCAGAAAGCTCTGAGCAAGATGATACTGATACAGAAGAAGAATACTATTCTGGTAATGATGAAGTCGATGTGAGTCAGTATCAACTTGTGAGAGACAGAGCTAAAAGGAAGACTAGACCCCCAAGGAGGTATGGTGATTCTAATGCTGTGGGCTTAGCTCTCGCTATGACAGAAGATGGTGGGAGACCTGAGCCTAGGAGCTATGAAGAAGCATTGAATGATCCGGACTGGGAAAGCTGGAAGGAAGCCATGGATGATGAAATGGTCTCTCAGAAAAAGAACGAGACGTTTGTGCTAGTCAACAAACCTGAGAACCAGATGATCATTGGCTGCAGATGGGTTTACAGAAGAAAGTATGGGAAGTATTTCAAAGCTCGGCTTGTAGCCAAGGGATACTCTCAGAGGCATGGTGTAGACTATCAAGAAATCTTCAGTCCGGTTGTCAAGCACGTCTCCATTCGTCTGCTGTTGGCTGCAGTTGCTCAGTTTGACATGGAACTGGAACAGCTTGACGTTAAAACGGCATTCCTACATGGAAATCTTGATGAATACATCCTGATGAGTCAGCCAGAGGGGTATGAAGTGGAGTCAAAGCCAGAGAAAGTTTGTCTATTGAAACGTTCTCTGTATGGTCTGAAACAGTCTCCAAGGTTATGGAACCAGAGGTTCGATCTGTTCATGGTCAAGTCAGGATTCAAGAGGAGCGAGCAAGACACTTGTGTCTATCTCAAGGAAGTAAGCAAGAACCAATACGTCTACCTACTGTTGTACGTCGACGATATGCTCATTGCATCAAATGACATGAAGCAGATCAAACATCTCAAAGACCAACTCAGTACAGAGTTTGAAATGAAAGATATGGGAGAAGCTAAGCGAATCCTAGGAATGGAAATCAACCGAGATCGATCAAAAGGTGTCTTAACCTTGTCTCAAGGAAATTACTTGTTGAAAGTGTTAGACACCTTTAAGCTAGATCAATGCAACTCGGTTCAGACGCCACTGGGAGCCCATTTCAAACTCAGAGCAGCTACAGAAAAAGACCTGAAGGAACAGGAAGAAGATATGAAGTCAGTTCCCTACGCTAGTGCCGTTGGAAGCATTATGTACGCCATGATAGGTACACGAGTGGACCTTGCTTATCCTGTTGGAGTCATTAGCCGGTTCATGAGTAAGCCATTGAAGGAGCACTGGCAAGCAGTAAAGTGGGTTCTGCGGTATATCAAAGGTTCTACAGAGATGAAACTGGTGTTTAAAAGACAAGAGAAGTTTGTCTTGAGAGGTTACTGTGACTCTGATTTCAGTGGGGAGTTAGATCACATGAGATCAACGGGTGGTTATGTTTTCACTCTTGGTGGAGGAACTATCAGTTGGAGATCCAGTCTACAGAAGGTGGTAGCTTTGTCTACAACAGAAGCAGAGTATATGGCTCTTGCAGAGGCTGGAAAGGAAGCAGTTTGGATTAAGAGATTGATGAATGAGATGGGTTTTCATCAAGGAGCAGTTGAAGTGTTTTGCGACTCTCAGAGTGCAATAGCACTATCTAAGAACGCTGTGTTCCACGAAAGAACAAAGCATGTTGCTCGGAAGTTTCACTTCATCAGAGACTTGATAGCAGATGGATTGGTGAAGGTAACAAAGATACCAACTTTGTATAATCCGGCAGACATCCTTACGAAGGTGTTGCCAGTGGGGAAGCTCCAAGATGCACTGGAGCTGCTCCAGCTATCACAGAACTGACAGCAGTCAGGAGAATCCGGGTGGAATCCAAGAACTAGAATCAAAGGACTCAAATCCAAGGTGGAGTTTTGTAGTAATCGTCTTTGAGTCTGCGAAGAAGAACAAGAAAGCTTCTCTTTAAACGACTAAGTGTTGAAGTTGGGCCGAGTTTATGCGAAGCCCATCTAAAGACGGTTAGTGACCGTTAGGTCCAAGAAGGAGAAAAGAAGAGCGCGTGGCGCGTGCATGACTCTGTTTCCTCATTTGTTGAGACAACTCGAAGAACATAGTTGTTCTGTTTCTAGCCAAAAGAAGAAGTCGGCTCGGAAGCACGCTTGAGGACCACTCCAGTTGTCTACGATGGTTAAGTTAGCCGTTTCAAACTATGGTTGAGTCAAGTGGTTGTAAGTGTATAAAACCTAAGTGATTCTAGTGGATTCCGGGTATCAGATCCCGGCGAGACGTAGGGCGAAGTTGAAGTGCCTGAACTCGTTAACATTTGCTGTGTTCTGTTCTTATTAAAATCACAAACAAACTAAATACACACGAGAGACAAACACGAGAGAGAGAGAGAGATTTAAGCCTTGATTAAACAAACATATTGAGCTTAAATCACAACACCATTCTATGTTTGATTTGTGTTTAAACAATTAAAAGCGGACATATAGGTGGATATTTCTTTTGTTTTTGAAGTATATTTCAGTGGCGTACCAAAAAAAAAAACCTATAGTTCAGTATCCAGGTCAGTTCGAATGCGATATCACAATCATGTAAGATTAGAAGACAATTGCAAGAAACTATCAATCTTTTTATTATAACATTCATATAGCTTATAGATAAGAATAAAACATGACAAAAATGATCCAGTCTAGCAAATAAAATTGCAGAGGCAAATAAAGCGTTTGTCAACTGTTCGGTAACACTGGCCCGTTCCACCCAATTTCTGGTCACACAGAGCTGTGCACGTGGGTCCATCGCAGTTGTCGTTTAAGAGAGTCTGACGACAGATATGCTGTCCTTCTGTCTCTTTCGCCACCATCCCTAATAAGATATTTTAAGAACATGAGATCTCCAAAAAAACGTGCATATAATAGTATTTCAATGGTGGTAAATGTAAAACAAACCTAGAAATAAGACGATGAAGATCGCAATACTGGTGTATCTTGTCATTTTTATGATGATACAATTGGATTTGAAGTTCTTTCAAAAGTTTGTAAAACAATGAGTGTATTTGTAGACTTGTAGAGTACATGTAAATATCATCTTTATTTATATATGAAATTGTACGTGTCCATATAGTAAAATTTAGAATATGCTTAGAAGCAGTTGATTTGGAAAGCAATCTTACTAATTAGGAAGGATATAAGGCTGTATACAATGAGACTGGAAAACAATTTTCAACAGTTGAATTGCTCCAATGAGATGTTGAATAAACGGTTTAAAGTGAGGTGAATTCAATTGAGTTGAATAAATCCAACTGTTGAAACTAGAAAAAAGGAGAGAGACAATGGAAAATGGTAGTTCATAATTGGCTATTGGTATATTTGATATTTTCTTTTCATCTTAATTGTTTGTATTTAACTTTTATGTAATAAATTTTTTTATTTTATTTTATTTATACAAAAATTTATCAATTTTCATATTTTTATAAATAGAGATCTCGTTCATCTGACTACGATTAAAAAAACAAAAAATATATTTAATATAATTTTTATTAGTTTTTAATAAATTTAACTTTAGTTTTTATAATAATGAGATAAAATATTTATTTGAGTTTTATTCAACTTTTTATCAAAATTTTTACAAAGAAACAAAAAAGTATGAAATAATGTGATAAAATGTTGAGTTTTATTTTTAAACAACTATTGTATAATATAAAAGTAAAATGTATAATGAATTATTAGGTTGAAGAAAGAAAAAAATGATGTGAAATGTTAGAAGGTAAAAAATTGAATGTTGAATATACAAACCATTGTACATAGTCCAAATAATAAGTCAAACAAACAATAAATATCTACATAGATTATTGTGCTAGGGATAATGAAAATGGAAACCTGTGATATGAAAATCAGTATGGTGTTATTCAAACATAACAATATCAAATTATGATTGAATTCAGCATCATTAACTACTTCTTAGTCAACCATAGAATCAAATGGAATAAAACAGCTATGCCAGAGGATCAAAAAGTATAAAAACAGTCAAAATGATGAATTTATGATTATTAAATATGTGTATTGACAACTTAAGATAATTTCGGTTAGGTTTGGGCGTTTGGATATCTAATCATATTCGGTTCGGATTCAATTTTGTGTATATTTATTAGTGAATGAAATTTGACCGCGTTCAGATATTTTAAGCTCGGTTTAGATTTAGTTTGGATTTTATCGAGTTTAGTTTGATATAGTAACACATCGCAAACCTAGTTGAGCTCGTTTTAACTTCGGATTCAGTACTACATTTACATTGGGTTTTGGTTACCGAAAATCTGTTTCTGTTTCAAAAGTACACATTTTAGTTCACAAACTTGGTAAGTTTAAACAGTTTACACTAACAAAAAACTTGATGATATGATTTAGAATTGATTATCAAGAAAAGAAAAACATAAACAAATTAAAACTAACAATTAACAGCTCTATAAATGTAATAAACATTATTTCATTTTAAAATAAAACAACATTTTAAAAACTTAAATAACAAACATATTCATAATTGAATATTAAATGCAATTGTCAAAACATAAAAATATTAGTATTGAACAAATACCAAAAATATATATTATACTAAATATATGAGTTAATTATTCACATAATAGATACTTATTTTAGATATTCAATAGTATTCCATAGTACCCAAAATATTTTAGATGCTTATTTGGGATTTGACTTCATATTGATATGTGTTTATTTTGGGATTTTAAATTTTTTCAAGTTTTTCAGATATCTATTCAAGTTGGAGTTCAAATTAGGTAAAACACATAACTCGAAAGACCATATAAAATTAGGTAAAACACATAACCCGAAAGACCATATAACAATCCATTTGATAATTATACCGAGGTCAGTTTAGTTTGAGTTCATTTTTATTCGTTCGGATTCGATTCAGATTTTAAAATATGATTTGTTTATCCTATTTTTTATATTGAGTAGAAAGAAAAAATAAATCAAATAAGAATAAAATACAATATAGTTACTTTCGGACTATTTCTAATTATAGAAAAGTTATAATATTATAATCATGCACATCTGTAAAACATAAATTATTACACAAAATATTATATGTAGTATATATCAAAATAGTAAAATGAGACAAAAATCAAGGTGTTATTTTCAGATATATTTTATTTCATAATTCTTTATTTTTTATTTTTTACTAATTATATTAATAAAATTCAGAATAATTTAGAAACACGACTATCTGATATCAATTAATTTGTATTAAAGTTCTTTTAAAATGTGATGAATTACTGTTGCTTTTTTATAATCCTAAAATATAGTATCTATTAAGACGTTTAGACTAACTTCTTATAGAAAATGCATTTTATATATAGATTATTTTATTCAATATACAAATAAACCAAAAATAAAATATTTGTATGAGTGTTTAGCAAGTGGATCAAATCTGAAAATATTGGTGTTTTGAATTCGTCTTTTTTAACAATTCAGATATAAAATGCTTGATTTTTACGGTTGTTTTGTATTAGTCTTTCATCATGTGTTTGATCTTTTTAAAAAAACTTTAATCCTTTGAATTTATAGATCGAAATTCTAAACTACATTATCCAATCTAAAAATTGTTGAACAATGAGATTTTCTGAAAAAATAGCTTTAATCTTGGATCAATCAGATCATTCAATCCAAATAATATAAATTACAAAATAAAACTGCAAAATGTGCTAAAATGTAAATCAGTTTATATTTTGTCGGCAAATCAATCTAATTTTAAAATTTACAAAAAAAAAAATCATTGGAAACAATTAATTTTCTAAAACCAACAAGATTATTAACACACTAATCACATGATTACGATGGAGATCTATAATAAATTAATAATAATTAAGTTATATATTTCAAAAAATAAAAATGGAACATTCATCGAACGAACGTGAATAAAGACATTCTCTTATCGTTTTCAAACATTCATTAGCCCCCAAAACCTAGAATCATCCTCCCCCAATCCTCGGCAGATCTCCAGCGATTCCAAACCCGACCCATCTCAATTCGAACCATTCCGGATCGACCCGTCTACCCAAGATCCAACCTTGTTCGATGAATCCACCGATCCCAATCCCAGCCTCTTCCTCCTCTCCGGCGATGGACGCTTCGCCGCTTCTAACCCGAAACCGGCGCAACAACATCCCTCGCCCCTCCCAGCCCCTCCGAGGCGCAGCCTCCAGGCTCCTCCGCCGCGCCAGCAACCGCCGGATGATGCTCCGGGAGCCTTCCGTCAGAGTCCGCGAGGTGGCGGCTGAGCAGCTCGAGGAGAGGCAGAGTCAGTGGGCTTACTCGAAGCCCATCATAGCCCTCGATATACTCTGGAACGTGATGTTTGTGATTGTGTCGGTTGCGGTTCTAGGGTTTAGCCCTGAAGAGCATCCTGAGGTGCCTCTGAGGGTGTGGATCGTTGGGTATAGTCTACAGTGTTTGTTCCACGTTGGATGTGTGATTGCTGAGTATAGACGACGAAGAAGACGACCTCAGAGTGAGGAAGAGGAGTCATCGAATCACGGGTCTTTGAGCGGAAGCGAAGACGAATCTGATGGTTATGGCGTTGATGATGGTGATGATGACCATCGAGCTAGGTAAAGTTTCAATCTTTACTCTGTTTTGTAACTCTTTACTCTGTTTCGTTGATGTGTACTCTGTTTCGTTGATGTGTTACTCTGTTTCATTGATGTGTTACTCTGTTTCAGTTTCGCTAAGCACCTTGAGTCTGCGAATACGATGTTCTCTTTTGTCTGGTGGATCATTGGGTTTTATTGGGTTACTGGTGATACGGAGGCACTTGCTCAGTCCTCGCCTCGTCTCTACTGGTTTGTAGCTGGAGAATTACAAATCTTTGCTTTTTTATCTTCTTAAAAGATTGTTTCTTTGATCCTTTTTGGGTAATTTTGCAGGCTGTGTGTTGCATTCCTTGCTTTTGATGTAATCTTTGTTGTCATTTGCGTGGCGGTTGCTAGTTTAATCGGTATTGCTGTTTGTTGCTGCTTACCTTGCATCATCGCCATCTTATACGCATTGGCAGATCAGGTAAAATAAAACAAAAGTTCAGTCTTGATGCATTGTAATAAGCAACTCCTTTTGGGTATTGAATGCCTTTATTGTTAAATGCAGGAAGGTGCGCCTGATGAAGAGATAGAGAGGCTTTCAAAGTTCAAGTTTCTCACGGTAAAGGATTCTGAGAAAGTGAATGGTGAAGTCCAGGAAACTCAGGGAGGGATAATGACTGAGTTAGGTGTTGATTCTCAAACCGAACGTGTGATTTCTAGCGATGATGCTGTAAGTAAACAAAACTCAAAATCTTGTTTTGTATATAGAGAGACATTAAAATGATTTGAGCAAAATCGGTATTGCAGGAATGTAGCATATGTCTGTGTGCTTATGAAGATGGAGCAGAGCTTAGGGAACTTCCTTGTAGACACCACTTCCACAGTTTATGTGTAGACAAATGGCTAAGGATCAACGCAACATGCCCTCTCTGCAAGTTCAATATCCTCAAAAATGAACATAGTGGCGTTGAACAAGTGTGAGGAGGATGAAGAAGATTCATTTCTCTCTGAGTTAATGTATGCGAATGTGATGAGCTGCTTATCGATCACTACCTTATAACCTCGTTTATTATTTGACTACTATAGAGGGAAGAACAAGAGAAGACCGTAGATTTGTTTTTTTGAGAACAAAGCTGCAGTTTTTGTCATTGTTTATTTTCTATCTTTTATACAATTTTGTAAATGCAATAAGTATATTAGTTCGGGTCTAAAGATGTTTTACTTGAGCGAGTTAGACAAATCTGTCTTGAGTTTGATTTATTTACGGTGGTAAAAACTGTTTGACCAACCAAATAAAATTGACGGTTGTGTGAGGTCATTGTTGGTGAGCTGGTTACAAGGAAGTGATCATAACGTTCTAGAGATTATTATTTGAAAAAATTACGGCCAGAGACACTTTTTCACTTCTTAATTTCACTAAAAGGCACATAGTGCCTGAGACACACATTTTCATGTCGGAAAGACCGCAATGCCCTTTTGGAAACTAATGGGTGCAACCTGACTAAACCATATTATCCTTAGAAAATCCAGTTACTAAATTGTTGTAGCCCTAATCCCACGATTCTCACCTTAACATTACCAAATTTTCCCCTTTCTCAAACCCAAAAATCTCAATAACCCTAGATTCTCCAAAAAGCTTTAATTTTCTCTCACTCGATTGAAGAACATTCATTTGAATCCATACACCATCTCGAGTCTAATCAAGGTCAGATCCTCGAGGTCGTTTTTTTCTTAGATCTGTCGAGGTCAAGGTCGATTTCCCTTAGATCTATCGCTCTGCATCACCGAGGAGGAGGCACGAGGCTCCGGCTCATCCTTTTATAGCAGATCTCGAGGCTGGAGCAGTGGAGACTTTTTCTGGGGTGAAGAGAAGAGGGGTGGTGGTTATTGGTGGCCGGAGTTGTCGTGGCGTTTAAAGGAACATGGCGCCTTTCATCAAAACCCGAGTGAACTTGTAAGGCTCCGCTCTTTCGACGGTGTGAACGGAGCCCACTGGGCTGTTATGTGGTGGTCAGATTGACTCTAGTATCGCATGTTATTTGCCTCCCTGCTGTCGTAAAGGCAACCTAGTCCACAAATATTTGGCCACACAACCTTAAAGTAACGACAGCTATGGCGACGAAGCTGTTCCGTCATTGTCTTGTCCATGGATGACTTCAAGAGATGTAGTAATCAAAGGGTGGAGACGGGACTGTGTCAAACAGAGTCTCCCCTGTCACCGCCATAGTTGTGGAGCCTCTCAATGCTGCAATCAATGGTGGGAACATAACACTAGTTCATTAATGTTCGTTATTTCAGTTCCTGATTTGTTCTTTTTTTCAGTTCATGTACATCTTTGGGTTTGTTTGTTATTTCAGTTCCTGGTTTTTGGTCTCTCATCAAATGCTCCCTTAAATCAAAGGTTTGGACTTTAGTCTCTCTCAGACTTCACCATCAAACGCTTGAATCCAATGTTTGAATGTTTTCAGATAGTGAGCAAGACGTTTGTTGTTGGAGAAGGAGAAGAAATCAAGAAGGAGCCTAAGCAAGTTGCTGGAGGGATTCTTTTTTTCTTAACAAGGAAGAACTTCAATATCACTGATCCAGGAGAAACAATCACGTACGGTAATTAATAAGATAGTTTTGAGTTTTTTTCACACATTTTTTAAATAACCTTGTCCACAACAGCTTAATGAAGATGAAAGAGATGATCTTTATTGCTTACTACTAATACTTCTTACAGAGATGCTTCATTGATTAATGTATTCTAATGTGTTGGAGATTAGCCCAGTTTTGATTATTTCATTTGCTATTTTGAAAAAGAGAGTAGAAAGCCCCGGAGATAATTATTTCTCTAATTGATTAATGTGTACACTGAAGTTGTATCTCTAATTGTGTACAAAAACAATTTTTTTTTCTTTGATTTCTTGTGACCACATAAATTTGATTATGGTTTTTCTCAACTTGCTTTGTTTGACACATTAATCACCTTAAATTGAGAATTGTTGATGATAATAAAATGTTCTCAACTTATCTTGCTTGTCTATGTTCGATTCCCTATCCACAGATCTGAGAAACTTCCATTTTTATTTGTGGACATGGACATGTTGCATCCACATCTGCAACATAACTTTTATTTGTGGACATGGACATGTTGCATCCACATCTGCAACATAACCCAAATTTTTATGCCGAAAAAAAAAACAAAGTAACATAACTATTTACAAACAAAAATAAAAATTCACACATATTTAAGAAATCTTTCTCGTGAACAAGTTGACGTCCACGTCCACAAACATTACTATTTTTTCACGACGTACACAAACATTACTAAAACCTCTGTTTTATAAATAAAATAAGAATTTGCGTGTTAAAAAAAAAGAATTTCAAACAACTTCAGTAAAAAGAACAATTTTAACTACAATACTTCTATTAGCCGAGAGTTGTGAGTTGTTTTCTATTTCCTTTCAGTAAGGGTAAAAAAGTCCGAAAACGATCTCGGTTAGCGTGAATGTGCCTTGCAAGCACAATGTGTCTTTCAATGCAATAGAAAGACAGAATGTGGCCTTTTCTGTAAGCGACTCTTGCAAAACTCGGTTTCATTATAGTAATCATAATTAATGAGAGAAGCGTGTGGATTAGGCTAAGGCTTTTATAATCAAAATGCAATTTCAGCAAGTGGACCAAAACAAATAGTCGGCCCTGCGGCGCCCACAAACTTTTACCAAAACTAGCAAAAATAAAATAGAGAAAACACCAAAACTAGCAAAAATAAAATAAAAACACCAAAACTAGCTAAAATAAAATATAAAAAACACCAAAACAATCAAAAATAAAATAAAACACAGATCGTTCTTTTCGTAGATGGTCGGTCCTAGGTGAACCTCAAATCATGAGAGATGCATTTAACATCACAAGCTCACAGCAGCGACTGACTTCACGCGGAGATAACTTAACCGGCCACCACATTACACATACCATCCGTGGAAGTCTTATCTATTACACCAGTGGACAAGTCTTTTTGTTGTTGTCTACTCTATCATGTCAGAATAATAACTTTTATGTCAACTTTGTTTGGTCAGCTGTAATACTTTATATAAAGACTAATATGCATATGTCCCCAGTCCAAGTGGATTTTGCGTGGTTAGCAAAAAGAAACTAGAAAATAACCAAATTATAATTTTGTGAAGCATCCATTAAAAATGTCATTCATCAATACATCCAATCAATTTTATAAATAATATCATACACCCTGCCTGGCATTGGAGAAAACATTCTCAAATGCTTAAAAAATTGTAACATCTTTTAACAATGGTCACTAGTAGTAAAATACTCGAATAAATTTAATAATACACTCAGGAAGCCATATATTAAATTAAAAATACACTATTTATTTGTATTTTTAAATTACACACGCCACGAATCACCGCGCATCAGGAAACGTTTTTTATTTAAAACTCTGTTGCAAGTGTTTTAAACTTTTCGTCTAACACCCCACGAAGAGCACGTATAGAGTATATAACAAGTTTGACTTTAATCATTTTTTGTTTCCAAACATCAAATAAGTTTCTTTGTGTAGTAACAAAAAGTAGAGTATTAATCACACGTCTTTGTGCAGCACAGCAGCCAAAACACCACCAAATTTACGTTGGCCGTTGAAGCACACACCAAACAGGAACTCCTGTAACAATCCGACCACCATATCCATCGATAGACGGAGGATCCGACCTCAGTCTCCACAGACCCGTCTCCGCCGCTTGCGACGAACATGCTCCATACTCTCTCATCGCCGTGGAAGAAGATTTGAACTCATCTGTGGAATAAGGTTTAACCATGATTGAAACATTCACGATTCCACACTTATCCCCAAACTCATCTCTTAACCTATAGCTCAAGAAATTCAAATGACCTTCAGGTGAATACCTTCCCATGAAGTCTGACGTTGGGATCTTGGCTTCTCCTATCTTCTTCTCACGTCCAGAGCTTGTTCGATACCACACCTCGATGTATATGAACTGTACGCTCCCGTCCATGGGCATCTCCAACTTGTGGTTCCACGTTGGACTGCTTCCTCCCGATACGTCAAGATGCGACGGTCGAGACTTCTCGCCGATTCTTGCGACGGCGAATGTCTTTTTATTTAAGAGTCTCCGGTTTAACTTGAGCCCTTCTGCTGATCTTATGTCAATCTCAAGCGTCTTTGTCATCGTTGTATTTGTATACAAACGAGGATTGATTCTACGTATATATATCATATGTTGGTTTTGTGTAACTATGTACATATGTATTGATCTAATCATTTAACAGAAGTAACGTGCTGTTGTTATATATAGAGGAGACAGTATCATTGATGATCTTTAAATACAACGTGGTCGACGAAAGTGATTGGGAAGTTCGGGGAGAAGAAGCCACGATTCTTCTCATCTATTTCCCGTATTTTATAATGGATTAATGAAGGTATCGACATTTTTTACAAAAAAAAGATATCGACATAGAACAAAATAATTGGAAAACAGAGAAGACTTTTAAATTTTATTATGTTTCTTCTATTTTCTAAAGCATATTCAAATTATAAATAAAATATATTCTTCAATACGTATAATGAAAGTATTTATTCTATTTAATTTATGAATATTTATATTCGTTTTTAATGTACTATAAAACTAAACTTTTTGTATATTTAGTGAGTTAGTAGTCACTTAAGAATTGGTTGGTTTTGTAAATCAACTTTTGTTTTGCTGCTGGTTCAGTTGCAATTTTTTAATTTATTTTTAGCCTATAAACATAATAATTGTTAATATTTACTTGAATGTCACTAACTAAAACTTCAAAATAGGGATCGATAGCAAAATGGATAACATGATTTATTAGATTATGTCAAACAGCTCAAGGTTTTTTTGTAGAAGTTTCTTACACATATCAAAAAGATGATAAAATTTGGTTTTTTTTTTTTTTTTGTCGGCAGTTTGGTTTAAATCTAACTATTTGTAGTTACAATTTTCTGTAACTATAAACTAATAATAATATAATAAACTCAATTATTCTTATTATTTCATAAAAATATTATTAATAATAATTTAATAAACTCAATTATTATTTATTATTTCATAAAAATATTATTAAGTATTAAAATATTAAACTTCAAAAACTTATCTGTGTAAATTAATATTTTTCTAAAGGGGAAAAGAAATTCTAAAGGCTTGTTAATGTGAGATGAAAGGAAACATCATAACTGCGGTATTGCCGTGAGAGAAATGGTAAGACAGAAGATCACTTAAAATAAGAGCGATACAGCCTTACGCGGCCCTTATCACGTCGGTAAGTAGTGACCACTCAGAAACCAACATGTGATATAAAAAATTATACGTACATATATTTAATTTATTTTCCAAATCTCTAAATAACTTTACGAGTATTTATTTGTAGCATCGTCTCACCCCGATATTTTTTTTGTCAACATTTTTCTTTTATTATAAGGAAAAAGTATTTTCTGAATATATAACAACAACGGCACGAAATATCCAGCCGATTCCAGCTGCGTGAGAAATGCGGCTGTTAAACAAAGTGCGTTCAAACAGCTATGAAACAAGTGTAAGAAAGGAAAGTACTCATATATTTCTTAGGGCTGGAATTATTATCCGAGATCCGGATCCGATCCGATCCGAAATCCGATCCGGATCCGCTCCGAAAATAGGATATTCGGGGTGTCCGGATCCGGATCCAGATAATAAAATGTCGGATCCGTCGAATCAGGATCCGGATCCGGATATCTGGAATTTTAGGTCCGGATATCCGAATCCGGATCCGTTTTTTAATCTATATAAATTTAAATTTTTATTAATAATTATAGTTGATTTATTAATATTTATACATAAAATTAGTTTTATAATATTACATTTTAATAATATTATATGCATAAATACATTTATAAATTTTGTAAAATATTTAATTTATATAATATTTATAGATTTTTGTATATTAAAAAATATTTTTATTATTTTTGAATTATTTTGACGGATCCAGATTCGAATCCGGATACTCGCGGATATCATGATATTTAAACGGGTATCCGGAACCCGGATATCCGGAAGGCACGGATCCGGATCCAAATATTAAAATCATGGATCCGACGGATCCGGATACCCCGAATATTCCGGATATCCGGATCCGTCCCAGCCCTATTTCTTAGTCCAACTCGTTTCAAATAAAACTAATAATTATTATTTAATAAGTAATGGGATCGCATTTTCAATGTAAATGCCTCTTTTTCGCGCACCTAGCTTGAGATTTCCTAGGATGTACAGTATGTACTTCCTATCGTATAGAATAAGCTAAAACTATGGTACCAATTGTTTGAAATGTCGCATTCTAGTATATATTTCACTTTTGTTATGGTATTGTGTTTTGATTAATCGAGACACCGTCAAATGGTTTGTACAAAAAAAAATTCTAAATTTGCTAATTTCTCCAAAAAAAAAGTTTCTAAATTTGAAATATTGTCCCGAATTAGTCAAAGTTTGTAGAGGTCCTAGTGGATGTAGGTGTACCAATCCGATTGTCCTTGTGCTCTAAAACAATGAAAATGTTCTTTTGTATCGCTTTTATATTTTCCACATACAATATCATTTTTAGAATATTAACATAGACTTTTTTAATATCATGAATTTTCATAATGATATCATATTAAATAGTATAAGATCTTGAAAAGTTCTGATGCTCGATAGTCTTGATATATATTTTACTATTAGTTAGGACTTACAGATTCAAGATAATAAACATCAAATTTCTTTTCTCAGTGTTCGAATAATCAACTTGCTAGAATTTTTTTTCTGCGAAAACCGTGGAATCTTATCTTAGTTTTAACCTATTTCACCAAAATCGTTCTACTCATCTGGAAAAAGTTCGTGACTAAATGGAAACTATAGAAGTTATGTTCTAAAATTTAAATATACTTAGAAACTAAAATAAGTTAAGATAACTACTTTCGTATTCTAATTGATGATGGAGACGAAGACTCGTGTAAAATTGTGTTTGTATGGGTCGTAGACCGGGCGTGTGGCGTACTCTGTGTGCCCTTCTTGACCGGATGTACACTTGTGTGCCATTCCTTTAATCCTTTGATCATGGGACAAAAACTCAAAACTCTCACAATTTTTAAAAAAGACTACAAACACATATAGATATTTTATTATGTCCCCTACCAAGAAGAATCAATAACTTTCAAGCGCAAACACACAAAAGACCCACTAGAAATAGATATATCATATAGTTTCTGTTTTTGAAATATGCATGCGAGTGTTTCTATATGAGCATTTTACGAAAACGCCAAAAAGGCATATAGTCATTTAATACAACTATTATATCGAGTGTTGCGGGACTTTCGACTTCTCTCATGTACTGGAATTTGGCTTCGGCACATAATCATTTATAAACTGTTTAGCTTATAACTTATTTTTGTGACAAAAAAGCTTATAACTTATTTTTCTTTAATGTGTCATGTCAGCTGATCCGGTCGGCTTCTTGAGAAATATACTTAGGCTCCGAATGGTGACTGCGATTTAAGCGGTGCGGGACAAGGTTCAACTGCGGTGCAGTTTTAAAAGTTATAAAAATATATAGATATATGATATATGTAGAGATTTTTGTTACTGTTAACTGCGGTGCAGGACGGGAAGGTCGTAAACATTCGGAGCCTTAATGCTGTAAGTTTAGGAAAATGTAAGTTTAGGAAACTTCGTAGAGCGGATTGTCATTAACGTGAGAATATATATACAACACATTAGATGGTTCTAGAGAGTATCCAAGTGTATCACAAAGATATTTACATATCTAATCGTATATTCTCTAACAAATGCTACAATGTAAATTAGATATCACTGTTTGATCTGGATTCAAAATGTTTTCCGAGTAATTTTAGGATACAACTTTATCGTCTATTATTAGAGTACCATGTAAAACTGCATGAGCCAAAAAACCCAAATCTAAATCAACCAAAAATCGTAGTCATTTTATCTCCATCAGAAATCAAACTTAAAACGGATGAATTCATACCATACTTCAAATCTTTTACTGCTATGCTACCAATACTTAGTTGCTTATGATTTGCTTTTCCTTTTTCTTTTTATGTTTCTTTAAAGTTTTTGGTCAAATTGTGTATCTTTTTCCAAAATCCAGTTATGAATGACGTAGAAAAATATATATTAAAGTTGTTTCAAAATTACATTTTCTGCGTCAAGATCTCAAAGATTCTGTAACAATAGAAATATATAAATAGCCTTCTCATAACATGAAAAGCTACAATTTTATGTCCATTCGATTTGGAGGAAGAACAACGTAACGTCCCAAAACAATATTGTCAATTTTTTTTTTAATTTTACTCAAAATATGTAGGTTTACCCCTATGAAA
Organism: Brassica juncea; assembly: GCA_018703725.1. Taxonomy (NCBI): domain Eukaryota; kingdom Viridiplantae; phylum Streptophyta; class Magnoliopsida; order Brassicales; family Brassicaceae; genus Brassica; species Brassica juncea. The sequence continues at coordinate 1,353,523 of CM031942.1, read as the reverse complement.
ATATTAAATTTTTCGTTAAATGCTTTATATAGTGAAGCTTATACTCTTTGGTGTTGTTTAAAAATTTCTAACCACATTCTAAATTTTTATTAATGTATTCTAAACTCTCTTTTATGGTTCATGGGCATCATTCTAATTTTTTATAATTAATTTAGTAAAACTCCATATATTGCTTAAATCAGTGGACTAACCACTCTAAAATCATAAATAACTAGAGAAATGGAGACAACAAACGTTCCAAACCTCTTTGACCATCATTATATGTCAATGGAGGATGAAAATATGCACTAAAACAATATTGTCATATTTTTTTAATTTTACTCAAAATATGTAGGTTTACCCCTATGAAAATATTGAATTTTTCGTTAAATGCTCTATATAGTGAAGCTTATACTCTTTGGTGTTGCTTAAAAATTTGTAACCATATTATACATTTTCATTAATGTATTATAAACTCTATGTTATGGTTCATGGGCATCATTCTAATTTTTTTTATAATTAATTTAGTAAAACTCCATATATTGCTTAAATCAGTGGACTAACCACTCTAAAATCATTAATAACTAGAGAAATGGAGACAACAAACGTTCCACACCTCTTTGACCATCATTATGTATCAATGGAGGATGCAAATATTCCCTAAAAAATATTGTCATATTTTTTTAATTTTACTCAAAATATGTAAGTTTACAACTACGAAAATATTGAATTTTTCGTTAAATGCTCTATATGGTGAAGCTTATACTCTTTGGTGTTGCTTAAAAATTTGTAACCACATTCTACATTTTCATTAATGTATTCTAAGTTCTCTTTTATGGTTCATGGGCATCATTCTAATTTTTTTTAAAATTAATTTAGTAAAACTAAAATCATAAATAACTAGAGAAATGGAGACAACAAACGTTCCAAACCTCTTTGACCATCATTATATATCAATGGAGGATGCAAATATGCACTAAAACAATATTGTCATATTTTTTTAATTTTACTCAAAATATGTAGGTTTACCCCTATGAAAATATTGAATTTTTCGTTAAATGCTCTATATAGTGAAGCTTATACTCTTTGGTGTTGCTTAAAAATTTGTAACCATATTATACATTTTCATTAATGTATTATAAACTCTATGTTATGGTTCATGGGCATCATTCTAATTTTTTTTATAATTAATTTAGTAAAACTCCATATATTGCTTAAATCAGTGGACTAACCACTCTAAAATCATTAATAACTAGAGAAATGGAGACAACAAACGTTCCACACCTCTTTGACCATCATTATATATCAATGGAGGATGCAAATATTCCCTAAAAAATATTGTCATATTTTTTTAATTTTACTCAAAATATGTATGGTCAAATTGTGTATCTTTTTCCAAAATCCAGTTATGAATGACGTAGAAAAATATATATTAAAGTTGTTTCAAAATTACATTTTCTGCGTCAAGATCTCAAAGATTCTGTAACAATAGAAATATATAAATAGCCTTCTCATAACATGAAAAGCTACAATTTTATGTCCATTCGATTTGGAGGAAGAACAACGTAACGTCCCACAACACCCGGGAGCCACACACTTATCACGATCATTTTCATGTATTATGATCATTATAATATATATTATATGAATAGAAGTTTGTATCTGAAACAAATTTGTGTGTTCTAGTTAAACGGTATATATGTGTGTAGGTGAAATTAAGTGACATATTTATATCAAATTTAACATAGATTTGCCATGGTATTTTAAACATTTTGTTGTTATTTCCCCACTCTCTATTGTGGTACATGGTCATGTTCATTTTGGTTTGTTTTCAACATAAGGTGAATGGTCATATATATATTGTGTATATCAAACTTTGCTTGAATCTTATAGCTTATGTTGGATGCATCATGCATGCGTGCATCACTGTAGGAGTTGGATGCATCACAGCAGGAAACGTCATTAGACTTATTACGTAACGTTACTACGTTAGGCGATTTTGTGGAAAAAAACCCATCAATTAATTAATTATCTCCTAAAAACTAATAATTTAATCTAAAGTATATATCACAGTGCGATGCGTGTAATTGATTTTCGCACTTACATATTTATAATTTATTGTCTACTTATTTCTTAGCGAAACCGTGATGTCTAAATAATTATAATCATCGTTACGTTTATAATTTTATCAATTTTTGCAACGTGTTTAATTTCACTGCTCATTGCTATGTAGTTTACTTAGTATGCTACCTGATCAAATCAATGTGGCCTTTTTGTCTAGAATGTGGAGTTGACTCCATATATAAACAAAGTCTCCCGATCAAAAAAAAAAGTCACTCGATCGAGTTCACTTTCAAGTGTTTGTGACAAGGCATTTTAATACTGGTTTACATATACGACAGAGGAAATTATAGGAGTGTGAGGATCCGAATTTGATGCCAAATCTATTTTAAAAATATAATATATATTTAAAAGTTAAACAGTAGTGGTTGGGAGACCAATGATTCATTAAAGACAGTGAAATAAGACAAATCCCTCTGGTTGGGTTTCTATAACAATATTAACAATGAAAGTTCAGTGGGTAACGCTAGGCCTAATACTTATTATCCTAGATCTGTATTCAATCCGAGATCTGATTTGTATCTGTTCCAAAAATCTGGATATTCGGAAGGGTCGAATCTGGATAGTAAAATGTTTGATCCGTTAAAATTGGATCCGGATATCTTGATTTTTTTAATCTAGATATCCGGATCCGTAGTTTTAGTGATAATTATTTCAAAATAGTAATATTTATATATAAAAACTAATTTTATTTCTTATATTTTTCTTTTAATAATAGTATATATAATTTTTTTTATAAATTTGTAATATTATACATAGAAATAATTAAAAACATTATACAGATTTTTATTTTTAAATTATTGTTAGTATTTTATATATTAATATTATTTTTTATTTATTTTAAGGATCTAAATCTGGATTCGGATAGAAGGATATCCGACACCCGAATATCCGAGAATCCCAGATCCGAATAAAGATAGTAAAATCATGGATCCGCTGGATAAAGATCCGGATCCAGATACCTTAAAATTCTCCGGATACCCGATCTATCTCAGACTTAGGTAACACAAGAATATGAAAAATATGAATTTACATATTTATTATTGATTGATTTTAAATTGAAAGTTCATAATTCTTCACATTGGTATGTGATATTAGTAAATCTAAATCAATATATGACCTAAAACATGTTAGAATATCTCATTTCAAGAAAAGAACAATTCAACGCTAATACAATATATGTATATATGTGAACCTTAGTATCAACTAATTTTGAATTTAAATACAATAATTCACACACATATTCTTAATTTTCTTATGTTAAGTTGCTAACACAGTTTTCCACCATATTACTTTGCCAGTATAGCTTATTCAGTTATTCTAATGATTCAGCTGGCACGCCATTTTTTCAAATTGAAAGAAATGAGTAGATTACAAGAAAAATGCAAATTAATTATGTATATATTCATGATGAAGTGATATGTCAGCATCATTTTCATTTTATAGCTTATAATCTGGTATATTCCTCACATGAATTTCACCGGTTAGAGCCTAGTCAGTAGTCACTTCATGATCTTCTCACATTTTATAGAAATAAATTTAGGTGAATGAATTTATTAGTAATTTTCGGAAGAAACTTGCGACTGACGTTGCATATATATCCGAAGTTGACCTAATTATTACCTAACGGGAAGTCTTTTTGTATTAATCCTAAATTTCCATGAACTTCTACCACGTCTGATCTACTCTATTTTGCATTTTTCTTTGCATCTATGTCAGATAAAGCGCAGCCATGTGCAGTGGCGGACCCACGTTAAGAGGTGGGGTGTCACATGACACCCCTTAAATCTGAATAAAAATGTGTTTTGTATGGATAAACAATGAAATGTATGTAGCTCTGCTGGTAAAATACCCTTGGTGACACCCCAAACCTGGTTTCAAACCCCTCAATTGACACCTTTAATTTTTTTTTTCATGGTTTGACCCACCTAAAATTAGGTTCTGGGTCCGCCACTGGCCATGTGTGCGTTGCATTTATACGACTAGTCCGTGACGTCGCCATACATCTTACCTATATTTCTGTAAATGAAATATGATTATATACACAACTTGCACAAAGGTTATTAATTAAGTTTAATAGAAGTACTAGACGCCGCGACTTGGAAAGTATTTGATCCAAACAGAGGGCACTGCGAACGTTAATTTTACCACCTGTCTGATTGTCTTCACACCTACTGGTTTGGAACTTTTGTTGTCTCCGTTTCTCTAGAGAATAGAAATCTCCTATTGATTAATTCACTATTTAAGAAGTATATTAAATTTAACTAAATTAATTGTGAAAAAAATAGAATGATGGTCATGGACAATGAAAGAATGTTTAGCATACATTAATATAAATATCGGATGGTTAGAAATGATTAAATAACACTATAGAGTACAATGTTCAATTTATAGAGCATTCACTGAAAAACTAAATATTTTCGTAGGGGTTAACCTACATAATTTGAGTGGAATTTAAAAAATATGAAAAAATTATTTTAATCCATAGTTTCATCCTCCACTTACATATAATGATGTTAAAAGAAGTTTGAAACCTTTGTTGTCTCCATTTCTCTAGATAATAGAGATTTCATATTGATTAATTAACTGATTTAAGAAGTAAATGAAATTTAACTAAATTAATTGTGAAAAAATTAGAACGATGGCCATGGATAATGAAAGAATGTTTAGCATACATTAATATAAATATCGGATGGTTAGAAATGATTAAATAACACTAAAGAGTACTAGGTTCAATTTATAGAGAATTTACTGAAAACTAAATATTTTCGTAGGGGTTAACCTACATATTTTGAGTGAAATTTAAAAAATATGAAAAAATTATATTAATCCATAGTTGCATCCTCCACTTACATATTATGATGTTTAAAAAGGTTTGGAACCTTTGTTGTCTCTGTTTCTCTACATAATAGAGATTTCATATTGATTAATTCACTGATTTAAGAAGTATATGAAATTTAACTAAATTAATTGTTAAAAAATTAGAACGATGGCAATGGACAATGAAAGAATGTTTAGCATACATTAATCTAAATATCGAATGGTAAGAAATAATTAAATAACACTAAAGAGTACTAAGTTCAATTTATAGACCATTTACTGAAAAAATAAATATTTTCGTAGGGGGTTAACCTACATATTTTGAGTGAAATCCAAAAAATATGAAAAAATTATTTTAATGGATAGTTGCATCCTCTACTTAAATTTTATGACGTTAAATGTTATTTGGAACCTTTGTTGTCTCCGTTTCTCTAGATAATAGAGATTTCATATTGAATAATTCACTTATTTAAGAAGTACATGAAATTCAACTAAATTAATTGTTAAAAAATTAGAACGATGACCATGGACAATGAAAGAATGTTTAGCATACATTAATATAAATACGGATGGTTAGAAATGATTAAATAACAATAAAGAGTACTAGGTTCAATTTATAGAGAATTTACTGAAAAACTAAATATTTTCGTAGGGGTTAACCTACATATTTTGAGTGAAATTAAAAAAATATGACAAAATTATTTTAATCCATAGTTTCATCCTCCACTTACATATAATGATGTTAAAAGAGGTTTGGAATCTTTGTTGTCTCTGTTTCTCTAGATAATAGAGATTTCATATTGATTAATTCACTGATTTAAGAAGTACATGAAATTCAACTAAATTAATCTTTAAAAAATTAGTACGATGGCCATGTACAATGAAAGAATGTTTAGCATACATTAATATAAATATCGGATGGTTAGAAATGATTAAATAACAATAACGAGTACTAGGTTCAATTTATAGAGAATTTACTGAAAACTAAATATTTTCGTAGGGGTTACTTACATATTTTGACTGAAATTTAAAAAATATGAAAAAATTATTTTAATCCATAGTTGCATCCTTCACTTACATATTATGATGTTTAAAAAGGTTTGGAACCTTTGTTGTCTTTGTTTCTCTAGATAATAGAGATTTCATATTGATTAATCCACTGATTTAAGAAGTATATGAAGTTTAACTAAATTAATTGTTAAAAAATTAGAACGATGGCCATGGACAATGAAAAAATGTTTAGCTTACATTAATATAAATATCGGATGGTTAGAAATGATTAAATAACACTAAAGAGTACTAGGTTCAATTTATAGAGTATTTACTGAAAAACTAAATATTTTCGTAGGGGTACCTACATAATTTGAGTGAAATTTAAAAAATATGGCAAAATTATTTTAATGGATAGTTGCATCCTCTACTTAAATTTTGTGACGTTAAAAGATGTTTGAAACCTTTGTTGTCTCCGTTTCTCTAGATAATAGAGATTTCATATTGATTAATTCACTAATTTAAGAAGCATATGAAATTTAACTAAATTAATTGTTAAAAAATAAAAACGATGGCCATGGACAATGAAAGAATGTTTAGCATACATTAATATAAATATCGGATGGTTAGAAATGATTAAATAACACTATAGAGTACAAGGTTCAATTTATAGAACATTTACTGAAAAACTAAATATTTTCGTAGGGATTAACCTACATATTTTGAATGAAATTAAAAAAATATGAAAAAATAATTTCAATCCATAGTTGCATCCTCCACTTACATATTATGATGTTAAAAGAGGTTTGGAACCTTTGTTGTCTCCGTTTCTCTAGAGAATAGAGATTTCATATTGATTAATTCACTGATTTAAGAAGTATATTAAATTTAACTAAATTAATTGTGAAAAAATGAGAACGATGGCCATGGACAATGAAAGAATGTTTAGCATACATTAATATAAATATCGGATGGTTAGAAATGATTAAATAACACTATATAGTACAAGGTTCAATTTATAGAGCATTTACTAAAAAACTAAATATTTTCGTAGGGGGGGGGTTAACCTACATAATTTGAGGGAAATTTTAAAAATATGAAAAAATTATTTTAATCCATAGTTGCATCCTCCACTTACATATTATGATGTTAATAGAGATTTGGAACCTTTGTTGTCTCCGTTTCTCTAGATAATAGAGATTTCATATTGATTAATTCACTAATTTAAGAAGTACATAAAATTCAACTAAATTAGTTGTTAAAAAATTAGAACGATGGCCATGGAAAATGAAAGAATTTTTAGCATACATTAATATAAAAATCGGATTGTTAGAAATGATTAAATAACACTATAGAGTACAAGGTTCAATTTATAGAGAATTTACTGAAAAACTAAATATTTTTCGTACGGGTTAGCCTACACAATTTGAGTGGAATTCAAAAAATGCGAAAAAATTATTTTAATCCATAGTTGCATTCTCCACTTACATATAATGATGTTAAAAGAGGCTTGGAACCTTTGTTGTCTCCGTTTCTCTAGAAAATAGAGATTTCATATTGATTAATTCACTGATCTAAGAAGTACATGAAATTCAACTAAATTAATTGTTAAAAAATTAGAACGATGATAATGGACAATAAAAGAATGTTTAAAATACATTAATATAAATATCGGATGGTTAGAAATGATTAAATAACAATAAAGAGTATTAGGTTCAATTTATAGAGAATTTACTGAAAAACTAAATATTTTCGTACGGGTTAACCTACATATTTTGAGTGAAATTCAAAAAATATGACAAAATTATTTTAATCCATAGTTTCATCCTCCACTTACATATTATGATGTTAAAAGAGGTTTGGAACCTTTGTTGTCTCTGTTTATCTAGATAATAGAGATTTCATATTGATTAATTACTTGATTTAAGAAGTATATGAAATTTAAATAAATTAATTGTTAAAAAATTAGAACGATGGCCATGTACAATGAAAGAATGTTTAGCATACATTAATATAAATATTGGATGGTTAGAAATGATTAAATAACACTATAGAGTACAAGGTTCAATTTATAGAGCATTTACGAAAAACTAAATATTTTCGTAGGTGTTAACCTACATAATTTGAGTGGAATTCAAAAAATTTGAAAAAATTATTTTAATCCATAGTTGCATCCTCCACTTACATATAATGATGTTAAAAGAGGTTTGAAACCTTTGTTGTCTCCATTTCTCTAGATAATAGAGATTTCATATTGATTAATTCACTGATTTAAGGAGTACATGAAATTCAACTAAATTAATTGTTAAAAAATTAGAACGATGATCATGGACAATGAAAGAATGTTTAGCATACATTAATATAAATATCGGATGGTTAGAAATGATTAAATAACAATAAAGAGTACTAGGTTCAATTTATAGAGAATTTACTGAAAAACTAAATATTTTCGTACGGGTTAACCTACATATTTTGAGTGAAATTCAAAAAATATGACAAAAATATTTTAATCCATTGTTTCATCCTCCACTTACATATTATGATGTTAAAAGAGGTTTAGAAGCTTTGTTGTCTCCGTTTCTCTACATAATAGAGAGTTCATATTGATTAATTCATTGATTTAAGAAGTATATGAAATTTAACTAAATTAATTGTTAAAAAATTAGAACGATGGCCATGTACAATGAAAGAATGTTTAGCATACATTAATATAAATATCGGATGGTTAGAAATGATTAAATAACACTATAGAGTACAAGATTTAATTAATAGAGCATTTACTGAAAAACTAAATATTTTCGTAGGGGTTAACCTACATAATTTGAGTGAAATTTAAAAAATATGGCAAAATTATTTTAATCCATAGTTGCATCCGCCACTTACATATTATGATGTTAAAAGATGTTTGAAACCTTTGTTGTCTCCGTTTCTCTAGAGAATAGTGATTTCAGATTGATTAATTCACTGATTTAAGAAGTATATTAAATTTAACTAAATCAATTGTGAAATAATTAGAACGATGGCCATGGACAATGAAAGAAGGTTTAGCATACATTAATATAAATATCGGATGGTTAGTAATGATTAAATAACACTATAGAGTATCAAGGTTCAATTATAGAGCATTTACTGAAAAACTAAATATTTTCGTAGGGGTTAACCTACATATTTTGAGTGAAATTCAAAAAATATGACAAAATTATTTTAATCCATAGTTGCATCCTCCACTTACATATTATGATGTTAAAAGAGGTTTGGAACCTTTGTTGTCTCCGTTTCTCTAGATAATAGGGATTTCATATTGATTAATTCACTGATTTAAGAAGTATATGAAATTAAACTAAATTAATTGTTAAAAAATTAGAACGATGGCAATGGACAATGAAAGAATGTTTAGCATACATTAATATAAATATCGGATGGTTAGAAATGATTAAATAACACTATAGAGTACAAGGTTCAATTTATAGAGCATTTACTGAAAAACTAAATATTTTCGTAGGGGTTAACCTACATATTTTGAGTGAAATTTAAAAAATATGACAAAATTATTTTAATCCTTAGTTGCATCCTCCACTTACATATTATGATGTTAAAAGAGGTTTGGAACCTTTGCTGTCTCTGTTTCTCTAGATAATAAAGATTTCATATTGATTAATTCACTAATTTAAGAAGTAAATAAAATTTAACTAAATTAATTGTTAAAAAATTAGAACGATGGCCATTGACAATGAAAAAATGTCTAGCATACATTAATATAAATATCGGATGGTTAGAAATGATTAAATAACACTAAAGAGTACTAGATTCAATTTATAGAACATTTACTGAAAACTAAATATTTTCGTAGGGGTTAACCTACATATTTTGAGTGAAATTCAAAAAATATGACAAAATTATTTTAATACATATTTTCATCATCCACTTAAATATTATGATGTTAAAAGTGGTTTGGAACCTTTGTTGTCTCCGTTTCTCTAGATAATAGAGATTTCATATTGATTAATTCACTAATTTAAGAAGTATATGAAATTTAACTAAATTAATTGTTAAAAATTAGAACGATGGTCATGGACAATGAAAGAATGTTTAGCATACATTAATATAATTATCGAATGGTTAGAAATGATTAAATAACACTAAAGAGTACTAGGTTCAATTTATAGAGCATTTACTGAAAAACTAAATATTTTCGTAGGGGTTAACCTACATATTTTGAGTGAAATTCAAAAAATATGACAAAATTTTTTGATCCATAGTTTCATCCTCTACTTACATATTATGATGTTAAAAGAGGTTTGGAACATTTGTTGTCTCTGTTTCTCTACATAATAGAGATTTCATATTGATTAATTCACTGATTTAAGAAGTATATGAAATTTAACTAAATTAATTGTTAAAAAATTAGAACGATGGCCATGTACAATGAAAGAATGTTTATCATGCATTAATATAAATATCGGATGGTTATAAATGATTAAATAACACTATAGAGTACAAGATTTAATTTATAGAGCATTTACTGAAAAACTAAATATTTTCGTAGGGGTTAACCTACATAATTTGAGTGAAATTTAAAAAATATGGCAAAATTATTTTAATCCATAGTTGCATCCTCCACTTACATATTATGATGTTAAAAGATGTTTGAAACCTTTGTTGTCTCCGTTTCTCTAGAGAATAGTAATTTCATATTGATTAATTCACTGATTTAAGAAGTATATTAAATTTAACTAAATACATTGTGAAATAATTAGAACGATGGCCATGGACAATGAAAGAAGGTTTAGCATACATTAATATAAATATCGAATGGTTAGTAATGACTAAATAACACTAAAGAGTACTAGGTTCAATTTATAGAACATTTACTGAAAACTAAATATTTACGTAGGGGTTAACCTACATATTTTGAGTGAAATTCAAAAAAATATGACAAAATTATTTAAATCCATATTTTCATCATCCACTTAAATATTATGATGTTAAAAGTGGTTTGGAACCTTTGTTGTCTCCGTTTCTCTAGATAATAGAGATTTCATATTGATTAATTCACTGATTTAAGAAGTATATGAAATTTAACTAAATTAATTGTTAAAAATTAGAACGATGGTCATGGACAATGAAAGAATGTTTAGCATACATTAATATAAATATCGGATGGTTAGAAATGATTAAATAACAATAAAGAGTACTAGGTTCAATTTATAGAGAATTTACTGAAAAACTAAATATTTTCGTATGGGTTAACCTACATATTTTGAGTGAAATTCAAAAAATATGACAAAATTATTTTAATCCATAGTTTCATCCTCCACTTACATATTATGATGTTAAAAGAGGTTTGGAACATTTGTTGTCTCTGTTTCTCTAGATAATAGAGATTTCATATTGATTAATTCACTGATTTAAGAAGTATATGAAATTTAACTAAATTAATTTTTAAAAATTAGAACGATGGTCATGGACAATGAAAGAATGTTTAGCATACATTAATATAAATATCGGATGGTTAGAAATGATTAAATAACAATAAAGAGTACTAGGTTCAATTTATAGAGAATTTACTGAAAAACTAAATATTTTCGAACGGGTTAACCTACATATTTTGAGTGAAATTCAAAAAATATGACAAAATTATTTTAATCCATAGTTTCATCCTCCACTTACATATTATGATGTTAAAAGAGGTTTGGAACATTTGTTGTCTCTGTTTCTCTAGATAATATAGATTTCATATTGATTAATTCACTGATTTAAGAAGTATATGAAATTTAACTAAATTATTTGTTAAAAAATTAAAACGATGGCCATGTACAATGAAAGAATGTTTAGCATACATTAATATAATTATCGAATGGTTAGAAATGATTAAATAACACTATAAGAGTACTAGGTTCAATTTATAGAGCATTTACTGAAAAACTAAATATTTTCGTAGGAGGTAAACCTACATATTTTGAGTGAAATTCAAAAAATATGAAAAAATTATTTTAATAGATAGTTGCATCCTCCGCTTAAATATTATGATGTTAAATGTTATTTGGAACCTTTCTTGTCTCCATTTTTCTAGATAATAGAGATTTCATATTGATTAATTCACTGATTTAAGAAGTACATGAAATTCAACTAAATTAATTGTTAAAAAATTAGAACGATGGCCATGGACAATGAAAGAATGTTTAGCATACATTAATATAAATATCGGATGGTTAGAAATGATTAAATAACAATAAAGAGTACTAGGTTCAATTTATAGAGAATTTACTGAAAAACTAAATATTTTCGAACGGGTTAACCTACATATTTTGAGTGAAATTCAAAAAATATGACAAAATTATTTTAATCCATAGTTTCATCCTCCACTTACATATTATGATGTTAAAAGAGGTTTGGAACATTTGTTGTCTCTTTTTCTCTAGATAATAGAGATTTCATATTGATTAATTCACTGATTTAAGAAGTATATGAAATTTAACTAAATTAATTGTTAGAAAATTAAAACAATGGCTATGTACAATGAAAGAATGTTTAGCATACATTAATATAAATATCGGATAGTTAGAAATGATTAAATAACACTATAGAGTACAAGGTACAATTTATAGAGCATTTACTGAAAAACTAAATATTTTCGTAGGGGTTAACCTACATATTTTGAGTGAATTAAAAAATATGACAAAAATTATTTTAATCCATAGTTGCATCCTCCACTTACATATTATGATGTTAAAAGAGGTTTGGAACCTTTGTTGTCTCCGTTTCTCTAGATAACTAGAGATTTCATATTGATTAATTCACTGATTTAAGAAGTATAATGAAATTTAACTAAATTAATTGTTAAAAAATTAGAACGATGGCCATGGACAATGAAAGAATGTTTAGCATACATTAATATAAATATCGGATGGTTAGAAATGATTAAATAACACTATAGAGTATCAAGGTTCAATTATAGAGCATTTACTGAAAAACTAAATATTTTCGTAGGGGTTAACCTACATATTTTGAGTGAAATTCAAAAAATATGACAAAATTATTTTAATCCATAGTTGCATCCTCCACTTACATATTATGATGTTAAAAGAGGTTTGGAACCTTTGTTGTCTCTGTTTCTCTAGATAATAGAGATTTCATATTGATTAATTCACTGATTTAAGAAGTATATGAAATTTAACTAAATTAATTGTTAAAAAATTAGAACGATGGCCATGGACAATGAAAGAATGTTTAGCATACATTAATATAAATATTGGATGGTTAGAAATGATTAAATAACACTATAGAGTACAAGGTTCAATTTATAGAGCATTTACTGAAAAACTAAATATTTTCGTAGGGGTTAACCTACATAATTTGAGTGGAAATTCAAAAAATATGACAAAATTATTTTAATCCATAGTTGCATCCTCCACTTACATATTAATGATGTTAAAAGAGGTTTGGAAACCTTTGTTGTCTCCATTTCTCTAGATAATAGAGATTTCATATTGATTAATTCACTGATTTAAGGAAGTATATGAAATTCAACTAAATTAATTGTTAAAAAATTAGAACGATGATCATGGACAATGAAAGAATGTTTAGCATACATTAATATAAATATCGGATGGTTAGAAATGATTAAATAACACTATAAGAGTACTAGGTTCAATTTATAGAGAATTTACTGAAAAACTAAATATTTTCGTAGGGGTTAACCTACATATTTTGAGTGAAATTCAAAAAATATGACAAAATATTTTAATCCATAGTTTCATCCTCCACTTACATATTATGATGTTAAAAGAGGTTTAGAAGCTTTGTTGTCTCCGTTTCTCTAGATAATAGAGAGTTCATATTGATTAATTCACTGATTTAAGAAGTATATGAAATTTAACTAAATTAATTGTTAAAAAATTAGAACGATGGCCATGTACAATGAAAGAATGTTTAGCATACATTAATATAAATATCGGATGGTTAGAAATGATTAAATAACACTATAGAGTACAAGATTTAATTAATAGAGCATTTACTGAAAAACTAAATATTTTCGTAGGGGTTAACCTACATAATTTGAGTGAAATTTAAAAAATATGACAAAATTATTTTAATCCATAGTTGCATCCTCCACTTACATATTATGATGTTAAAAGATGTTTGGAACCTTTGTTGTCTCCGTTTCTCTAGATAATAGAGATTTCATATTGATTAATTCACTGATTTAAGAAGTATATAAATTTAACTAAATTAATTGTTAAATAATTAGAACGATGGCCATGGACAATGAAAGAATGTTTAGCATACATTAATATAAATATCGGATGGTTAGTAATGATTAAATAACACTATAGAGTACTAGGTTCAATTCATAGAGCATTTACTGAAAAACTAAATATTTTCGTAGGGGTTAACCTACATATTTTGAGTGAAATTCAAAAAATATGAACAAAATTATTTTAATCCATAGTTGCATCCTCCACTTACATATTATGATGTTAAAAGAGGTTTGGAACCTTTGTTGTCTCTGTTTCTCTAGATAATAGAGAGTTCATATAGATTAATTCACTGATTTAAGAAGTATATGAAATTTAACTAAATTAATTGTTAAAAATTAGAACGATGGCCATGTACAATGAAAGAATGTTTAGCATACATTAATATAAATATCGGATGGTTAGTAATGATTAAATAACACTATAGAGTACAAGGTTCAATTTATAGAACATTTACTGAAAAACTAAATATTTTCATAGGGGTTTTTTTTTTCATAGGTTAACCTACATAATTCAAGTGGAATTTAAAAAATGTGAAAAAATTATTTTAATCCTTAGTTGCATCCTTCACTTACATAGTATGATGTTAAAAGAGGTTTGGAACCTTTGCTGTCTCTGTTTCTCTAGATAATAAAGATTTCATATTGATTAATTCACTAATTTAAGAAGTAAATAAAATTTAACTAAATTAATTGTTAAAAAATTAGAACGATGGCCATTGACAATGAAAAAATGTCTAGCATACATTAATATAAATATCGGATGGTTAGAAATGATTAAATAACACTAAAGAGTACTAGATTCAATTTATAGAACATTTACTGAAAACTAAATATTTTCGTAGGGGTTAACCTACATATTTTGAGTGAAATTCAAAAAATATGACAAAATTATTTTAATACATATTTTCATCATCCACTTAAATATTATGATGTTAAAAGTGGTTTGGAACCTTTGTTGTCTCCGTTTCTCTAGATAATAGAGATTTCATATTGATTAATTCACTAATTTAAGAAGTATATGAAATTTAACTAAATTAATTGTTAAAAATTAGAACGATGGTCATGGACAATGAAAGAATGTTTAGCATACATTAATATAATTATCGAATGGTTAGAAATGATTAAATAACACTAAAGAGTACTAGGTTCAATTTATAGAGCATTTACTGAAAAACTAAATATTTTCGTAGGGGTTAACCTACATATTTTGAGTGAAATTCAAAAAATATGACAAAATTTTTTTGATCCATAGTTTCATCCTCTACTTACATATTATGATGTTAAAAGAGGTTTGGAACATTTGTTGTCTCTGTTTCTCTACATAATAGAGATTTCATATTGATTAATTCACTGATTTAAGAAGTATATGAAATTTAACTAAATTAATTGTTAAAAAATTAGAACGATGGCCATGTACAATGAAAGAATGTTTATCATGCATTAATATAAATATCGGATGGTTATAAATGATTAAATAACACTATAGAGTACAAGATTTAATTTATAGAGCATTTACTGAAAAACTAAATATTTTCGTAGGGGTTAACCTACATAATTTGAGTGAAATTTAAAAAATATGGCAAAATTATTTTAATCCATAGTTGCATCCTCCACTTACATATTATGATGTTAAAAGATGTTTGAAACCTTTGTTGTCTCCGTTTCTCTAGAGAATAGTAATTTCATATTGATTAATTCACTGATTTAAGAAGTATATTAAATTTAACTAAATACATTGTGAAATAATTAGAACGATGGCCATGGACAATGAAAGAAGGTTTAGCATACATTAATATAAATATCGAATGGTTAGTAATGACTAAATAACACTAAAGAGTACTAGGTTCAATTTATAGAACATTTACTGAAAACTAAATATTTACGTAGGGGTTAACCTACATATTTTGAGTGAAATTCAAAAAAATATGACAAAATTATTTAAATCCATATTTTCATCATCCACTTAAATATTATGATGTTAAAAGTGGTTTGGAACCTTTGTTGTCTCCGTTTCTCTAGATAATAGAGATTTCATATTGATTAATTCACTGATTTAAGAAGTATATGAAATTTAACTAAATTAATTGTTAAAAATTAGAACGATGGTCATGGACAATGAAAGAATGTTTAGCATACATTAATATAAATATCGGATGGTTAGAAATGATTAAATAACAATAAAGAGTACTAGGTTCAATTTATAGAGAATTTACTGAAAAACTAAATATTTTCGTATGGGTTAACCTACATATTTTGAGTGAAATTCAAAAAATATGACAAAATTATTTTAATCCATAGTTTCATCCTCCACTTACATATTATGATGTTAAAAGAGGTTTGGAACATTTGTTGTCTCTGTTTCTCTAGATAATAGAGATTTCATATTGATTAATTCACTAATTTAAGAAGTATATGAAATTTAACTAAATTAATTTTTAAAAATTAGAACGATGGTCATGGACAATGAAAGAATGTTTAGCATACATTAATATAAATATCGGATGGTTAGAAATGATTAAATAACAATAAAGAGTACTAGGTTCAATTTATAGAGAATTTACTGAAAAACTAAATATTTTCGAACGGGTTAACCTACATATTTTGAGTGAAATTCAAAAAAAATGACAAAATTATTTTAATCCATAGTTTCATCCTCCACTTACATATTATGATGTTAAAAGAGGTTTGGAACATTTGTTGTCTCTGTTTCTCTAGATAATAGAGATTTCATATTGATTAATTCACTGATTTAAGAAGTATATGAAATTTAACTAAATTATTTGTTAAAAAATTAAAACGATGGCCATGTACAATGAAAGAATGTTTAGCATACATTAATATAATTATCGAATGGTTAGAAATGATTAAATAACACTAAAGAGTACTAGGTTCAATTTATAGAGCATTTACTGAAAAACTAAATATTTTCGTAGGAGGTAAACCTACATATTTTGAGTGAAATTCAAAAAATATGAAAAAATTATTTTAATAGATAGTTGCATCCTCCGCTTAAATATTATGATGTTAAATGTTATTTGGAACCTTTCTTGTCTCCATTTTTCTAGATAATAGAGATTTCATATTGATTAATTCATTGATTTAAGAAGTACATGAAATTCAACTAAATTAATTGTTAAAAAATTAGAACGATGGCCATGGACAATGAAAGAATGTTTAGCATACATTAATATAAATATCGGATGGTTAGAAATGATTAAATAACAATAAAGAGTACTAGGTTCAATTTATAGAGAATTTACTGAAAAACTAAATATTTTCGAACGGGTTAACCTACATATTTTGAGTGAAATTCAAAAAATATGACAAAATTATTTTAATCCATAGTTTCATCCTCCACTTACATATTATGATGTTAAAAGAGGTTTGGAACATTTGTTGTCTCTTTTTCTCTAGATAATAGAGATTTCATATTGATTAATTCACTGATTTAAGAAGTATATGAAATTTAACTAAATTAATTGTTAAAAAATTAAAACAATGGCTATGTACAATGAAAGAATGTTTAGCATACATTAATATAAATATCGGATAGTTAGAAATGATTAAATAACACTATAGAGTACAAGGTACAATTTATAGAGCATTTACTGAAAAACTAAATATTTTCGTAGGGGTTAACCTACATAATTTGAGTGTAATTTAAAAAATATGGAAATATTATTTTAATCCATAGTTGCATCCTCCACTTAGATATTATGATGTTAAAAGATGTTTGGAAACGTTTGTTGTCTCCGTTTCTCTAGAGAATAGAGATTTCATATTGATTAATTCACTGATTTAAGAAGTATATAAATTTAACTAAATTCAATTGTTAAATAATTAGAACGATGGCCATGGACAATGAAAGAATGTTTAGCATACATTAATATAAATATCGGATGGTTAGAAATGATTAAATAACACTATAGAGATACAAGGTTCAATTTATAGAGCATTTACTGAAAAACTAAATATTTTCGTAGGGGTTAACCTACATATTTTGAGTGAAATTAAAAAATATGACAAAATTATTTTAATCCATAGTTGCATCCTCCACTTACATATTATGATGTTAAAAGAGGTTTGGAACCTTTGTTGTCTCCGTTTCTCTAGATAACAGAGATTTCATATTGATTAATTCACTGATTTAAGAAGTATAAGAAATTTAACTAAATTAATTGTTAAAAAATTAGAACGATGGCCATGGACAATGAAAGAATGTTTAGCATACATTAATATAAATATCGGATAGTTAGAAATGTTTAATTAACACTATAGAGTACAAGGTTCAATTTATAGAGCATTTATTGAAAAACTAAATATTTTCGTAGGGTTTAACCTATAAATTTTGAATAAAATTCAAAAAATATGACAAAAATATTTTAATCCATAGTTTCATCCTCCACTTACATATTATGATGGTAAAAGAGGTTTAGAAGCTTTGTTGTCTCTGTTTCTCTACATAATAGAGATTTCATATTGATTAATTCACTGATTTAAGAAGTATATGAAATTTAACTAAATTAATTGTTAAAAAATTAGAACGATGGCCATGTACAATGAAAGAATGTTTAGCATACATTAATGTAAATATCGGATGGTTAGAAATGATTAAATAACACTATAGAGTACAAGATTTAACTAATAGAGCATTTACTGAAAAACTAAATATTTTCGTAGGGGTTAACCTACATAATTTGTGTGAAATTTTAAAAATATGGCAAAATTATTTTAATCCATAGTTGCATCCTCCACTTACATATTATGATGTTAAAAGATGTTTGAAACCTTTGTTGTCTCCGTTTCTCTAGAGAATAGTGATTTCATATTGATTAATTCACTGATTTAAGAAGTATATTAAATTTAACTAAATACATTGTGAAATAATTAGAACGATGGCCATGGACAATGAAAGAAGGTTTAGCATACATTAATATAAATATCGGATGGTTAGTAATAATTAAATAACACTAAAGAGTACTAGGTTCAATTTATAGAACATTTACTGAAAACTAAATATTTTCGTAGGGGTTAACCTACATATTTTGAGTGAAATTCAAAAAAATATGACAAAATTATTTTAATCCATATTTTCATCATCCACTTAAATATTATGATGTTAAAAGTGGTTTGGAACCTTTGTTGTCTCCGTTTCTCTAGATAATAGAGATTTCATATTGATTAATTCACTGATTTAAGAAGTATATGAAATTTAACTAAATTAATTGTTAAAAATTAGAACGATGGTCATGGACAATGAAAGAATGTTTAGAATACATTAATATAATTATCGAATGGTTAGAAATGATTAAATAACACTAAAGAGTACTAGGTTCAATTTATAGAGCATTTACTGAAAAACTAAATATTTTCGTAGGGGGTAAACCTACATATTTTGAGTTAAATTCAAAAAATATGAAAAAATTATTTTAATGGATAGTTGCATCCACCACTTAAATATTATGATGTTAAATGTTATTTGGAAACTTTTTGTCTCCATTTTTCTAGATAATCGAGATTTCATATTGATTAATTCATTGATTTAAGAAGTACATGAAATTCAACTAAGTTAATTGTTAAAAAATTAGAACGATGGCCATGGAAAATGAAAGAATGTTTAGCATACATTAGTATAAATATCGGATGGTTAGAAATAATTAAATAACAATAAAGAGTACTAGGTTCAATTTATAGAGAATTTACTAAAAACCTAAATATTTTTGTAGGGGTTAACCTACATATTTTGAGTGAAGTTCAAAAAATATGAAAAAATTATTTTAATCCATAGTTTCATCCTCCACTTACATATTATGATGTTAAAAGAGGTTTGGAACATTTGTTGTCTCTGTTTCTCTAGATAATAGATATTTCATATTGATTAATTCACTGATTTAAGAAGTATATGAAATTTAACTAAATTAATTGTTAAAAAATTATAACGATGGCCATGTACAATGAAAGAATGTTTAGCATACATTAATATAAATATTGGATGGTTAGAAATGATTAAATAACACTATAGAGTACAAGGTACAATTTATAGAGCATTTACTGAAAAACTAAATATTTTTGTAGGGGTTAATCTACATAATTTGAGTGAAATTTAAAAAATATGGCAAAATTATTTTAATCCATAGTTGCATCCTCCACTTACATATTATGATGTTAAAAGATGTTTGAAACCTTTGTTGTCTCCGTTTCTCTAGAGAATCGTGATTTCATATTGATTAATTCACAGATTTAAGAAGTATATTAAATTTAACTAAATCAATTGTGAAATAATTAGAACGATGGCCATCGACAATGAAAGAAGGTTTAGCATACATTAATATAAATATCGGATGGTTAGTTATGATTAAATAACACTAAAGAGTATTAGGTTCAATTTATAGAACATTTACTGAAAACTAAATATTTTCGTAGGGGGTTAACCTACATATTTTGAGTGAAATTCAAAAAATATGACAAAATTATTTTTGTCCATATTTTCATCATTCACTTAAATATTATGATGTTAAAAGTGGTTTGGAACATTTGTTGTCTCTGTTTCTCTAGATAATAGAGATTTCATATTGATTAATTCACTGATTTAAGAAGTATATGAAATTTAACTAAATTAATTGTTAAAAAATTAGAACGATGGCCATGTACAATGAAAGAATGTTTAGCATACATTAATATAAATATCGGATGGTCAGTAATGATTAAATAACACTATAGAGTACAAGGTTCAATTTATAGAACATTTACTGAAAAACTAAATATTTTCATAGGGGTTAACCTACATAGTTTGAGTGGAATTTAAAAAATATGAAAAATTATTTTAATCCTTAGTTGCATCCTTCACTTACATAATATGATGTTAAAAGAGGTTTGGAACTTTTGTTGTCTCCGTTTTTCTAGATAATAGAGATTTCATATTGATTAATTCACTAATTTAAGAAGTAAATGAAATTTAACTAAATTAATTGCTAAAAAATTAGAACGATGGCCATTGACAATGAAAGAATGTTTAGCATACATTAATATAAATATCGGATGGTTAAAAATGATTAAATAACAATAAAGAGTACTAGGTTCAATTTATAGAGAATTTACTAAAAACCTAAATGTTTTCGTAGGGGTTAACCTACATATTTTGAGTGAAATTCAAAAAATATGACAAAATTATTTTAATCAATAGTTTCATCCTCCACTTACATATTACGATGTTAAAAGAGGTTTGGAAGCTTTTTTGTCTCTGTTTCTCAACATAATAGAGATTTCATATTGATTAATTCACTGATTTAAGAAGTATATGAAATTTAACTAAATTAATTGTTAAAAAATTAGAACGATGGCCATGGACAATGAAAGAATGTTTATCATACATTATTATAAATATCGGATGGTTAAAAATGATTAAATAACAATAAAGAGTACTAGGTTCAATTTGTAGAGAATTTACTAAAAACCTAAATATTTTCGTAGGGGTTAACCTACATATTTTGAGTGAAATTCAAAAAATATGACAAAATTATTTTAATTCATTGTTTCATCCTCCACTTACATATTATGATTTTAAAAGAGATTTGGAACATTTGTTGTCTCTGTTTCTCTAGATAATAGTGATTTCATATTGATTAATTCACTGATTTAAGAAGTATATGAAATTTAACTAAATTAATTGTTAAAAAATTAGAACGATGGCCATGTACAATGAAAGAATGTTTAGCATAAATTAGTATAAATATCAGATGGTTAGAAATGATTAAATAACACTATAGAGTACAAGGTTCAATTTATAGAGCATTTACTGAAAAACTAAATTTTTTCGTAGGGGTTAACCTACATATTTTGAGTGAAATTCAAAAAATATGACAAAATTATTTTAATCCATAGTTTCATCCTCCACTTACATATTATGATGTTAAAAGAGGTTTGGAAGCCTTTGTTGTCTCTGTTTCTCTACATAATAGAGATTTCATATTGATTAATTCACTGATTTAAGAAGTATATGAAATTTAACTTAATTAATTGTTAAAAAATTAGAACGATGGCCATGTACAATGAAAGAATGTTTAGCATACATTAATATAAATATCGGATGGTTATAAATGATTAAATAACACTATAGAGTACAAGATTTAATTTATAGAGCATTTACCGAAAAACTAAATATTTTCGTAGGGGTTAACCTACATAATTTGAGTGAAATTTAAAAATATGGCAAAATTATTTTAATCCATAGTTGCATCCTCCACTTACATATTATGATGTTAAAAGATGTTTGGAACCTTTGTTGTCTCCGTTTCTCTAGAGAATAGTGATTTTCATTTGATTAATTCACTGATTTAAGAAGTATATTAAATTTATCTAAATACATTGTGAAATAATTAGAACGATGGCCATGGACAATGAAAGAAGGTTTAGCATACATTAATATAAATATCGGATGGTTAGTAATGATTAAATAACACTAAAGAGTACTAGGTTAAATTTATAGAACATTTACTGAAAACTAAATATTTTCGTAGGGGTTAACCTACATATTTTGAGTGAAATTCAAAAAATATTACAAAATTATTCTAATCCATATTTTCATCATTCACTTAAATATTATGATGTTAAAAGTGGTTTGGAACATTTTTTGTCTCTGTTTCTCTAGGTAACAGAGATTTCATATTGAATAATTCACTGATTTAAGAAGTATATGAAATTTAACTAAATTTATTGTTAAAAAATTAGAACGATTGCCATGTACAATGAAAGAATGTTTAGCATACATTAATATAAATATCGGATGGTCAGTAATGATTAAATTACACTATAGAGTACAAGGTTCAATTTATAGAACATTTACTGAAAAACTAAATATTTTCATAGGGGTTAACCTACATAGTTTGAGTGGAATTCAAAAAATAGGAAAAATTATTTTGATCCATAGTTGCATCCTCCACTTACATATTATGATGTTAAAAGATGTTTGAAACCTTTGTTATCTCCGTTTCTCTAGAGAATAGTGATTTCATATTGATTAATTCACTGATTTAAGAAGTATATTAAATTTAACTAAATCAATTGTGAAATAATTAGAACGATGGCCATGGACAATGAAAGAAGGTTTAGCATACATTAATATAAATATCGGATGGTTAGTAATGATTAAATAACACTAAAGAGTACTAGGTTCAATTTATAGAACATTTACTGAAAACTAAATATTTTCGTAGGGGTTAACCTACATATTTTTAGTGAAATTCAAAAAATATGACAAAATTATTTTAATCCATATTTTCTCATTCACTTAAATATTATGATGTTAAAAGTGGTTTGGAACATTTGTTGTCTCTGTTTCTCTAGATAATAGAGATTTCATATTGATTAATTCACTGATTTAAGAAGTATATGAAATTTAACTAAATTAATTGTTAAAAATTTAGAACGATGGCCATGTACAATGAAAGAATTTTTAGCATACATTAATATAAATATCGGATGGTCAGTAATGATTAAATAACACTATATAGTACAAGGTTCAATTTATAGAACATTTACTGAAAAACTAAATATTTTCATAGAGGTTAACCTACATAATTTGAGTGGAATTTAAAAAATATGAAAAAATTATTTTAATCCTTAGTTGCATCCTTCACTTACATAATATGATGTTAAAAGAGGTTTGGAACTTTTGTTGTCTCCGTTTCTCTAGATAATAGAGATTTCATATTGATTAATTCACTAATTTAAGAAGTAAATGAAATTTAACTAAATTAATTGCTAAAAAATTAGAACGATGGCCATTGACAATGAAAGAATGTTTAGCATACATTAATATAAATATCGGATGGTTAAAAATGATTAAATAACAATAAAGAGTACTAGGTTCAATTTATAGAGAATTTACTAAAAACCTAAATGTTTTCGTAGGGGTTAACCTACATATTTTGAGTGAAATTCAAAAAATATGACAAAATTATTTTAATCAATAGTTTCATCCTCCACTTACATATTATGATGTTAAAAGAGGTTTGGAAGCTTTTTTGTCTCTGTTTCTCAACATAATAGAGATTTCATATTGATTAATTCACTGATTTAAGAAGTATATGAAATTTAACTAAATTAATTGTTAAAAAATTAGAACGATGGCCATGTACAATGAAAGAATGTTTATCATACATTATTATAAATATCGGATGGTTAAAAATGATTAAATAACAATAAAGAGTACTAGGTTCAATTTGTAGAGAATTTACTAAAAACCTAAATATTTTCGTAGGGGTTAACCTACATATTTTGAGTGAAATTCAAAAAATATGACAAAATTATTTTAATTCATTGTTTCATCCTCCACTTACATATTATGATTTTAAAAGAGATTTGGAACATTTGTTGTCTCTGTTTCTCTAGATAATAGTGATTTCATATTGATTAATTCACTGATTTAAGAAGTATATGAAATTTAACTAAATTAATTGTTAAAAAATTAGAACGATGGCCATGTACAATGAAAGAATGTTTAGCATAAATTAGTATAAATATCAGATGGTTAGAAATGATTAAATAACACTATAGAGTACAAGGTTCAATTTATAGAGCATTTACTGAAAAACTAAATATTTTCGTAGGGGTTAACCTACATATTTTGAGTGAAATTCAAAAAATATGAAAAAATTATTTTAATCCATAGTTTCATCCTCCACTTACATATTATGATGTTAAAAGAGGTTTGGAAGCTTTGTTGTCTCTGTTTCTCTACATAATAGAGATTTCATATTGATTAATTCACTGATTTAAGAAGTATATGAAATTTAACTTAATTAATTGTTAAAAAATTAGAACGATGGCCATGTACAATGAAAGAATGTTTAGCATACATTAATATAAATATCGGATGGTTATAAATGATTAAATAACACTATAGAGTACAAGATTTAATTTATAGAGCATTTACCGAAAAACTAAATATTTTCGTAGGGGTTAACCTACATAATTTGAGTGAAATTTAAAAATATGGCAAAATTATTTTAATCCATAGTTGCATCCTCCACTTACATATTATGATGTTAAAAGATGTTTGAAACCTTTGTTGTCTCCGTTTCTATAGAGAATAGTGATTTTATTTTGATTAATTCACTGATTTAAGAAGTATATTAAATTTATCTAAATACATTGTGAAATAATTAGAACGATGGCCATGGACAATGAAAGAAGGTTTAGCATACATTAATATAAATATCGGATGGTTAGTAATGATTAAATAACACTAAAGAGTACTAGGTTAAATTTATAGAACATTTACTGAAAACTAAATATTTTCGTAGGGGTTAACCTACATATTTTGAGTGAAATTCAAAAAATATTACAAAATTATTCTAATCCATATTTTCATCATTCACTTAAATATTATGATGTTAAAAGTGGTTTGGAACATTTTTTGTCTCTGTTTCTCTAGGTAACAGAGATTTCATATTGAATAATTCACTGATTTAAGAAGTATATGAAATTTAACTAAATTTATTGTTAAAAAATTAGAACGATTGCCATGTACAATGAAAGAATGTTTAGCATACATTAATATAAATATCGGATGGTCAGTAATGATTAAATTACACTATAGAGTACAAGGTTCAATTTATAGAACATTTACTGAAAAACTAAATATTTTCATAGGGGTTAACCTACATAGTTTGAGTGGAATTTAAAAAATAGGAAAAATTATTTTGATCCATAGTTGCATCCTCCACTTACATATTATGATGTTAAAAGATGTTTGAAACCTTTGTTATCTCCGTTTCTCTAGAGAATAGTGATTTCATATTGATTAATTCACTGATTTAAGAAGTATATTAAATTTAACTAAATCAATTGTGAAATAATTAGAACGATGGCCATGGACAATGAAAGAAGGTTTAGCATACATTAATATAAATATCGGATGGTTAGTAATGATTAAATAACACTAAAGAGTACTAGGTTCAATTTATAGAACATTTACTGAAAACTAAATATTTTCGTAGGGGTTAACCTACATATTTTTAGTGAAATTCAAAAAATATGACAAAATTATTTTAATCCATATTTTCTCATTCACTTAAATATTATGATGTTAAAAGTGGTTTGGAACATTTGTTGTCTCTGTTTCTCTAGATAATAGAGATTTCATATTGATTAATTCACTGATTTAAGAAGTATATGAAATTTAACTAAATTAATTGTTAAAAATTTAGAACGATGGCCATGTACAATGAAAGAATTTTTAGCATACATTAATATAAATATCGGATGGTCAGTAATGATTAAATAACACTATATAGTACAAGGTTCAATTTATAGAACATTTACTGAAAAACTAAATATTTTCATAGAGGTTAACCTACATAGTTTGAGTGGAATTTAAAAAATATGAAAAAAATTATTTTAATCCTTAGTTGCATCCTTCACTTACATAATATGATGTTAAAAGAGGTTTGGAACTTTTGTTGTCTCCGTTTCTCTAGATAATAGAGATTTCATATTGATTAATTCACTAATTTAAGAAGTAAATGAAATTTAACTAAATTAATTGCTAAAAAATTAGAACGATGGCCATTGACACTGCAAGAATGTTTAGCATACATTAATATAAATATCGGATGGTTAAAAAAGATTAAATAAAAATAAAGAGTACTAGGTTCAATTTATAGAGAATTTACTAAAAACCTAAATATTTTCGTAGGGGTTAACCTACATATTTTGAGTGAAATTCAAAAAATATGACAAAATTATTTTAATCCTTAGTTTCATCCTCCACTTACATATTATGATGTTAAAAGAGATTTGGAACATTTGTTGTCTCTGTTTCTCTAGATAATAGTGATTTCATATTGATTAATTCACTGATTTAAGAAGTATATGAAATTTAACTAAATTAATTGTTAAAAAATTAGAACGATGGCCATGTACAATGAAAGAATGTTTAGCATACATTAATATAAATATCAGATGGTTAGAAATGATTAAATAACACTATAGAGTACAAGGTTCAATTTATAGAGCATTTACTGAAAAACTAAATATTTTCGTAGGGGTTAACCTACATATTTTGAGTGAAATTCAAAAAATATTACAAAATTATTTTAATCCATATTTTCATCATTCACTTAAATATTATGATGTTAAAAGAGGTTTGGAACCTTTCTTGTCTCAATTTCTCTAGATAATAGAGATTTCATATTGATTAATTCACTGATTTAAGAAGTACATGAAATTCAACTAAAGTAATTGTTAAAAAAATAGAACGATGGCCATGTACAATGAAAGAATGTTTAGCATACATTAATATAAATATCGGATGGTTATAAATGATTAAATAACATTATAGAGTACAAGATTTAATTTATAGAGCATTTACTGAAAAACTAAATATTTTCGTAGGGGTTAACCTACATAATTTGAGTGAAATTTAAAAAATATGGCAAAATTATTTTAATCCATAGTTGCATCCTCCACTTACATATTATGATGTTAAAAGATGTTTGAAACATTTGTTGTCTCTGTTTCTCTAGAGAATAGTGATTTCATATTGATTAATTCACTGATTTAAGAAGTATATTAAATTTAACTAAATTAATTGTTAAAAAATTAGAACGATGGCCATGTACAATGAAAGAATGTTTAGCATACATTAATATAAATATCAGATGGTTAGAAATGATTAAATAACACTATAGAGTACAAGGTTCAATTTATAGAGCATTTACTGAAAAACTAAATATTTTCGTAGGGGTTAACCTACATATTTTGAGTGAAATTCAAAAAATATTACAAAATTATTTTAATCCATATTTTCATCATTCACTTAAATATTATGATGTTAAAAGAGGTTTGGAACCTTTCTTGTCTCAATTTCTCTAGATAATAGAGATTTCATATTGATTAATTCACTGATTTAAGAAGTACATGAAATTCAACTAAAGTAATTGTTAAAAAATTAGAACGATGGCCATGTACAATGAAAGAATGTTTAGCATACATTAATATAAATATCGGATGGTTATAAATGATTAAATAACATTATAGAGTACAAGATTTAATTTATAGAGCATTTACTGAAAAACTAAATATTTTCGTAGGGGTTAACCTACATAATTTGAGTGAAATTTAAAAAATATGGCAAAATTATTTTAATCCATAGTTGCATCCTCCACTTACATATTATGATGTTAAAAGATGTTTGAAACCTTTGTTGTCTCCGTTTCTCTAGAGAATAGTGATTTCATATTGATTAATTCACTGATTTAAGAAGTATATTAAATTTAACTAAATCAATTGTGAAATAATTAGAACTATGGCCATGGACAATGAAAGAAGGTTTAGCATACATTAATATAAATATCGGATGGTTAGTAATGATTAAATAACAGTAAAGAGTACTAGGTTCAATTTATAGAACATTTACTGAAAACTAAATATTTTTGTAGGGGTTAACCTACATATTTTGAGTGAAATTAAAAAAATATGACAAAATTATTTTAATCCATATTTTCATCATCCACTTAAATATTATGATGTTAAAAGTGGTTTGGAACATTTGTTGTCTCTGTTTCTCTAGATAATAGAGAGTTCATATTGATTAATTCACTGATTTAAGAAGTATATGAAATTTAACTAAATTAATTGTTAAAAATTAGAACGATGGCCATGTACAATGAAAGAATGTTTAGCATACATTAATATAAATATCGGATGGTTAGAAATGATTAAATAACAATAAAGAGTACTAGGTTCAATTTATAGAGAATTTACTCAAAAATAAATATTTTCGTAGGGGTTAACCTACATATTTTGAGTGAAATTCAAAAAATATGAAAAAATTATTTTATTCCATAGTTTCATCCTCCACTGACATATTATGATATTAAAAGAGGTTTGAAACATTTGTTCTCTCTGTTTCTCTAGATAATAGAGATTTCATATTGATTAATTCACTGATTTAAGAAGTATATGAAATTTAACAAAATTAATTGTTAAATAATTAGAACGATGGCCATGTACAATGAAAGAATGTTTATCATGCATTAATATAAATATCGGATAGTTAGAAATGTTTAAATAACACTATAGAGTACAAGGTTCAATTTATAGAGTATCTACTGAAAAACTAAATATTTTCGTAGGGGTTAACCTACATATTTTGAGTGAAATTAAAAAAATATGACAAAATTATTTTAATCCATATTTTCATCCTCCACTTACATATTATGATGTTAAAAGAGCTTTGAAACATTTGTTATCTCTGTTTCTCTAGATAATAGAGATTTCATATTGATTAATTCACTGATTTAAGAAGTATATGAAATTTAACAAAATTATTTGTTAAAAAATTAGAACGTTGGCCATGGACAATGAAAGAATTTTTAGCATACATTAATATAAATATCGGATGGTTAGAAATGATTAAATAACAATAAAGAGTACTAGGTTCAATTCATAGAGCATTTACTGAAAAACTAAATATTTCGTAGGGGTTAACCTACATATTTTGTAGTGAAATTTAAAAAATATGACAAAATTATTTAATCCATAGTTGCATCCTCCACTTACATATTATGATGTTAAAAGAGGTTTGGAACCTTTCTTGTCTCCGTTCTCTAGATAACAGAGATTTCATATTGATTAATTCACTGATTTAAGAAGTATAAGAAATTTAATTAAATTAATTGTTAAAAAATTAGAACGATGGCCATGGACAATGAAGAATGTTTAGCATACATTAATATAAATATCGGATGGTTAGAAATTATTAAATAACACTATAGAGATCAAGGTTCAATTCATAGAGCATTTACTGAAAAACTAAATATTTTCGTAGGGGTTAACCTACATATTTTGTGTGAAATTTAAAAAATATGACAAAATTATTTTAATCCATAGTTGCATCCTCCACTTACATAATATGATGTTAAAATAGGTTTGGAACCTTTGTTTTCTCCGTTTCTCTAGAGAATATAGATTTCATATTGATTAATTCACTGATTTAAGAAGTAAATGAAATTTAACTAAATTAATTGTTAAGAAATTAGAACGATGGCCATGTACAATAAAAGAATGTTTAGCATACATTAATATAAATATCAGATGGTTAGAAATGATTAAATAACACTATAGAGTATAAGGTTCAATTTATAGAGCATTTACTGAAAAACTAAATATTTTCGTAGGGGTTAACCTACATATTTTGAGTGAAATTCAAAAAATATGACAAAATTATTTTAATCCATATTTTCATCATTCACTTAAATATTATGATGTTAAAAGTGGTTTGAAACCTTTGTTGTCTCCGTTTCTCTAGAGAATAGTGATTTCATATTGATTAATTCACTGATTTAAGAAGTATATTAAATTTAACTAAATCAATTGTGAAAAAATTAGAACGATGGCCATGGACAATGAAAGAAGGTTTAGCATACATTAATATAAATATCGGATGGTCAGTAATGATTAAATAACACTATAGAGTACAAGGTTCAATTTATAGACCATTTACTGAAAAACTAAATATTTTCATAGGGGTTAACCTACATAGTTTGAGTGGAATTTAAAAAAATATGAAAAAATTATTTTAATCCTTAGTTGCATCCTCCACTTACATATTATGATGTTAAAAGAAGTTTGGAACCTTTGTTGTCTCCGTTTCTCTAGAGAATAGAGATTTCATATTGATTAATTCACTGATTTAAGAAGTATATAAAATTTAACTAAATTAATTGTTAAAAAATTAGAACGATGGCCATGGACAATGAAAGAATGTTTAGCATACATTAATATAAATATCGGATGGTCAGTAATGATTAAATAACACTATAGAGTACAAGGTTCAATTTATAGAGAATTTACCGAAAAACTAAATATTTTCATAGGGGTTAACCTACATAGTTTGAGTGGAATTTAAAAAATATGAAAAAATTATTTTATTCCTTAGTTGCATCCTTCACTTACATAATATGATGTTAAAAGAGGTTTGGAACCTTTGTTGTCTCCGTTCCTCTAGATAATAGAGATTTCATATTGATTAATTCACTAATTTAAGAAGTAAATGAAATTTAACTAAATTAATTGCTAAAAATTTAGAACGATGGCCATTGACAATGAAAGAATGTTTAGCATATATTAATATAAATATCGGATGGTTAAAAATGATTAAATAACACTATAGAGTACAAAGTTCAAGTTATAGAGCATTTACTTAAAAAACTAAATATTCTCGTAGGGATTAACCTACATATGTTGTGTGAAATTCAAAAAATATGAAAAAATTATTTCAATCCATGGTTGCATCCTCCAATTACATATTATGATGTTAAAAGAAGTTTGGAACCTTTGTTGTCTCCGTTTCTCTAGGGAATAGTGATTTCATATTTATTAATTCACTGATTTAAGAAGTATATTAAATTTAACTAAATCAATTGTGAAATAATTAGAACGATGGCCATCGACAAAGAAAGAATGTTTAGCATACATTAATATAAATATCGGATGGTTAGAAATGATTAAATAACAATAAAGAGTACTAGGTTCAATTTATAGAGAATTTACTGAAAAACTAAATATTTTCGTAGGGGTTAACCTACATATTTTGAGTGAAATTCAAAAAATATGTCAAAATT
Organism: Brassica juncea; assembly: GCA_018703725.1. NCBI lineage: Eukaryota > Viridiplantae > Streptophyta > Magnoliopsida > Brassicales > Brassicaceae > Brassica > Brassica juncea. The sequence goes on along the minus strand of CM031942.1, from coordinate 1,321,726 downwards.
ATTTTAATCCATAGTTTCATCCTCCCCTTACATATTATGATGTTAAAAGAGGTTTGAAACATTTGTTGTCTCTGTTTCTCTAGATAATAGAGATTTCATATTGATTAATTCACTGATTTAAGAAGTATATGAAATTTAACAAAATTAATTGTTAAAAAATTAGAACGATGGCCATGTACAATGAAAGAATGTTTATCATGCATTAATATAAATATCGGATAGTTAGAAATGTTTAAATAACACTATCGAGTACAAGGTTCAATATATAGAGCATTTACTGAAAATCTAAATATTTTCGTAGGGGGTTAACCTACATAATTTGAGTGGAATTTAAAAAAAATATGAAAAAATTATTTTAATCCATAGTTGCATCCTACACTTACATAATATGATGTTAAAAGAGGTTTGGAACCTTTGTTTTCTCCGTTTCTCTAGAGAATATAGATTTCATATTGATTAATTCACTGATTTAAGAAGTAAATGAAATTTAACTAAAATAATTGTTAAAAAATTAGAACCATGGCCATTGACAATTAAAGAATGTTTAGCATACATTAATATAAATATCGGATGGTTAGAAATGATTAAATAACACTAAAGAGTACTAGGTTAAATTTATAGAACATTTACTGAAAACTAAATATTTTCGTAGGGGTTAACCTACATATTTTGAGTGAAATTCAAAAAATATGACAAAATTATTTTAATCCATATTTTCAACATCAACTTAAATATTATGATGTTAAAAGAGGTTTGGAACCTTTGTTGTCTCCGTTTCTCTAGAGAATAGTGATTTCATATTTATTAATTCACTGATTTAAAAAGTATATTAAATTTAACTAAATCAATTGTGAAATAATTAGAACGATGGCCATCGACAAAGAAAGAAGGTTTAGCATACATTAATATAAATATCGGATGGTTAGTAATGATTAAATAACACTAAAGAGTACTAGGTTCACTTTATAGAACATTTACTGAAAACTAAATATTTTCGTAGGGGTTAACCTACATATTTTGAGTGAAATTCAAAAAATATGAAAAATTATTTTAATCCATATTTTCATCATTCACTTAAATATTATGATGTTAAAAGTGGTTTGGAACATTTGTTGTATCTGTTTCTCTAGATAATAGAGATTTCATATTGATTAATTCATTGATTTAAGAAGTATATGAAATTTAACTAAATTAATTGTTAAAAAATTAAAACGATGGCCATGTACAATGAAAGAATGTTTAGCATACATTAATATAAATATTTGATGGCCAGTAATGATTAAATAACACTATAGAGTACAAGGTTCAATTTATAGACCATTTACTGAAAACTAAATATTTTCATAGGGGGTTAACCTACATATTTGAGTGGAATTTAAAAAAATATGAAAAAATTATTTTAATCCTTAGTTGCATCCTCCACTTACCTATTATGATGTTAAAAGAAGTTTGAAACCTTTGTTGTCTCCGTTTCTCTAGAGAATAGAGATTTCATATTGATTAATTCACTGATTTAAGAAGTATATGAAATTTAACTAAATTAATTGTTAAAAAATTAGAACGATGGCCATGTACAATGAAAGAATGTTTAGCATACATTAATATAAATATCAGATGGTCAGTAATGATTAAATAACACTATAGAGTACAAGGTTCAATTTATAGAACATTTACTGTAAAACTAAATATTTTCATATGGGTTAACCTACATAGTTTGAGTGGAATTTAAAAAATATGAAAAAATTATTTTAATCCTTAGTTGCATCCTTCACTTACATAATATGATGTTAAAAGAGGTTTGGAACCTTTGTTGTCTCCATTTCTCTAGATAATAGAGATTTCATATTGATTAATTCACTAATTTAAGAAGTAAATGAAATTTAACAATATTAATTGCTAAAAATTTAGAACGATGGCCATTGACAATGAAAGAATGTTTAGCATACATTAATATAAATATCGGATGGTTAGAAATGATTAAATAACACTATAGAGTACAAGGTTCAAGTTATAGAGCATTTACTGAAAAAACTAAATATTTTCGTAGGGATTAACCTACATATGTTGTGTGAAATTCAAAAAATATGATAAAATTATTTCAATCCATAGTTGCATCCTCCAAATACATATTATGATGTTAAAAGAAGTTTGGAACCTTTGTTGTCTCCGTTTCTCTAGAGAATAGAGATTTCATATTGATAAATTCACTGATTTAAGAAGTATATTAAATGTAACTAAATTATTTGTGAAAAAAAGAACGTTGGCCATGGACAATGAAAGAATGTTTAGCATACATTAATATAAATATCGGATGGTTAGAAATGATTAAATAACAATAAAGAGTACTAGGTTCAATTTATAGAGAATTTACTGAAAAACTAAATATTTTCGTAGGGGTTAACCTACATATTTTGAGTGAAATTCAAAAAATATGACAAAATTATTTTAATCCATAGTTTCATCCTCGACTTACATATTATGATGTTAAAAGAGGTTTGGAACATTTGTTGTCTCTGTTTCTCTAGATAATAGAGATTTCATATTGATTAATTCACTGATTTAAGAAGTATATGAAATTTATCTAAATTATTTGTTAAAAAATTAGAACGATGGCCATGTACAATGAAAGAATGTTTATCATGCATTAATATAAATATCGGATAGTTAGAAATGTTTAAATAACACTATAGAGTACAAGGTTCAATTTATAGAGCATTTACTGAAAAACCAAATATTTTCATAGGGGGTTAATCTACATAATTTGATTGGAATTTAAAAAAATATGAAAAAATTATTTTAATCCATAGTTGCATCCTTCACTTACATAATATGATGTTAAAGAGGTTTGGAACCTTTGTTTTCTCCGTTTCTCTAGAGAATATAGATTTCATATTGATTAATTCACTGATGTAAGAAGTAAATGAAATTTAACTAAATTAATTGTTAAAAAATTAGAACCATGGCCATTGACAATTAAAGAATGTTTAGCATACATTAATATAAATATCGGATGGTTAGAAATGATTAAATGACAATAAAGAGTACTAGGTTCAATTTATAGAGAATTTACTGAAAAACTAAATATTTTCGTAGGGGTTAACCTACATATTTTGAGTGAAATTCAAAAAATATGAAAAAATTATTTTAATCCATATTTTCATCATCCACTTAAATATTATGATGTTAAAAGTGGTTTGGAACATTTGTTGTCTCTGTTTCTCTAGATAATAGAGATTTCATATTGATTAATTCACTGATTTAAGAAGTATATGAAATCTAACTAAATTAATTGTTAAAAAATTAGATTGATGGCCATGTACAATGAAAGAATTTTTAGCATACATCAATATAAATATCGGATGGTTAGTAATGATTAAATAACACTATAGAATACAAGGTTCAATTTATAGAACATTTACTGAAAAACTAAATATTTTCAAAGGGGTTAACCTACATATTTTGAGTGAAATTCAAAAAAGAATGTTTATCATGCATTAATATAAATATCGGATAGTTAGAAATGTTTAAATAACACTATAGAGTACAAGGTTCAATTTATAGAGCATTCACTGAAAAACTAAATATTTTCATAGGGGGTTAACCTACATAATTAAATTGGAATTTAAAAAAATATGAAAAAATTATTTTAATCCATAGTTGCATCCTTCACTTACATAATATGATGTTAAAGAGGTTTGGAACCTTTGTTTTCTCCGTTTCTCTAGAGAATATAGATTTCATATTGATTAATTCACTGATTTAAGAAGTAAATGAAATTTAACTAAATTAATTGTTAAAAAATTAGAACCATGGCCATTGACAATTAAAGAATGATTAGCATACATTAATATAAATATCGGATGGTTAGAAATGATTAAATGACAATAAAGAGTACTAGGTTCAATTTATAGAGAATTTACTGAAAAACTAAATATTTTCGTAGGGGTTAACCTACATATTTTGAGTGAAATTCAAAAAATATGAAAAAATTATTTTAATCCATATTTTCATCATCCACTTAAATATTATGATGTTAAAAGTGGTTTGGAACATTTGTTGTCTCTGTTTCTCTAGATAATAGAGATTTCATATTGATTAATTCACTGATTTAAGAAGTATATGAAATCTAACTAAATTAATTGTTAAAAAATTAGATTGATGGCCATGTACAATGAAAGAATTTTTAGCATACATCAATATAAATATCGGATGGTTAGTAATGATTAAATAACACTATAGAATACAAGGTTCAATTTATAGAACATTTACTGAAAAGTAAATATTTTCATAGGGGTTAACCTACATAATTTGAGTGGAATTTAAAAAATATGAAAAAATTATTTTAATGGATAGTTGCATCCTCCACTTAAATATTATGATGTTAAATGTTATTTGGAACCTTTCTTGTCTCCATTTCTCTAGAAAATAGAGATTTCATATTGATTAATTTACTGATTTAAGAAGTACATGAAATTCAACTAAATTAATTGTAAAAAAATAGAACGATGGCCATGGACAATGAAAGAATGTTTAGCATACATTAATATAAATATTGGATGGTTAGAAATGATTACATAACAATAAAGAGTATTAAGTTCAATTTATAGAGAATTTACTGAAAAACTAAATATTTTCATAGGGGTTAACCTACATAGTTTGAGTGGAATTTAAAAAATATGAAAAAATTATTTCAATTCTTAGTTGCATCCTTCACTTACATAATATGATGTTAAAAAAGGTTTGGAACCTTTGTTGTCTCCGTTTCTCTAGATAATAGAGATTTCATATTGATTAATTCACTAATTTAAGAAGTAATTGAAATTTAACTAAATTAATTGCTAAAAAATTAGAACGATGGCCATTGACAATGAAAGAATGTTTAGCATACATTAATATAAATATCGGATGGTTAAAAATGATTAAATAACACTATAGAGTACAAAGTTCAAGTTATAAAGCATTTACTAAAAAAACTAAATATTTTCGTAGGGATTAACCTACATATGTTGTGTGAAATTCAAAAAATATGAAAAAAATTATTTCAATCCATAGTAGCATCCTCCAATTAAATATTATGATGTTAAAAGAAGTTTGGAACCTTTTGTTGTCTCCGTTTCTCTAGAGAATAGAGATTTCATATTGATTAATTCACTGATTTAATAAGTATATTAAATGTAACTAAATTATTTGTGAAAAAAAAGAACGTTGGCCATGGAAAATGAAAGAATGTTTAGCATACATTAATATAAATATCGGATGGTTAGAAATGATTAAATAACAATAAAGAGTACTAGGTTCAATTTATAGAGAATTTACTGAAAAACTAAATATTTTCGTAGGGGTTAACCTACATATTTTGAGTGAAATTCAAAAAATATGACAAAATTATTTTAATCCATAGTTTCATCGTCCACTTACATATTATGATGTTAAAAGAGGTTTGAAACATTTGTTGTCTCTGTTTCTCTAGATAATAGAGATTTCAAATTGATTAATTCACTGATTTAAGAAGTATATAAAATTTAACAAAATTAATTGTTAAAAAATTAGAACGATGGCCATGTACAATGAAAGAATGTTTAGCATACATTAATATAAATATTTGATGGTCAGTAATGATTAAATAACACTATAGAGTACAAGGTTCAATTTATAGACCATTTACTGAAAACTAAATATTTTCATAGGGGTTAACCTACATAGTTTGAGTGGAATTTAAAAAAATACGAAAAAATTATTTTAATCCTTAGTTTCATCCTCCACTTACCTATTATGATGTTAAAAGAAGTTTGGAACCTTTGTTGTCTCCGTTTCTCTAGAGAATAGAGATTTCATATTGATTAATTCACTGATTTAAGAAGAATATGAAATTTAACTAAATTAATTGTTAAAAAATTAGAACGATGGCCATGTACAATGAAAGAATGTTTAGCATACATTAATATAAATATCGGATGGTCAGTAATGATTAAATAACACTATAGAGAACAAGGTTCAATTTATAGAACATTTACTGAAAAACTAAATATTTTCATAGGGGTTAACCTACATAGTTTGAGTGGAATTTAAAAAATATGAAAAAATTATTTTAATCCTTAGTTGCATCCTTCACTTACATAATATGATGTTAAAAGAGGTTTGGAACCTTTGTTGTCTCCGTTTCTCTAGATAATAGAGATTTCATATTGATTAATTCACTCATTTAAGAAGTAAATGAAATTTAACTAAATTAGTTGCTAAAAAATTAGAACGATGGCCATTGACAATGAAAGAATGTTTAGCATACATTAATATAAATATCGGATGGTTAGAAATGATTAAATAACACTATAGAGTACAAGGTTCAAGTTATAGAGCATTTACTGAAAAAACTAAATATTTTCGTAGGGATTAACCTACATATGTTGTGTGAAATTCAAAAAATATGAAAAAATTATTTCAATCCATAGTTGCATCCTCCAAATACATATTATGATGTTAAAAGAAGTTTGGAACCTTTGTTGTCTCCGTTTCTCTAGAGAATAGAGATTTCATATTGATTAATTCACTGATTTAAGAAGTATATTAAATGTAACTAAATTATTTGTGAAAAAAAGAACATGGCCATGGACAATGAAAGAATGTTTAGCATACATTAATATAAATATCGGATGGTTAGAAATGATTAAATAACAATAAAGAGTACTAGGTTCAATTTATAGAGAATTTACTGAAAAACTAAATATTTTCGTAGGGGTTAACCTACATATTTTGAGTGAAATTCAAAAAATATGACAAAATTATTTTAATCCATAGTTTCATCCTCCACTTACATATTATGATGTTAAAAGAGGTTTGGAACATTTGGTGTCTCTGTTTCTCTAGATAATAGAGATTTCATATTAATTAATTCACTGATTTAAGAAGTATATGAAATTTAACTAAATTAATTGTTAAAAAATTTGAACGATGGCCATGTACAATGAAAGAATGTTTATCATGCATTAATATAAATATCGGATAGTTAGAAATGTTTAAATAACACTATAGAGTACAAGGTTCAATTTATAGAGCATTTACTGAAAAACCAAATATTTTCATAGGGGGTTAACCTACATAATTTGAGTGGAATTTAAAAAAATATGAAAAAATTATTTTAATCCATAGTTGCATCCTTCACTTACATAATATGATGTTAAAAGAGGTTTGGAACCTTTGTTTTCTCCGTTTCTCTAGAGAATATAGATTTCATATTGATTAATTCACTGATTTAAGAAGTAAATGAAATTTAACTAAATTAATTGTTAAAAAATTAGAACCATGGCCATTAACAATTAAAGAATGTTTAGCATACATCAATATAAATATCGGATGGTTAGTAATGATTAAATAACACTATAGAATACAAGGTTCAATTTATAGAACATTTACTGAAAAACTAAATATTTTCAAAGGGGTTAACCTACATATTTTGAGTGAAATTCAAAAAATATGAAAAAATTATTTTAATCCATATTTTCATCATCCACTTAAATATTATGATGTTAAAAGTGGGTTGGAACCTTTTTGTCTCCGTTTCTCTAGATAATAGAGATTTCATATTGATTAATTCACTGATTTATAAGTATATGAAATTTAACTAAATTAATTGTTTAAAATTAGAACGATGGTCATGGACAATGAAAGAATGTTTAGCATACATTAATATAATTATCGAAAGGTTAGAAATGATTAAATAACACTAAAGAGTACTGGGTTCAATTTATAGAGCATTTACTAAAAAACTAAATATTTTCATAGGGGTTAACCTACATAATTTGAGTGGAATTTAAAAAATATGAAAAAATTATTTTAATGGATAGTTGCATCCTCAACTTAAATATTATGATGTTAAATGTTATTTGGAACCTTTCTTGTCTCCATTTCTCTAGATAATAGAGATTTCATATTGATTAATTCACTGATTTAAGAAGTACATGAAATTCAACTAAATTAATTGTAAAAAAATTAGAACGATGGCCATGGACAATGAAAGAATGTTTAGCATACATTAATATAAATATCGGATGGTTAGAAATTATTACATAACAATAAAGAGTACTAGGTTCAATTTATAGAGAATTTACTGAAAAACTAAATATTTTCATAGGGGTTAACCTACATAGTTTGAGTGGAATTTACAAGATATGAAAAAATTATTTTAATCCTTAGTTGCATCCTTCACTTACATAATATGATGTTAAAAGAGGTTTGGAACCTTTGTTGTCTCCGTTTCTCTAGATAATAGAGATTTCATATTGATTAATTCACTAATTTAAGAAGTAAATGAAATTTAACTAAATTAATTGCTAAAAATTAGAACGATGGCCATTGACAATGAAAGAATTTTTAGCATACATTAATATAAATATCGGATGGTTAAAAATGATTAAATAACATTATAGAGTACAAAGTTGAAGTTATAGAGCATTTACTGAAAAAGCTAAATATTTTCGTAGGGATTAACCTACATATGTTGTGTGAAATTCAAAAAATATGAAAAAATTATTTCAATCCATAGTTGCATCCTCCAATTACATATTATGATGTTAAATGTTATCTGGAACCTTTCTTGTCTCAATTTCTCTAGATAATAGAGATTTCATATTGATTAATTCACTGATTTAAGAAGTAAATGAAATTTAACTAAATTAATTGTTAAAAAATTAGAACGATGGCCATTGACAATTAAAGAATGTTTAGCATACATTAATATAAATATCGGATGGTTAGGAATGATTAAATAACACTAAAGAGTACTAGGTTCAATTTATAGAACATTTACTGAAAACTAAATATTTTCGTAGAGGTTAACCTACATATTTTGAGTGAAATTCAAAAAAATATGACAAAATTATTTTAATCCATAATTTCATCATCCACTTAAATATTATGATGTTAAAAGTGGTTTGGAACCATTGTTGTCTCCGTTTCTCTAGATAATAGAGATTTCATATTGATTAATTCAGTGATTTAAGAAGTATATGAAATTTAACTGAATTAATTGTTAAAAATTAGAATAATGGTCATGGACGATGAAAGAATGTTTAGCATACATAAATATAATTATCGAATTGTTAGAAATGATTAAATAACTCTAAAGAGTACTAGGTTCAATTTATAGAGCATTTACTCAAAAACTAAATATTTTAGTAGGGGGTAAACCTACATATTTTGAGTGAAATTCAAAAAATATGAAAAAATTATTTTAATGGATAGTTGCATCCTCCACTTAAATATTATGATGTTTAATGTTATTTGGAACCTTTCTTGTCTCCATTTCTCTAGATAATAGAGATTTTATATTGATTAATTCCCTGATCTAAGAAGTGTACATGAAATTCAACTAAATTAATTGTTTAAAAATTAAAACGATGGCCATGGACAATGAAAGAATGTTTAGCATACATTACTATAAATATCGGATGGTTAGAAATGATTAAATAACAATAAAGAGTACTAGGTTAAATTTATAGAGAATTTACTAAAAAGCTAAATATTTTCGTAGGGGTTAACCTACATAGTTTGAGTGGAATTTAAAAAATATGAAAAAATTATTTTAATCCTTAGTTGCATCCTTCACTTACATAATATGATGTTAAAAGAGGTTTGGAACCTTTGTTGTCTCCGTTTCTCTAGATAATAGAGATTTCATATTGATTAATTCACTCATTTAAGAAGTAAATGAAATTTAACTAAATTAGTTGCTAAAAAATTAGAACGATGGCCATTGACAATGAAAGAATGTTTAGCATACATTAATATAAATATCGGATGGTTAGAAATGATTAAATAACACTATAGAGTACAAGGTTCAAGTTATAGAGCATTTACTGAAAAAACTAAATATTTTCGTAGGGATTAACCTACATATGTTGTGTGAAATTCAAAAAATATGAAAAAATTATTTCAATCCATAGTTGCATCCTCCAAATACATATTCTGATGTTAAAAGAAGTTTGGAACCTTTGTTGTCTCCGTTTCTCTAGAGAATAGAGATTTCATATTGATTAATTCACTGATTTAAGAAGTATATTAAATGTAACTAAATTATTTGTGAAAAAAAGAACATGGCCATGGACAATGAAAGAATGTTTAGCATACATTAATATAAATATCGGATGGTTAGAAATGATTAAATAACAATAAAGAGTACTAGGTTCAATTTATAGAGAATTTACTGAAAAACTAAATATTTTTGTAGGGGTTAACCTACATATTTTGAGTGAAATTCAAAAAATATGACAAAATTATTTTAATCCATAGTTTCATCATTCACTTAAATATTATGATGTTAAAAGAGGTTTGGAACCTTTCTTGTCTCAATTTCTTTAGATAATAGAGATTTCATATTGATTAATTCACTGATTTAAGAAGTACATGAAATTCAACTAAAGTAATTGTTAAAAAATTAGAACGATGGCCATGTACAATGAAAGAATGTTTAGCATACATTAATATAAATATCGGATGGTTATAAATGATTAAATAACATTATAGAGTACAAGATTTAATTTATAGAGCATTTACTGAAAAACTAAATATTTTCATAGGGGGTTAACCTACATAATTTGAGTGGAATTTAAAAAAATATGAAAAAATTATTTTAATCCATAGTTGCATCCTTCACTTACATAATATGATGTTAAAAGAGGTTTGGAACCTTTGTTTTCTCCGTTTCTCTAGAGAATATAGATTTCATATTGATTAATTCACTGATTTAAGAAGTAAATGAAATTTAACTAAATTAATTGTTAAAAAATTAGAACCATGGCCATTGACAATTAAAGAATGTTTAGCATACATCAATATAAATATCGGATGGTTAGTAATGATTAAATAACACTATAGAATACAAGGTTCAATTTATAGAACATTTACTGAAAAACTAAATATTTTCAAAGGGGTTAACCTACATATTTTGAGCGAAATTCAAAAAATATGAAAAAATTATTTTAATCCATATTTTCATCATCCACTTAAATATTATGATGTTAAAAGTGGGTTGGAACCTTTTTTGTCTCCGTTTCTCTAGATAATAGAGATTTCATATTGATTAATTCACTGATTTAGAAGTATATGAAATTTAACTAAATTAATTGTTTAAAATTAGAACGATGGTCATGGACAATGAAAGAATGTTTAGCATACATTAATATAATTATCGAAAGGTTAGAAATGATTAAATAACACTAAAGAGTACTGGGTTCAATTTATAGAGCATTTACTGAAAAACTAAATATTTTCATAGGGGTTAACCTACATAATTTGAGTGGAATTTAAAAAATATGAAAAAATTATTTTAATGGATAGTTGCATCCTCAACTTAAATATTATGATGTTAAATGTTATTTGGAACCTTTCTTGTCTCCATTTCTCTAGATAATAGAGATTTCATATTGATTAATTCACTGATTTAAGAAGTACATGAAATTCAACTAAATTAATTGTAAAAAAATTAGAACGATGGCCATGGACAATGAAAGAATGTTTAGCATACATTAATATAAATATCGGATGGTTAGAAATTATTACATAACAATAAAGAGTACTAGGTTCAATTTATAGAGAATTTACTGAAAAACTAAATATTTTCATAGGGGTTAACCTACATAGTTTGAGTGGAATTTACAAGATATGAAAAAATTATTTTAATCCTTAGTTGCATCCTTCACTTACATAATATGATGTTAAAAGAGGTTTGGAACCTTTGTTGTCTCCTTTTCTCTAGATAATAGAGATTTCATATTGATTAATTCACTAATTTAAGAAGTAAATGAAATTTAACTAAATTAATTGCTAAAAAATTAGAACGATGGCCATTGACAATGAAAGAATGTTTAGCATACATTAATATAAATATCGGATGGTTAAAAATGATTAAATAACACTATAGAGTACAAAGTTGAAGTTATAGAGCATTTACTGAAAAAGCTAAATATTTTTGTAGGGATTAACCTACATATGTTGTGTGAAATTCAAAAAATATGAAAAAATTATTTCAATCCATAGTTGCATCCTCCAATTACATATTATGATGTTAAATGTTATTTGGAACCTTTCTTGTCTCAATTTCTCTAGATAATAGAGATTTCATATTGATTAATTCACTGATTTAAGAAGTAAATGAAATTTAACTAAATTAATTGTTAAAAAATTAGAACGATGGCCATTGACAATTAAAGAATGTTTAGCATACATTAATATAAATATCGGATGGTTAGGAATGATTAAATAACACTAAAGAGTACTAGGTTCAATTTATAGAACATTTACTGAAAACTAAATATTTTCGTAGGGGTTAACCTACATATTTTGAGTGAAATTCAAAAAAATATGACAAAATTATTTTAATCCATAATTTCATCATCCACTTAAATATTATGATGTTAAAATTGGTTTGGAACCATTGTTGTCTCCGTTTCTCTAGATAATAGAGATTTCATATTGATTAATTCACTGATTTAAGAAGTATATGAAATTTAACTGAATTAATTGTTAAAAATTAGAATGATGGTCATGGACGATGAAAGAATGTTTAGCATACATAAATATAATTATCGAATTGTTAGAAATGATTAAATAACTCTAAAGAGTACTAGGTTCAATTTATAGAGCATTTACTCAAAAACTAAATATTTTAGTAGGGGGTAAACCTACATATTTTGAGTGAAATTCAAAAAATATGAAAAAATTATTTTAATGGATAGTTGCATCCTCCACTTAAATATTATGATGTTTAATGTTATTTGGAACCTTTCTTGTCTCCATTTCTCTAGATAATAGAGATTTTATATTGATTAATTCCCTGATCTAAGAAGTGTACATGAAATTCAACTAAATTAATTGTTAAAAAATTAAAACGATGGCCATGGACAATGAAAGAATGTTTAGCATACATTACTATAAATATCGGATGGTTAGAAATGATTAAATAACAATAAAGAGTACTAGGTTAAATTTATAGAGAATTTACTAAAAAGCTAAATATTTTCGTAGGGGTTAACCTACATAGTTTGAGTGGAATTTAAAAAAATATGAAAAAATTACTTTAATCCTTAGTTGCATCCTCCACTTACATATTATGATGTTAAAAGAAGTTTGGAACCTTTGTTGTCTCCGTTTCTCTAGAGAATAGAGATTTCATATTGATTAATTCACTGATTTAAGAAGTATATTAAATGTAACTAAATTATTTGTGAAAAAAGAACGTTGGCCATGGACAATGAAAGAATGTTTAGCATACATTAATATAAATATCGGATGGTTAGAAATGATTAAATAACAATAAAGAGTACTAGGTTCAATTTATAGAGAATTTACTGAAAAACTAAATATTTTCGTAGGGGTTAACCTACATATTTTCAGTGAAATTCAAAAAATATGACAAAATTATTTTAATCCATAGTTTCATCCTCCACTTACATATTATGATGTTAAAAGAGGTTTGAAACATTTGTTGTCTCTGTTTCTCTAGATAATAGAGATTTTCATATTGATTAATTCACTGATTTAAGAAGTATATGAAATTTAACAAAATTAATTGTTAAAAAATTAGAACAATGGCCATGTACAATGAAAGAATGTTTATCATGCATTAATATAAATATCGGATAGTTAGAAATGTTTAAATAACACTATAGAGTACAAGGTTCAATTTATAGAGCATTTACTGGAAAACTAAATATTTTAGTAGGGGTTAACCTACATAATTTGAGTGGAATTTAAAAAAATATGAAAAAATTATTTTAATCCATAGTTGCATCCTTCACTTACATAATATGATGTTAAAAGAGGTTTGGAACCTTTGTTTTCTCCGTTTCTCTAGAGAATATAGATTTCATATTGATTAATTCACTGATTTAAGAAGTAAATGAAATTTAACTAAATTAATTGTTAAAAAATTAGAACCATGGCCATTGACAATTAAAGAATGTTTAGCAGACATTAATATAAATATCGGATGGTTAGAAATGATTAAATAACACTAAAGAGTACTAGGTTCAATTTATAGAACATTTACTGAAAACTAAATATTTTCGTTGGGGTTAACCTACATATTTTGAGTGAAATTCAAAAAATATAACAAAATTATTTTAATCCATATTTTCAATACCAACTTAAATATTATGATGTTAAAAGAGGTTTGAAACCTTTGTTGTCTCCGTTTCTCTAGAGAATAGTGATTTCATATTTATTAATTCACTGATTTAAGAAGTATATTAAATTTAACTAAATCAATTGTGAAATAATTAGAACGATGGCCGTCGACAAAGAATGAAGGTTTAGCATACATTAATATAAATATAGGATGGTTAGAAATGATTAAATAACACTAAAGAGTACTAGGTTCACTTTATAGAACATTTACTGAAAACTAAATATTTTCGTAGGGGTTAACCTACATATTTTGAGTGAAATTCAAAAAATATGACAAAATTATTTTAATCCATATTTTCATCATTCACTTAAATATTATGATGTTAAAAGTGGTTTGGAACATTTGTTGTCTTGTTTCTCTAGATAATAGAGATTTCATATTGATTAATTCACTGATTTAAGAAGTATATGAAATTTAACTAAATTAATTGTTAAAAAATTAGAACGATGGCCATGTACAATGAAAGAATGTTTAGTATACATTAATATAAATATTTGATGGTCAGTAATGATTAAATAACACTATAGAGTACAAGGTTCAATTTATAGACCATTTACTGAAAACTAAATATTTTCATAGGGGTTAACCTACATAGTTTGAGTGGAATTTAAAAAAATACGAAAAAATTATTTTAATCCTTAGTTGCATCCTCCACTTACCTATTATGATGTTAAAAAAAGTTTGGAATCTTTGTTGTCTCCGTTTCTCTAGAGAATAGAGATTTCATATTGATTAATTCACTGATTTAAGAAGTATATGAAATTTAACTAAATTAATTGTTAAAAATTAGAACGATGGCCATGTACAATGAAAGAATGTTTAGCATACATTAATATAAATATCGGATGGTCAGTAATGATTAAATAACACTATAGAGAACAAGGTTCAATTTATAGAACATTTACTGAAAAACTAAATATTTTCATAGGGGTTAACCTACATAGTTTGAGTGGAATTTAAAAAATATGAAAAAATTATTTTAATCCTTAGTTGCATCCTTCACTTACATAATATGATGTTAAAAGAGGTTTGGAACCTTTGTTGTCTCCGTTTCTCTAGAGAATAGAGATTTCATATTGATTAATTCACTGATTTAAGAAGTATATTAAATGTAACTAAATTATTTGTGAAAAAACGAACGTTGGCCATGGACAATGAAAGAATGTTTAGCATACATTAATATAAATATCGGATGGTTAGAAATGATTAAATAACAATAAAGAGTACTAGGTTCAATTTATAGAGAATTTACTGAAAAACTAAATATTTTCGTAGGGGTTAACCTACATATTTTGAGTGAAATTCGAAAAATATGACAAAATTATTCCAATCCATAGTTGCATCCTCCAAATACATATTATGATGTTAAAAGAAGTTTGGAACCTTTGTTGTCTCCGTTTCTCTAGAGAATAGAGATTTCATATTGATTAATTCACTGATTTAAGAAGTATATTAAATGTAACTAAATTATTTGTGAAAAAAAGAACATGGCCATGGACAATGAAAGAATGTTTAGCATGCATTAATATAAATATCGGATAGTTAGAAATGTTTAAATAACACTATAGAGTACAAGGTTCTATTTATAGAGCATTTACTGAAAAACTAAATATTTTAGTAGGGGGTTAACCTACATAATTTGAGTGGAATTTAAAAAAATATGAAAAAATTATTTTAATCCATAGTTGCATCCTTCACTTACATAATATGATGTTAAAAGAGGTTTGGAACCTTTGTTTTCTCCGTTTCTCTAGATAATAGAGATTTCATATTGATTAATTCACTGATTTAAGAAGTATATGAAATTTAACTAAATTAATTGTTAAAAAATTAGAACCATGGCCATTGACAATTAAAGAATGTTTAGCAGACATTAATATAAATATCGGATGGTTAGAAATGATTAAATAACACTAAAGAGTACTAGGTTCAATTTATAGAACATTTACTGAAAACTAAATATTTTCGTAGGGGTTAACCTACATATTTTGAGTGAAATTCAAAAAATATAACAAAATTATTTTAATCCATATTTTCAATATCAACTTAAATATTATGATGTTAAAAGAGGTTTGGAACCTTTGTTGTCTCCGTTTCTCTAGAGAATAGTGATTTCATATTTATTAATTCACTGATTTAAGAAGTATATTAAATTTAACTAAATCAATTGTGAAATAATTAGAACGATGGCCATCGACAAAGAATGAAGGTTTAGCATACATTAATATAAATATCGGATGGTCAGTAATGATTAAATAACACTATAGAGAACAAGGTTCAATTTATAGAACATTTACTGAAAAACTAAATATTTTCATAGGGGTTAACCTACATAGTTTGAGTGGAATTTAAAAAAATACGAAAAAATTATTTTAATCCTTAGTTGCATCCTCCACTTACCTATTATGATGTTAAAAAAAGTTTGGAACCTTTGTTGTCTCCGTTTCTCTAGAGAATAGAGATTTCATATTGATTAATTCACTGATTTAAGAAGTATATGAAATTTAACTAAATTAATTGTTAAAAATTAGAACGATGGCCATGTACAATGAAAGAATGTTTAGCATACATTAATATAAATATCGGATGGTCAGTAATGATTAAATAACACTATAGAGAACAAGGTTCAATTTATAGAACATTTACTGAAAAACTAAATATTTTCATAGGGGTTAACCTACATAGTTTGAGTGGAATTTAAAAAATATGAAAAAATTATTTTAATCCTTAGTTGCATCCTTCACTTACATAATATGATGTTAAAAGAGGTTTGGAACCTTTGTTGTCTCCGTTTCTCTAGAGAATAGAGATTTCATATTGATTAATTCACTGATTTAAGAAGTATATTAAATGTAACTAAATTATTTGTGAAAAAACGAACGTTGGCCATGGACAATGAAAGAATGTTTAGCATACATTAATATAAATATCGGATGGTTAGAAATGATTAAATAACAATAAAGAGTACTAGGTTCAATTTATAGAGAATTTACTGAAAAACTAAATATTTTCGTAGGGGTTAACCTACATATTTTGAGTGAAATTCGAAAAATATGACAAAATTATTCCAATCCATAGTTGCATCCTCCAAATACATATTATGATGTTAAAAGAAGTTTGGAACCTTTGTTGTCTCCGTTTCTCTAGAGAATAGAGATTTCATATTGATTAATTCACTGATTTAAGAAGTATATTAAATGTAACTAAATTATTTGTGAAAAAAAGAACATGGCCATGGACAATGAAAGAATGTTTAGCATGCATTAATATAAATATCGGATAGTTAGAAATGTTTAAATAACACTATAGAGTACAAGGTTCAATTTATAGAGCATTTACTGAAAAACTAAATATTTTAGTAGGGGGTTAACCTACATAATTTGAGTGGAATTTAAAAAAATATGAAAAAATTATTTTAATCCATAGTTGCATCCTTCACTTACATAATATGATGTTAAAAGAGGTTTGGAACCTTTGTTTTCTCCGTTTCTCTAGATAATAGAGATTTCATATTGATTAATTCACTGATTTAAGAAGTAAATGAAATTTAACTAAATTAATTGTTAAAAAATTAGAACCATGGCCATTGACAATTAAAGAATGTTTAGCATACATCAATATAAATATCGGATGGTTAGTAATGATTAAATAACACTATAGAATACAAGGTTCAATTTATAGAACATTTACTGAAAACTAAATATTTTCGTAGGGGTTAACCTACATATTTTGAGTGAAATTCAAAAAATATAACAAAATTATTTTAATCCATATTTTCAATATCAACTTAAATATTATGATGTTAAAAGAGGTTTGGAACCTTTGTTGTCTCCGTTTCTCTAGAGAATAGTGATTTCATATTTATTAATTCACTGATTTAAGAAGTATATTAAATTTAACTAAATCAATTGTGAAATAATTAGAACGATGGCCATCGACAAAGAATGAAGGTTTAGCATACATTAATATAAATATCGGATGGTTAGTAATGATTAAATAACACTAAAGAGTACTAGGTTCACTTTATAGAACATTTACTGAAAACTAAATATTTTCGTAGGGGTTAACCTACATATTTTGAGTGAAATTCAAAAAATATGACAAAATTATTTTAATCCATATTTTCATCATTCACTTAAATATTATGATGTTAAAAGTGGTTTGGAACATTTGTTGTCTCTGTTTCTCTAGATAATAGAGATTTCATATTGATTAATTCACTGATTTAAGAAGTATATGAAATTTAACTAAATTAATTGTTAAAAAATTAGAACGATGGCCATGTACAATGAAAGAATGTTTAGCATACATTAATATAAATATTTGATGGTCAGTAATGATTAAATAACACTATAGAGTACAAGGTTCAATTTATAGACCATTTACTGAAAACTAAATATTTTCATAGGGGTTAACCTACATAGTTTGAGTGGAATTTAAAAAAATACGAAAAAATTATTTTAATCCTTAGTTGCATCCTCCACTTACCTATTATGATGTTAAAAAAAAGTTTGGAATCTTTGTTGTCTCCGTTTCTCTAGAGAATAGAGATTTCATATTGATTAATTCACTGATTTAAGAAGTATATGAAATTTAACTAAATTAATTGTTAAAAATTAGAACGATGGCCATGTACAATGAAAGAATGTTTAGCATACATTAATATAAATATCGGATGGTCAGTAATGATTAAATAACACTATAGAGAACAAGGTTCAATTTATAGAACATTTACTGAAAAACTAAATATTTTCATAGGGGTTAACCTACATAGTTTGAGTGGAATTTAAAAAATATGAAAAAATTATTTTAATCCTTAGTTGCATCCTTCACTTACATAATATGATGTTAAAAGAGGTTTGGAACCTTTGTTGTCTCCGTTTCTCTAGAGAATAGAGATTTCATATTGATTAATTCACTGATTTAAGAAGTATATTAAATGTAACTAAATTATTTGTGAAAAAACGAACGTTGGCCATGGACAATGAAAGAATGTTTAGCATACATTAATATAAATATCGGATGGTTAGAAATGATTAAATAACAATAAAGAGTACTAGGTTCAATTTATAGAGAATTTACTGAAAAACTAAATATTTTCGTAGGGGTTAACCTACATATTTTGAGTGAAATTCGAAAAATATGACAAAATTATTCCAATCCATAGTTGCATCCTCCAAATACATATTATGATGTTAAAAGAAGTTTGGAACCTTTGTTGTCTCCGTTTCTCTAGAGAATAGAGATTTCATATTGATTAATTCACTGATTTAAGAAGTATATTAAATGTAACTAAATTATTTGTGAAAAAAAGAACATGGCCATGGACAATGAAAGAATGTTTAGCATGCATTAATATAAATATCGGATAGTTAGAAATGTTTAAATAACACTATAGAGTACAAGGTTCTATTTATAGGGCATTTACTGAAAAACTAAATATTTTAGTAGGGGGTTAACCTACATAATTTGAGTGGAATTTAAAAAAATATGAAAAAATTATTTTAATCCATAGTTGCATCCTTCACTTACATAATATGATGTTAAAAGAGGTTTGGAACCTTTGTTTTCTCCGTTTCTCTAGATAATAGAGATTTCATATTGATTAATTCACTGATTTAAGAAGTATATGAAATTTAACTAAATTAATTGTTAAAAAATTAGAACCATGGCCATTGACAATTAAAGAATGTTTAGCAGACATTAATATAAATATCGGATGGTTAGAAATGATTAAATAACACTAAAGAGTACTAGGTTCAATTTATAGAACATTTACTGAAAACTAAATATTTTCGTAGGGGTTAACCTACATATTTTGAGTGAAATTCAAAAAATATAACAAAATTATTTTAATCCATATTTTCAATATCAACTTAAATATTATGATGTTAAAAGAGGTTTGGAACCTTTGTTGTCTCCGTTTCTCTAGAGAATAGTGATTTCATATTTATTAATTCACTGATTTAAGAAGTATATTAAATTTAACTAAATCAATTGTGAAATAATTAGAACGATGGCCATCGACAAAGAATGAAGGTTTAGCATACATTAATATAAATATCGGATGGTCAGTAATGATTAAATAACACTATAGAGAACAAGGTTCAATTTATAGAACATTTACTGAAAAACTAAATATTTTCATAGGGGTTAACCTACATAGTTTGAGTGGAATTTAAAAAAATACGAAAAAATTATTTTAATCCTTAGTTGCATCCTCCACTTACCTATTATGATGTTAAAAAAAGTTTGGAACCTTTGTTGTCTCCGTTTCTCTAGAGAATAGAGATTTCATATTGATTAATTCACTGATTTAAGAAGTATATGAAATTTAACTAAATTAATTGTTAAAAATTAGAACGATGGCCATGTACAATGAAAGAATGTTTAGCATACATTAATATAAATATCGGATGGTCAGTAATGATTAAATAACACTATAGAGAACAAGGTTCAATTTATAGAACATTTACTGAAAAACTAAATATTTTCATAGGGGTTAACCTACATAGTTTGAGTGGAATTTAAAAAATATGAAAAAATTATTTTAATCCTTAGTTGCATCCTTCACTTACATAATATGATGTTAAAAGAGGTTTGGAACCTTTGTTGTCTCCGTTTCTCTAGAGAATAGAGATTTCATATTGATTAATTCACTGATTTAAGAAGTATATTAAATGTAACTAAATTATTTGTGAAAAAACGAACGTTGGCCATGGAAAATGAAAGAATGTTTAGCATACATTAATATAAATATCGGATGGTTAGAAATGATTAAATAACAATAAAGAGTACTAGGTTCAATTTATAGAGAATTTACTGAAAAACTAAATATTTTCGTAGGGGTTAACCTACATATTTTGAGTGAAATTCGAAAAATATGACAAAATTATTCCAATCCATAGTTGCATCCTCCAAATACATATTATGATGTTAAAAGAAGTTTGGAACCTTTGTTGTCTCCGTTTCTCTAGAGAATAGAGATTTCATATTGATTAATTCACTGATTTAAGAAGTATATTAAATGTAACTAAATTATTTGTGAAAAAAAGAACATGGCCATGGACAATGAAAGAATGTTTAGCATGCATTAATATAAATATCGGATAGTTAGAAATGTTTAAATAACACTATAGAGTACAAGGTTCAATTTATAGAGCATTTACTGAAAAACTAAATATTTTAGTAGGGGGTTAACCTACATAATTTGAGTGGAATTTAAAAAAATATGAAAAAATTATTTTAATCCATAGTTGCATCCTTCACTTACATAATATGATGTTAAAAGAGGTTTGGAACCTTTGTTTTCTGCGTTTCTCTAGATAATAGAGATTTCATATTGATTAATTCACTGATTTAAGAAGTAAATGAAATTTAACTAAATTAATTGTTAAAAAATTAGAACCATGGCCATTGACAATTAAAGAATGTTTAGCATACATCAATATAAATATCGGATGGTTAGTAATGATTAAATAACACTATAGAATACAAGGTTCAATTTATAGAACATTTACTGAAAACTAAATATTTTCGTAGGGGTTAACCTACATATTTTGAGTGAAATTCAAAAAATATAACAAAATTATTTTAATCCATATTTTCAATATCAACTTAAATATTATGATGTTAAAAGAGGTTTGGAACCTTTGTTGTCTCCGTTTCTCTAGAGAATAGTGATTTCATATTTATTAATTCACTGATTTAAGAAGTATATTAAATTTAACTAAATCAATTGTGAAATAATTAGAACGATGGCCATCGACAAAGAATGAAGGTTTAGCATACATTAATATAAATATCGGATGGTTAGTAATGATTAAATAACACTAAAGAGTACTAGGTTCACTTTATAGAACATTTACTGAAAACTAAATATTTTCGTAGGGGTTAACCTACATATTTTGAGTGAAATTCAAAAAATATGACAAAATTATTTTAATCCATATTTTCATCATTCACTTAAATATTATGATGTTAAAAGTGGTTTGGAACATTTGTTGTCTCTGTTTCTCTAGATAATAGAGATTTCATATTGATTAATTCACTGATTTAAGAAGTATATGAAATTTAACTAAATTAATTGTTAAAAAATTAGAACGATGGCCATGTACAATGAAAGAATGTTTAGCATACATTAATATAAATATTTGATGGTCAGTAATGATTAAATAACACTATAGAGTACAAGGTTCAATTTATAGACCATTTACTGAAAACTAAATATTTTCATAGGGGTTAACCTACATAGTTTGAATGGAATTAAAAAAAAATATGAAAAAATTATTTTAATCCTTAGTTGCAACCTCCACTTACCTATTATGATGTTAAAAAAAGTTTGGAACCTTTGTTGTCTCCGTTTCTCTAGAGAATAGAGATTTCATATTGATTAATTCACTGATTTAAGAAGTATATGAAATTTAACTAAATTAATTGTTAAAAAATTAGAATGATGGCCATTGACAATTAAAGAATGTTTAGCATACATCAATATAAATATCGGATGGTTAGAAATGATTAAATAACACTAAAGAGTACTAGGTTCAATTTATAGAACATTTACTGAAAACTAAATATTTTCGTAGGGGTTAACCTACATATTTTGAGTGAAATTCAAAAAATATAACAAAATTATTTTAATCCATATTTTCAATATCAACTTAAATATTATGATGTTAAAAGAGGTTTGGAACCTTTGTTGTCTCCGTTTCTCTAGAGAATAGTGATTTCATATTTATTAATTCACTGATTTAAGAAGTATATTAAATTTAACTAAATCAATTGTGAAATAATTAGAACGATGGCCATCGACAAAGAATGAAGGTTTAGCATACATTAATATAAATATCGGATGGTTAGTAATGATTAAATAACACTAAAGAGTACTAGGTCCACTTTATAGAACATTTACTGAAAACTAAATATTTTCGTAGGGGTTAACCTACATATTTTGAGTGAAATTCAAAAAATATGACAAAATTATTTTAATCCATATTTTCATCATTCACTTAAATATTATGATGTTAAAAGTGGTTTGGAACATTTGTTGTCTCTGTTTCTCTAGATAATAGAGATTTCATATTGATTAATTCACTGATTTAAGAAGTATATGAAATTTAACTAAATTAATTGTTAAAAAATTAGAACGATGGCCATGTACAATGAAAGAATGTTTAGCATACATTAATATAAATATTTGATGGTCAGTAATGATTAAATAACACTATAGAGTACAAGGTTCAATTTATAGACCATTTACTGAAAACTAAATATTTTCATAGGGGTTAACCTACATAGTTTGAATGGAATTAAAAAAAATATGAAAAAATTATTTTAATCCTTAGTTGCAACCTCCACTTACCTATTTTGATGTTAAAAAAAGTTTGGAACCTTTGTTGTCTCCGTTTCTCTAGAGAATAGAGATTTCATATTGATTAATTCACTGATTTAAGAAGTATATGAAATTTAACTAAATTAATTGTTAAAAAATTAGAATGATGGCCATGTACAATGAAAGAATGTTTAGCATACATTAATATAAATATCGGATGGTCAGTAATGATTAAATAACACTATAGAGTACAAGGTTCAATTTATAGACCATTTACTAAAAAACTAAATATTTTCGTAGGGTTTAACCTATATATTTTGAATGAAATTTAAAAAATATGACAAAAATATTTTAATGCATAGTTGCATCCTCTACTTAAATATTACGATGTTAAAAGAGGTTTGGAACCTTTGTTTTCTCTGTTTCTCTAGATAATAAAAAATTTCATATTGATTAATCCACTAATTTAAGAAGTATATGAAGTTTAGCATACATTAATATAAATATCGGATGGTTAGAAATGATTAAATAACACTTAAGAGTATTAGGTTCAATTTATAGAACATTTACTGAAAACTAAATATTTTCGTAGGGGTTAATCTACATATTTTGAGTGAAATTCAAAAAATATGACAAAATTATTTTAGTCCATATTTTTATCATTCACTTAAATATTATGATGTTAAAAGAAGTTTGGAACCTTTGTTGTCTCCGTTTCTCTAGATAATAGAGATTTCATATTGACTAATTCACTGATTTAAGAAGTACATGAAATTCAACTAAATTAGTTGTTAAAAAATTAGAAAGATGGCCATGGACAATGAAAGAATGTTTAGCATACATTAATATAAATATCGGATGGTTAGAAATGATTAAATAACAATAAAGAGTATATGTTCAATTGTTAATTGTTAAAAAATAAAAACGATGGCCATGGACAATGAAAGAATGTTTAGCATACATTAATATAAATATCGAATGGTTAGATATGATTAAATAACACTATAGTGTACAAGGTTCAATTTATAGAGCATTTACTGAAAAACTAAATATTTTCGTAGGGATTAACCTACATATTTTGAGTGAAATTCAAAAAATATGAAAAAATTATTTCAATCCATAGTTGCATCCTCCACTTACATATTATGATGTTAAAAGAGGTTTGGAACCTTTGTTCTCTCCGTTTCTCTAGAGAATAGAAATTTCATATTGATTAATTCACTAATTTAAGAAGTATATTAAATTTAACTGAATTAATTGTGAAAAAATTAGAACGATGGCCATGGACAATGAAAAAATGTTTAGCATACATTAATATAAATATCAGATGGTTAGAAATTATTATATAACACTAAAGAGTACAAGGTTCAATTTATATAGCATTTACTGAAAAACTAAATATTTTCGTAGGGATTAACCTACATATTTTGAGTGAAATTCAAAAAATATGAAAAAATTATTTCAATCCATAGTTGCATCCTCCGCTTACATATTATGATTTTAAAAGAGGTTTGGAACCTTTGTTGTCTCCGTTTCTCTAGATAATAGAGATTTCATATTGATTAATTCACTGATTTAAGAAGTATATTAAATTTAACTAAATCAATTGTGAAAAAATTTGAACGATGGCCATGAACAATGAAAGAATGTTTAGCATCCATTAATATAAATATCGGATGGTTAGAAATAATTAAATAACACTATAGAGTACAAGGTTCAATTTATAGAGCATTTACTGAAAAACTAAATATTTTCGTAGGGATTAACCTACATATTTTGAGTGAAATTCAAAAAATATGAAAAAATTATTTTAATCCATAGTTGCATCCTTCACTTACATAATATGATGTTAAAAGAGGTTTGGAACCTTTGTTTTCTCCGTTTCTCTAGATAATAGAGATTTCATATTGATTAATTCACTGATTTAAGAAGTATATGAAATTTAACTAAATTAATTGTTAAAAAATTAGAACCATGGCCATTGACAATTAAAGAATGTTTAGCAGACATTAATATAAATATCGGATGGTTAGAAATGATTAAATAACACTAAAGAGTACTAGGTTCAATTTATAGAACATTTACTGAAAACTAAATATTTTCGTAGGGGTTAACCTACATATTTTGAGTGAAATTCAAAAAATATAACAAAATTATTTTAATCCATATTTTCAATATCAACTTAAATATTATGATGTTAAAAGAGGTTTGGAACCTTTGTTGTCTCCGTTTCTCTAGAGAATAGTGATTTCATATTTATTAATTCACTGATTTAAGAAGTATATTAAATTTAACTAAATCAATTGTGAAATAATTAGAACGATGGCCATCGACAAAGAATGAAGGTTTAGCATACATTAATATAAATATCGGATGGTCAGTAATGATTAAATAACACTATAGAGAACAAGGTTCAATTTATAGAACATTTACTGAAAAACTAAATATTTTCATAGGGGTTAACCTACATAGTTTGAGTGGAATTTAAAAAAATACGAAAAAATTATTTTAATCCTTAGTTGCATCCTCCACTTACCTATTATGATGTTAAAAAAAGTTTGGAACCTTTGTTGTCTCCGTTTCTCTAGAGAATAGAGATTTCATATTGATTAATTCACTGATTTAAGAAGTATATGAAATTTAACTAAATTAATTGTTAAAAATTAGAACGATGGCCATGTACAATGAAAGAATGTTTAGCATACATTAATATAAATATCGGATGGTCAGTAATGATTAAATAACACTATAGAGAACAAGGTTCAATTTATAGAACATTTACTGAAAAACTAAATATTTTCATAGGGGTTAACCTACATAGTTTGAGTGGAATTTAAAAAATATGAAAAAATTATTTTAATCCTTAGTTGCATCCTTCACTTACATAATATGATGTTAAAAGAGGTTTGGAACCTTTGTTGTCTCCGTTTCTCTAGAGAATAGAGATTTCATATTGATTAATTCACTGATTTAAGAAGTATATTAAATGTAACTAAATTATTTGTGAAAAAACGAACGTTGGCCATGGACAATGAAAGAATGTTTAGCATACATTAATATAAATATCGGATGGTTAGAAATGATTAAATAACAATAAAGAGTACTAGGTTCAATTTATAGAGAATTTACTGAAAAACTAAATATTTTCGTAGGGGTTAACCTACATATTTTGAGTGAAATTCGAAAAATATGACAAAATTATTCCAATCCATAGTTGCATCCTCCAAATACATATTATGATGTTAAAAGAAGTTTGGAACCTTTGTTGTCTCCGTTTCTCTAGAGAATAGAGATTTCATATTGATTAATTCACTGATTTAAGAAGTATATTAAATGTAACTAAATTATTTGTGAAAAAAAGAACATGGCCATGGACAATGAAAGAATGTTTAGCATGCATTAATATAAATATCGGATAGTTAGAAATGTTTAAATAACACTATAGAGTACAAGGTTCAATTTATAGAGCATTTACTGAAAAACTAAATATTTTAGTAGGGGGTTAACCTACATAATTTGAGTGGAATTTAAAAAAATATGAAAAAATTATTTTAATCCATAGTTGCATCCTTCACTTACATAATATGATGTTAAAAGAGGTTTGGAACCTTTGTTTTCTCCGTTTCTCTAGATAATAGAGATTTCATATTGATTAATTCACTGATTTAAGAAGTAAATGAAATTTAACTAAATTAATTGTTAAAAAATTAGAACCATGGCCATTGACAATTAAAGAATGTTTAGCATACATCAATATAAATATCGGATGGTTAGTAATGATTAAATAACACTATAGAATACAAGGTTCAATTTATAGAACATTTACTGAAAACTAAATATTTTCGTAGGGGTTAACCTACATATTTTGAGTGAAATTCAAAAAATATAACAAAATTATTTTAATCCATATTTTCAATATCAACTTAAATATTATGATGTTAAAAGAGGTTTGGAACCTTTGTTGTCTCCGTTTCTCTAGAGAATAGTGATTTCATATTTATTAATTCACTGATTTAAGAAGTATATTAAATTTAACTAAATCAATTGTGAAATAATTAGAACGATGGCCATCGACAAAGAATGAAGGTTTAGCATACATTAATATAAATATCGGATGGTTAGTAATGATTAAATAACACTAAAGAGTACTAGGTTCACTTTATAGAACATTTACTGAAAACTAAATATTTTCGTAGGGGTTAACCTACATATTTTGAGTGAAATTCAAAAAATATGACAAAATTATTTTAATCCATATTTTCATCATTCACTTAAATATTATGATGTTAAAAGTGGTTTGGAACATTTGTTGTCTCTGTTTCTCTAGATAATAGAGATTTCATATTGATTAATTCACTGATTTAAGAAGTATATGAAATTTAACTAAATTAATTGTTAAAAAATTAGAACGATGGCCATGTACAATGAAAGAATGTTTAGCATACATTAATATAAATATTTGATGGTCAGTAATGATTAAATAACACTATAGAGTACAAGGTTCAATTTATAGACCATTTACTGAAAACTAAATATTTTCATAGGGGTTAACCTACATAGTTTGAGTGGAATTTAAAAAAATACGAAAAAATTATTTTAATCCTTAGTTGCATCCTCCACTTACCTATTATGATGTTAAAAAAAAGTTTGGAATCTTTGTTGTCTCCGTTTCTCTAGAGAATAGAGATTTCATATTGATTAATTCACTGATTTAAGAAGTATATGAAATTTAACTAAATTAATTGTTAAAAATTAGAACGATGGCCATGTACAATGAAAGAATGTTTAGCATACATTAATATAAATATCGGATGGTCAGTAATGATTAAATAACACTATAGAGAACAAGGTTCAATTTATAGAACATTTACTGAAAAACTAAATATTTTCATAGGGGTTAACCTACATAGTTTGAGTGGAATTTAAAAAATATGAAAAAATTATTTTAATCCTTAGTTGCATCCTTCACTTACATAATATGATGTTAAAAGAGGTTTGGAACCTTTGTTGTCTCCGTTTCTCTAGAGAATAGAGATTTCATATTGATTAATTCACTGATTTAAGAAGTATATTAAATGTAACTAAATTATTTGTGAAAAAACGAACGTTGGCCATGGACAATGAAAGAATGTTTAGCATACATTAATATAAATATCGGATGGTTAGAAATGATTAAATAACAATAAAGAGTACTAGGTTCAATTTATAGAGAATTTACTGAAAAACTAAATATTTTCGTAGGGGTTAACCTACATATTTTGAGTGAAATTCGAAAAATATGACAAAATTATTCCAATCCATAGTTGCATCCTCCAAATACATATTATGATGTTAAAAGAAGTTTGGAACCTTTGTTGTCTCCGTTTCTCTAGAGAATAGAGATTTCATATTGATTAATTCACTGATTTAAGAAGTATATTAAATGTAACTAAATTATTTGTGAAAAAAAGAACATGGCCATGGACAATGAAAGAATGTTTAGCATGCATTAATATAAATATCGGATAGTTAGAAATGTTTAAATAACACTATAGAGTACAAGGTTCTATTTATAGAGCATTTACTGAAAAACTAAATATTTTAGTAGGGGGTTAACCTACATAATTTGAGTGGAATTTAAAAAAATATGAAAAAATTATTTTAATCCATAGTTGCATCCTTCACTTACATAATATGATGTTAAAAGAGGTTTGGAACCTTTGTTTTCTCCGTTTCTCTAGATAATAGAGATTTCATATTGATTAATTCACTGATTTAAGAAGTATATGAAATTTAACTAAATTAATTGTTAAAAAATTAGAACCATGGCCATTGACAATTAAAGAATGTTTAGCAGACATTAATATAAATATCGGATGGTTAGAAATGATTAAATAACACTAAAGAGTACTAGGTTCAATTTATAGAACATTTACTGAAAACTAAATATTTTCGTAGGGGTTAACCTACATATTTTGAGTGAAATTCAAAAAATATAACAAAATTATTTTAATCCATATTTTCAATATCAACTTAAATATTATGATGTTAAAAGAGGTTTGGAACCTTTGTTGTCTCCGTTTCTCTAGAGAATAGTGATTTCATATTTATTAATTCACTGATTTAAGAAGTATATTAAATTTAACTAAATCAATTGTGAAATAATTAGAACGATGGCCATCGACAAAGAATGAAGGTTTAGCATACATTAATATAAATATCGGATGGTCAGTAATGATTAAATAACACTATAGAGAACAAGGTTCAATTTATAGAACATTTACTGAAAAACTAAATATTTTCATAGGGGTTAACCTACATAGTTTGAGTGGAATTTAAAAAAATACGAAAAAATTATTTTAATCCTTAGTTGCATCCTCCACTTACCTATTATGATGTTAAAAAAAGTTTGGAACCTTTGTTGTCTCCGTTTCTCTAGAGAATAGAGATTTCATATTGATTAATTCACTGATTTAAGAAGTATATGAAATTTAACTAAATTAATTGTTAAAAATTAGAACGATGGCCATGTACAATGAAAGAATGTTTAGCATACATTAATATAAATATCGGATGGTCAGTAATGATTAAATAACACTATAGAGAACAAGGTTCAATTTATAGAACATTTACTGAAAAACTAAATATTTTCATAGGGGTTAACCTACATAGTTTGAGTGGAATTTAAAAAATATGAAAAAATTATTTTAATCCTTAGTTGCATCCTTCACTTACATAATATGATGTTAAAAGAGGTTTGAAACCTTTGTTGTCTCCGTTTCTCTAGAGAATAGAGATTTCATATTGATTAATTCACTGATTTAAGAAGTATATTAAATGTAACTAAATTATTTGTGAAAAAACGAACGTTGGCCATGGAAAATGAAAGAATGTTTAGCATACATTAATATAAATATCGGATGGTTAGAAATGATTAAATAACAATAAAGAGTACTAGGTTCAATTTATAGAGAATTTACTGAAAAACTAAATATTTTCGTAGGGGTTAACCTACATATTTTGAGTGAAATTCGAAAAATATGACAAAATTATTCCAATCCATAGTTGCATCCTCCAAATACATATTATGATGTTAAAAGAAGTTTGGAACCTTTGTTGTCTCCGTTTCTCTAGAGAATAGAGATTTCATATTGATTAATTCACTGATTTAAGAAGTATATTAAATGTAACTAAATTATTTGTGAAAAAAAGAACATGGCCATGGACAATGAAAGAATGTTTAGCATGCATTAATATAAATATCGGATAGTTAGAAATGTTTAAATAACACTATAGAGTACAAGGTTCAATTTATAGAGCATTTACTGAAAAACTAAATATTTTAGTAGGGGGTTAACCTACATAATTTGAGTGGAATTTAAAAAAATATGAAAAAATTATTTTAATCCATAGTTGCATCCTTCACTTACATAATATGATGTTAAAAGAGGTTTGGAACCTTTGTTTTCTCCGTTTCTCTAGATAATAGAGATTTCATATTGATTAATTTACTGATTTAAGAAGTAAATGAAATTTAACTAAATTAATTGTTAAAAAATTAGAACCATGGCCATTGACAATTAAAGAATGTTTAGCATACATCAATATAAATATCGGATGGTTAGTAATGATTAAATAACACTATAGAATACAAGGTTCAATTTATAGAACATTTACTGAAAACTAAATATTTTCGTAGGGGTTAACCTACATATTTTGAGTGAAATTCAAAAAATATAACAAAATTATTTTAATCCATATTTTCAATATCAACTTAAATATTATGATGTTAAAAGAGGTTTGGAACCTTTGTTGTCTCCGTTTCTCTAGAGAATAGTGATTTCATATTTATTAATTCACTGATTTAAGAAGTATATTAAATTTAACTAAATCAATTGTGAAATAATTAGAACGATGGCCATCGACAAAGAATGAAGGTTTAGCATACATTAATATAAATATCGGATGGTTAGTAATGATTAAATAACACTAAAGAGTACTAGGTTCACTTTATAGAACATTTACTGAAAACTAAATATTTTCGTAGGGGTTAACCTACATATTTTGAGTGAAATTCAAAAAATATGACAAAATTATTTTAATCCATATTTTCATCATTCACTTAAATATTATGATGTTAAAAGTGGTTTGGAACATTTGTTGTCTCTGTTTCTCTAGATAATAGAGATTTCATATTGATTAATTCACTGATTTAAGAAGTATATGAAATTTAACTAAATTAATTGTTAAAAAATTAGAACGATGGCCATGTACAATGAAAGAATGTTTAGCATACATTAATATAAATATTTGATGGTCAGTAATGATTAAATAACACTATAGAGTACAAGGTTCAATTTATAGACCATTTACTGAAAACTAAATATTTTCATAGGGGTTAACCTACATAGTTTGAATGGAATTAAAAAAAAAATATGAAAAAATTATTTTAATCCTTAGTTGCAACCTCCACTTACCTATTATGATGTTAAAAAAAGTTTGGAACCTTTGTTGTCTCCGTTTCTCTAGAGAATAGAGATTTCATATTGATTAATTCACTGATTTAAGAAGTATATGAAATTTAACTAAATTAATTGTTAAAAAATTAGAATGATGGCCATTGACAATTAAAGAATGTTTAGCATACATCAATATAAATATCGGATGGTTAGAAATGATTAAATAACACTAAAGAGTACTAGGTTCAATTTATAGAACATTTACTGAAAACTAAATATTTTCGTAGGGGTTAACCTACATATTTTGAGTGAAATTCAAAAAATATAACAAAATTATTTTAATCCATATTTTCAATATCAACTTAAATATTATGATGTTAAAAGAGGTTTGGAACCTTTGTTGTCTCCGTTTCTCTAGAGAATAGTGATTTCATATTTATTAATTCACTGATTTAAGAAGTATATTAAATTTAACTAAATCAATTGTGAAATAATTAGAACGATGGCCATCGACAAAGAATGAAGGTTTAGCATACATTAATATAAATATCGGATGGTTAGTAATGATTAAATAACACTAAAGAGTACTAGGTCCACTTTATAGAACATTTACTGAAAACTAAATATTTTCGTAGGGGTTAACCTACATATTTTGAGTGAAATTCAAAAAATATGACAAAATTATTTTAATCCATATTTTCATCATTCACTTAAATATTATGATGTTAAAAGTGGTTTGGAACATTTGTTGTCTCTGTTTCTCTAGATAATAGAGATTTCATATTGATTAATTCACTGATTTAAGAAGTATATGAAATTTAACTAAATTAATTGTTAAAAAATTAGAACGATGGCCATGTACAATGAAAGAATGTTTAGCATACATTAATATAAATATTTGATGGTCAGTAATGATTAAATAACACTATAGAGTACAAGGTTCAATTTATAGACCATTTACTGAAAACTAAATATTTTCATAGGGGTTAACCTACATAGTTTGAATGGAATTAAAAAAAAATATGAAAAAATTATTTTAATCCTTAGTTGCAACCTCCACTTACCTATTTTGATGTTAAAAAAAGTTTGGAACCTTTGTTGTCTCCGTTTCTCTAGAGAATAGAGATTTCATATTGATTAATTCACTGATTTAAGAAGTATATGAAATTTAACTAAATTAATTGTTAAAAAATTAGAATGATGGCCATGTACAATGAAAGAATGTTTAGCATACATTAATATAAATATCGGATGGTCAGTAATGATTAAATAACACTATAGAGTACAAGGTTCAATTTATAGACCATTTACTAAAAAACTAAATATTTTCGTAGGGTTTAACCTATATATTTTGAATGAAATTTAAAAAATATGACAAAAATATTTTAATGCATAGTTGCATCCTCTACTTAAATATTACGATGTTAAAAGAGGTTTGGAACCTTTGTTTTCTCTGTTTCTCTAGATAATAAAAAATTTCATATTGATTAATCCACTAATTTAAGAAGTATATGAAGTTTAGCATACATTAATATAAATATCGGATGGTTAGAAATGATTAAATAACACTTAAGAGTATTAGGTTCAATTTATAGAACATTTACTGAAAACTAAATATTTTCGTAGGGGTTAATCTACATATTTTGAGTGAAATTCAAAAAATATGACAAAATTATTTTAGTCCATATTTTTATCATTCACTTAAATATTATGATGTTAAAAGAAGTTTGGAACCTTTGTTGTCTCCGTTTCTCTAGATAATAGAGATTTCATATTGACTAATTCACTGATTTAAGAAGTACATGAAATTCAACTAAATTAGTTGTTAAAAAATTAGAAAGATGGCCATGGACAATGAAAGAATGTTTAGCATACATTAATATAAATATCGGATGGTTAGAAATGATTAAATAACAATAAAGAGTATATGTTCAATTGTTAATTGTTAAAAAATAAAAACGATGGCCATGGACAATGAAAGAATGTTTAGCATACATTAATATAAATATCGAATGGTTAGATATGATTAAATAACACTATAGTGTACAAGGTTCAATTTATAGAGCATTTACTGAAAAACTAAATATTTTCGTAGGGATTAACCTACATATTTTGAGTGAAATTCAAAAAATATGAAAAAATTATTTCAATCCATAGTTGCATCCTCCACTTACATATTATGATGTTAAAAGAGGTTTGGAACCTTTGTTCTCTCCGTTTCTCTAGAGAATAGAAATTTCATATTGATTAATTCACTAATTTAAGAAGTATATTAAATTTAACTGAATTAATTGTGAAAAAATTAGAACGATGGCCATGGACAATGAAAAAATGTTTAGCATACATTAATATAAATATCAGATGGTTAGAAATTATTATATAACACTAAAGAGTACAAGGTTCAATTTATATAGCATTTACTGAAAAACTAAATATTTTCGTAGGGATTAACCTACATATTTTGAGTGAAATTCAAAAAATATGAAAAAAATTATTTCAATCCATAGTTGCATCCTCCGCTTACATATTATGATTTTAAAAGAGGTTTGGAACCTTTGTTGTCTCCGTTTCTCTAGATAATAGAGATTTCATATTGATTAATTCACTGATTTAAGAAGTATATTAAATTTAACTAAATCAATTGTGAAAAAATTTGAACGATGGCCATGAACAATGAAAGAATGTTTAGCATCCATTAATATAAATATCGGATGGTTAGAAATAATTAAATAACACTATAGAGTACAAGGTTCAATTTATAGAGCATTTACTGAAAAACTAAATATTTTCGTAGGGGTTAACCTACATAATTTGAGTGGAATTCAAAAAATATGACAAAATTATTTTAATCCATAGTTGCATCCTTCACTTACATAATATAATGTTAAAAGAGGTGTGGAACCTTTGTTGTCTCCGTTTCTCTAGATAATAGAGATTTCATATGTATTATTTCACTTATTTAAGAAGTAAATAAAATTTAACTAAATTAATTGTTAAAAAATTAGAACGATGACCATGGACAATGAAAGAATGTTTAGCATACATTAATATAAATATCAGATGGTTATAAATGATTAAATAACACTAAAGAGTACTAGGTTCATTTTATAGAGCATTTAATGAAAAACTAAATATTTTCGTAGGGTTTAACTTGTATATTTTGAAAGAAATTCAAAAAATATGACAAAATTATTTGAATGCATAGTTGCATCCTCTACATAAATATTACGATGTTAAAACCTTTGTTTTCTCTGTTTCTCTAGACAATAAAAAATTTCATATTGATTAATCCACTGATTTAAGAAGTATATGAAGTTTAACTAAATTAATAGTTAAAATATTAGAATGATGGCCATGGACAATGATAAAATGTTTAGCATACGTTAATATAAATATCGGATGGATAGAAATGATTAAATAACACTAAAGAGTACTAGGTTCAATTTATAGAGCATTTACTGAAAAACTAAATATTTTCGTAGGGACACCTATATAATTTGAGTGAAATTTAAAAAATATGGCAAAATTATTTTAATCCATAGTTGCATCCTCCACTTACATATTATGATGTTAAATGATGTTTGAAACCTTTGTTGTCTCCGTTTCTCTAGATAAAAAAGATTTCATATTGATTAATTCACTAATTTAAGAAGCACATGAAATTTAACTAAATTAATTATTAAAAAATAAAAACGATGGCCATGGACAATGAAAGAATTTTTAGCATACATTAATATAAATATCGGATGGTTAGAAATGATTAAATAACACTATAGAGTACAAGGTTCAATTTATAGAGCATTTACTGAAAAACAAAATATTTTCGTAGGGATTAACCTACATATTTTGAGTGAAATTCAAAAAATATGAAAAAATTAATTCAATCCATAGTTGCATCCTCCACTTACATATTATGATGTTAAAAGAGGTTTGGAACCGTTGTTGTCTCCGTTTCTCTAGAGAATAGAAATTTCATATTGATTAATTCACTCATTTAAGAAGTATATTAAATTTAACTAAATTAATTGTGCAAAATTAGAAAGATGGCCATGGACAATGAAAAAATGTTTAGCATACATTAATATAAATATCGGATGGTTAGAAATTATTAAATAACACTAAAGAGTACAAGGTTCAATTTATAGAGCATTTACTGAAAAACTAAATATTTTCGTAGGGATTAACCTACATATTTTGAGTGAAATTCAAAAAATATTAAAAAATTATTTCAATCCATTGTTGCATCCTCCGCTTACATATTATGATTTTAAAAGAAGTTTGGAACCTTTGTTGTCTCCGTTTCTCTAGAGAATAAAGATTTCATATTGATTAATTCACTGATTTAAGAAGTATATTAAATTTAACTAAATCAATTGTGAAAAAATTAGAACGATGGCCATGGAAGATGAAAGAATGTTTAGCATACATTAATATAAATATCGGATGGTTAGAAATGATTAAATAACACTATAAAGTACAAGGATCAATTTATAGAGCATTTACTGAAAAACTAAATATTTTCGTAGGGACCTACATAATTTGAGTGGAATTTAAAAAATATGAAAAAATTATTTTAATCCATAGTTGCATCCTTCACTTACATAATATGATGTTAAAAGAGGTTTGGAACCTTTGTTGTCTCCGTTTCTCTAGATAATAGAGATTTCATATGTATTAATTCACTGATTCAAGAAGTAAATGAAATTTAACTAAATTAATTGTTAAAAAATTAGAACGATGACCATGGACAATGAAAGTATGTTTAGCATACATTAATATAAATATCGGATGGTTAGAAATGATTAAATAACACTAAAGAGTACTAGGTTCATTTTATAGAACATTTACTGAAAACTAAATATTTTCGTAGGGGTTAATTTACATATTTTGAGTGAAATTCAAAAAATATGACAAAATTATTTTAATCCATATTTTCATCATCCACTTAAATATTATGATGTTAAAAGAGGTTTGAAACCTTTGTTGTCTCCGCTTCTTTGGATAATAGAGATTTCATATTGATTAATTCACTGATTTAAGAAGTATATAAAATTTAACTAAAGTAATTGTTAAAAATTAGAACCATGGACAATATGCATCCTCCACTTAAATATTATGATGTTAAATGTTTTTTGGAACCTTTCTTGTCTTCGTTTCTCTAGATAATAGAGGTTTCATATTGATTAATTCACTGATTTAAGAAGTACATGAAATTCAACTAAAATAATTGTTAAAAAATTAGAACGATGGCCATGGACAATGAAAGAATGTTTAGCATACATTAATATAAATATCGGATGGTTAGAAATTATTAAATAACAATAAAGAGTACTAGGTTCAATTTATAGAGAATTTACTGAAAAACTAAATATTTTCGTGGGGGTTAACCTACATATTTTGAGTGAAATTCAAAAAATATGACAAAATTATTTTATTCCATAGTTTCATCCTCCACTTACATATTATGATGTTAAAAGAGGTTTGGAATATTTGTTGTCTCTGTTTCTCTAGATTATAGAGATTTTATATTGATTAATTCACTGATTTAAGAAGAATATGAAATTTAACTAAATTAATTGTTAAAAAATTAGAACGATGGCCATGGACAATGAAAGAATGTTTAGCATCCATTAATATAAATATCGGATGGTTAGAAATGATTAAATAACACTAAAGAGTACTAGGTTCAAT
This sequence comes from Brassica juncea, assembly GCA_018703725.1. NCBI lineage: Eukaryota > Viridiplantae > Streptophyta > Magnoliopsida > Brassicales > Brassicaceae > Brassica > Brassica juncea. The sequence continues at coordinate 1,284,084 of CM031942.1, read as the reverse complement.
TTATAGAGCATTTACTGAAAAACTAAATATTTTTGTAGGGGTTAACCTACATAATTTGAGTGAAATTTAAAAAATATGGCAAAAGTAGTTGCATCCTCCACTTACATATTATGATGTTAAAAGATGTTTGAAACCTTTTTTGTCTCTGTTTCTCTACATAATAGAGATTTCATATTGATTAATTCACTCATTTTAGAAGTATATGAAATTTAACTAAATTAATTGTTAAAAAATAAAAACGGTGGCCATAGAAAATGAAAAAATGTTTAGAATACACTAATATAAATATCGGATGGTTAGAAATGATTAAATAACACTATATAGTACAAGGTTCAAGTTATAGAGCATTTACTGAAAAACTAAATATTTTCGTAAGGATTAACCTACATATTTTGAGTGAAATTCAAAAAATATGAAAAAATTATTTCAATCCATAGTTGCATCCTCCACTTACATATTATGATGTTAAAAGAGGTTTGGAACCTTTGTTGTCTTCGTTTCTCTAGAGAATAGAGATTTCATATTGATTAATTCACAGATTTAAGAAGTATATGAAATTTAACAACGATGGTCATGGACGATGAAAGAATGTTTAGCATACATTAATATAATTATCAAATGGTTAAAAATGATTAAATATCACTAAAGAGTACTAGGTTCAATTTATAGAGCATTTACTGAAAACCTAAATATTTTCGTAGGGGGTTAACCTACATATTTTGAGTGAAATTCAAAAAATATGAAAAAATTATTTTAATGGATAGTTGCATCCTCCACTTAAATATTATGATGTTAAATGTTATTTGGAACATTTCTTGTCTCCGTTTCTCTAGATAATAGAGATTTCATATTGATTAAATCTCTGATTTAAGAAGTATATTAAATTTAACTAAATTAATTGTGAAAAAATTAGAACGATGGCCATGAACAATGAAAGAATGTTTAGCATACATTAATATAAATATCGGATTGTTAAAAATGATTAAATAACACTAAAGAGTACTAGGTTCAATTTATAGAGAATTTACTGAAAAACTAAATATTTTCGTAGGGGGTTAACCTACATATTTTGAGTGAAATTTAAAAAATATGACAAAATTATTTTAATTCATAGTTGCATCCTCCACTTACATATTATGATGTTTAAAAAGGTTTGGAACCTTTGTTGTCTCTGTTTCTCTAGATAATAGAGATTTCATATTGATTAATTCACTGATTTAAGAAGTATATGAAATTTAAATAAATTAATTGTTAAAAAATTAGAACGATGGCCATGGACAATGAAAGAATGTTTAGCATACATTAATATAAATATTGAATGGTTAGAAATGATTAAATAACACTAAAGAGTACTAGGTTCAATTTATAGAGCATTTACTGAAAAAATAAATATTTTCGTAGGGGGTTAACCTACATATTTTGAGTGAAATTCAAAAAAAATGAAAAAAAATTATTTTAATGGATAGTTGCATCCTCCACTTAAATTTTACGACGCTAAATGTTATTTGGAACCTTTCTTGACTCTGTTTCTCTAGATAATAGTGATTTCATATTGATTAATTCACTTATTTAAGAAGTACATGAAATTCAACTAAATTAATTGTTAAAAAATTAGAACGGTGACCATGGACAATGAAAGAATGTTTAGCATACATTAATATAAATACGGATGGTTAGAAATGATTAAATAAAGAGTACTAGGTTCAATTTATAGAGAATTTACTGAAAAACTAAATATTTTCGTAGGGGTTAACCTACATATTTTGAGTGAAATTCAAAAAATATGACAAAATTATTTTAATCCATAGTTTCATCCTCCACTTACATATTATGATGGTAAAAGAGGTTTGGAACCTTTGTTGTCTCTGTTTCTCTAGATAATAGAGATTTCATATTGATTAATTCACTGATTTAAGAAGCATATGAAATTTAACTAAATTAATTGTTAAAAAATTAGAACGATGGCCATGTACAATGAAAGAATGTTTAGCATGCATTAATATAAATATCAGATAGTTAGAAATGTTTAAATAACACTATAGAGTACAAGGTTCAATTTATAGAGCATTTACTGAAAAACTAAATATTTTCGTAGGGGTTAACTTACATATTTTGAGTGAAATTTAAAAAATATGACAAAATTATTTTAATCCATAGTTGCATCCTCCACTTACATATTATGATGTTAAAAGAGGTTTGGAAACTTTGTTGTTTCCGTTTCTCTAGATAAATCTAGAGATTTCATATTGATTAATCCACTGATTTAAGAAGTATATGAAATTTAACTAAATTAATTGTTAAAAAATTAGAACGATGGCCATGGACAATGAAAGAATTTTTAGCATACATTAATATAAATATCGGATGGTTAGAAATGATTAAATAACACTATAGAGTACAAGGTTCAATTTATAGAGCATGCACTGAAAAACTAAATATTTTCGTAGGGGTTAACCTACATAATTTGAGTGAAATTTAAAAAATATGACAAAAATATTTTAATCCATAGTTGCATCCTCCACTTAAATATTACGATGTTAAAAGAGGTTTGGAACCTTTGTTGTCTCTGTTTCTCTAGATAGTAAAAAATTTCATATTGATTAATCCATTGATTTAAAAAGTATATGAAGTTTAACTAAATTAATTGTTAAAATCAATATGAAATATCTATTATCTAGAGAAACGGAGACAACAAAGGTTCAAAACCTCTACAACAAAGGTTCAAAACCTCTTTTAAGATCATGATATGTTGTTCGCTCTCTCTCGCTGATAAAATCATTAGATCAAACGACTACGTTGGGTGTTCAAATAATCAAATACAGACCGTGATGTTTTATTAATTGTGTCATTATTCAAGAGTGATTACAATACCGATATAACACTGCAAAGTAAAATAGTACGAAACTATGGACTATATATAGTATATACTCTCTTATTGTGCGGTCCGAAGCATTATTGTACATAGAACATTCGTTTTGAGAACATATACAATTTGCTTTCGATTTCGTCACTTTGATAACCAGAATGACTCTCCCTGCAGTTGATGAGAAATAAAGAGTTAAGAAAAAGACGGTATATTTATACGCTAAATAGTTTTACTCTCAAACTTTACGTACCTAGAGCTTTCCAGCGAGCATAAATGCCTTGTAAGCAACATCCTTCACTTCATTCTGATCACCCCAAGCTTCCTTAAACTCATTAATCATCGAAGGTTTCAAAAGCTCTGCTCCTTGCTCTTTAGCCTTCACAAGAGGCTGCCAAGATTTAAAAAACCCTAAATACCCATCAAGCGAAAGCTTATGTGGAATCTCGAGAGCCTTAGGTCTTCCTTGACTCCCAAGTCTTATATTTTTAAAAGGAAACTCTATTGCTTTATAACCATCAAAGGCCAGATTCATAGTCGGGGTTCTGTACGGTTTTGTTGAATCCACCAGACGTTTCATGATGGCATCAACCTTTGGGGTGACCACGAGGTCGTTGTAGACCCAGACCGCGATTATACCACCTTCTTTACGAAGAACACGTCTCACTATGGCATAGAATCTTTTAAGGTCGAAATAGTGGAGAGATTGAGCGGCTACAATGAGATCTATGGAGTTTTCTCCACCCAGTTTAGCCACTAGCTCATCGTCGGACATTGATGCTGGAGTGTGAAGGTATGTGACTTTTGGGTGCGGCTTTGCAAGACTGATTTGTTTCTCGTTTATATCAGTTGCCACCACCTTTTCGTAGTAATCAGCGACCTATTTACACATATATAATTGAGATCACGATTAGTTCCTAAAAATTGCAATAAATTTGAAGGAAAATGATGTGGCAAAAGCTTCAAGATAGAAAGTATTTTTGTATGTTATGGATTTTCCAACAAACTATAGAAAGACGCAAAACCGGACATTAATATTAGGCAGCTGAAACCCTGGTTTATGGTTCTCAATATTTTAAAAGATAATTAATATATATGAATAAATGCTTCCCAAATTATTATTTTTAAAAAATAATACAATTTTTAGTAATTTTTTATAACATTTAAAATCTGGGGACGTACTGAACAGACGGAAAAAAATCCATTGAAAATTTATTAGAAATGCTTAGTAGTTGCCGACGTTTTTCGACAGATCTGAGTGTTAATTTCCCATGTTTTATTGCTTCTAGAAAAATAAAGCTTTTAAGACTAAAAGAAAAAGAGTAGTTAAAACCTAAAATACATTGAAACACAATAAGGAGAAAACTTTGTTAGTATTCTCTGCGGATATTATATCCGACGTTTTTCAATAAAGAATATAACAAAAACATACAAAAGTAGTGAATTAGATAACATACACCAAGAGCTGCCTGACCGTTGCCGGTCCCAACATCCCAAGCCACCTTCTGGTTGCTGGTTCGACCAGCCAACACTTTGTACCATATTGTCGGATATGTTGGCCTTGCGTTTAAGTATTCATTAGCTTGCTTTCTGGTCAAAGTAGCCATTTGAGCCATTTTTTAGTTTTCTTTATTTCTTTCTCGTTGCTTCTGGTTAATACATTGGATTTCTGCCTCGTGAGTTTGTATATAGTCTTGAAATTTTGGATGGAACAAATAAATCGAATCTCATACTCCACTCAACTTGTACCTCTCGACTATCGATTAGGACTTATTTTTGTTTATTCTTTAGAGATAATGATTCTACACAGCGAAACCTGATTCTCATTCACAATCAAAATATAGAAAATTATGAGGGATATATCCTATATATCAGGAATTCTAAAAAACATTAACTAATATGTAAAGGGTTATGGCCAATTCACTAATCCAATTGGTTTTAAGTTGGAAATCCATAATAAACTCGAATCTAACATGGTATCAGAGGCCAGATCCTAAATACTCTAACTAATATTAACCCTTCCCGACCAGGTTTAGAGGTCGTAATTAATCCTTTCCGACCGGATATAAATATCGTAATTAACTCGCTCGACCGAATATAACTGTAAATTTCGAGATTTCTGATCGATAAGAGTCATCATCTCGAAGAGGGGTATTAGGGATATCATATCCCACATCGGAAATTTTTAAAAATATTAACTAATATATAAAGAATTTAAAAACCCATAATAAACACGAATCTAACAAAAAAAAAACATTTTCAAATGCACCCATGACAACGCTGAGCTGTGTTTGTTGTCGAAATATGGAAACTTATTTGTTAAGATAACTTAGAATTGGATATCGCATTTATGCCGCAATCCACTATAATGAAAATGTTTTGGCAATGTTCTCTACGAATAGAATCAGCATTCGACAGTGCATGATCACAGTGACCCTAGATCATGCCTGATAAAACATTAGCTACAAACCTCATTTTTAAAGCTTTCATGAATAGAAGTTCAAATATCTTATATATATATAAAGTGTTTTTTTTATAATCATATAAAAACTCTTATTGATTTTTGTTGTTTTATTAACTTAAACTAAATTTAATGGACCAAACAACATAACAATTTAGTTCTCTAGTAAATTATAAAAAGTCCACAAAACAAAAAACTTAATTCAAAAGATGTAGACAATTGGGTTTCTTTGTGAGAAAACTTGTATTTTATTAAGCCTTTTTCAAAAAAAAAAAAAAAAAAAAAAAAAAGAAAACTTGTATTTTATCAATTATTTAATATTTTGTATTTATCACTATTTATATTGATTTGTTTTTATTATTTCCTGTGATATAATATATTGGTCCCCATTTTTTATTTTGTTTTAAGGCTCCAAGACCGACCCTACGTAGGCAACAACGTCGGATTAAAGCTCATTCTTAGATGAACTTTGAGTTAGGCAAAGCCCAAAAAATACTTAAAAGAACAACTCTTCCTAGGCCTCTTAGGTTTTTGAAAACACCAAATCCAAACCTAAAAGTTAAAACTACTTAACGGTGAGATTGTGGCCCAACAGAAATCTCGGCTTCACTGGCTATCATAGTAACCGACGAACGTGACTCTCGTATTTTGTTTTGAGCCACTCATCCTTATCTTCTAGGAATATTAACTTCTGAGCTACGTGGCTTCATTTGGCTTCCACATTTTTTTTTGTATACCAAGAAGAAAGACAAATTCAAACTGTTGAAACTGTTTGTCTGAAACTCTGAAAGACAAAAAGGTTAGAAGATGACGGAGGAAACAACAAGGTATGTCTCAATCATCAACCCCTTTAGTTCTTGATCTCACCTGTGATCTTAGTTGTTTATCAGATTTTTTCTTCTTTCTTGGAGGGTTTTGTAGATATGCTGTAGTTACTGGAGCAAACAGAGGAATTGGATTGGAGATCTGCAGACAATTAGCTAGCAATGGGGTTAGGGTTGTTTTGACCTCTAGAGATGAGACGAGAGGACTTGAAGCTGTTGAGACACTGAGGCAAGAGACTGGTGTTTCTGATCAAACCCTTGTCTTTCATCAGCTTGATGTCACTGATCCTGCCAGTGTCACATCTCTAGCCGAGTTTGTTAAAACCCAATTTGGAAAACTCGATATCTTGGTATGCTGTAGCCGGTTAAGTTTATCTACTCGGTGAAGTGTACCGTGTTTTGAGTAACATTGAGTGATCTTTGATTGCTATTACAGATAAATAATGCAGGAGTTGGTGGTGTAATCACTGATGTTGATACTCTAGTAGCTGGAGCAGGGAAAGTAAGTCTGTTTATGTAATAATATTGGTGAATCTTTGCCATAGTATAATGTTTTCTTCTTGATTCCACATGGCAGGCAGGTTTCAACTGGGAGGAAACTATCACAGAGAACTATGAGCTAGCTGAAGAATGCATCAAGATTAATTACTATGGACCAAAGAGAATGTGCGAGTCGTTTATTCCACTCTTGAAGTTATCTGATTCTCCTCGAATCGTCAATGTATCATCCTTCATGGGTCAACTAAAGGTACGTACCAAAAAAAATTCAAGAAAGCTTGAGATATGTTGGCAGACAAACCCTATTTTTCATTATTACGGTTGTTTAATGTTTACTAGAATATATTTAACGAATGGGCAAAAGGAGTTCTGAGCGACGCAGAGAATCTAACCGAGGAAAGAATCGACGAAGTAATTAATAAACTTCTCGAAGAATTCAAAGAGGGAAAGATTAAGACAAAAGACTGGGCAAGCGTTATGTCCGCTTACGTGGTTTCCAAGGCAGGGCTAAACGGTTACACGAGGATCATAGCCAAGAAACATCCTGAGATTCGCGTGAACGCTGTTTGTCCTGGCTTTGTTAAGACGGATATGAATCATAAGACTGGAGTTTTGTCTGTTGAAGAAGGAGCATCAAGTCCTGTGAGATTGGCTTTGCTTCCACATCAAGAAACTCTTTCTGGTTGTTTCTTTGATCGCAAGCAACTTTCAGAGTTCTGAATTTTATGCATGAGAAGTATTATAAACTTCCAAAAAGTAATGTCGTGGGAGAATGATATTGTAATGTGTAACAATTATATGTGTGTGTTTAATACATTGCTTTACTTATAAAAATACAGGGCCAAATGAAATATTCGCTTTTGTCTCGAAATTTTTAAAAAGTATTATAAATAATCTAAAAATGTTGATGAATCCGCCGCCATGGTAAAAAAAAGTATAGACTGTGTATGTGTATAGGACCAAGATTAGCTTAGGATTCATGTGTCTCACCTGCTTCAGGGGCTACACTAGAAGTGTCTTCTTCTTCTTCTGTAGAGTTTGCTTCATTTTCGTTTGGTTCAGTTTTGTCTTCCTCAGGCGTGTGTCGGTGGTTAGCAGCGGCTAGGAGATTATTGTAGTTACCTTTCTCTAGGAAAAGCTGATTGAAATGGACCTTACAGTAAAGGATGCCATTGAGAGCAGCATATGAAGAGTGTGTTAGTGGGCAACCACCGTGTGCACATCTAAAGCAAGTCTTGTGGTAAGATTCTCCTTCCATTGTTATCTTCTCTAGAGGGTAAACAGTTTTCTTGCAAGCTGCACATTTGTCTTGTGTTCCGCTGAAGAAGGAAGATAACTTGCTTGGAGCCCTCGTCTAGATTCACACATAAAATTAATTTTAAAAAATTCATGAAACCAACAAAAACATAGGAATGTTTGATCATTTACGTGCATACCACGTCATTCGATTTCTCGGTCTTTCCTGCTGATAAATAAGAGAAAGTAGCCAAGATTGTTAGTCTTTCCAACATATGTGAAATCAAACAGAGGACTAAGATTAACCTGTCTGAAAATTCTTGCTGAAGTTTCCAGATTCTTTAAAGAGCTGTTCAAAATGGGGCTTGCAGTAGAGAACTCCATCCATGGATGAGTAGTTGCTAATCTGATAAAGATAAGAAAAACTATAGGAACAATGGTGGAGTAATACGAAGAACATAGGAAGGAGAAGAAGATAGATAAGATACCACGAGGGTGCCATTACAATGGCTGCACCTGAAGCATGACTTGTGGTACGGCATACCTTCCAATGTCATCAAATCCATAGCGTATACCGTCTTATCACACGCCTTGCATTTGTCTAGTGTCCCTGTAAACGCCATTGTCCTCTCTTCTCTTCTTCCTTTGCTTTCAGATCACAAAAGAAATCAAAGTTCGTTTTTCACCCAATCTATGAGTTTTGATGCCTTTTATTAAAAATCTAGAATTGCTTCTTTTTTTCTTCTAATGGTTAAGATTCGAATGAGGAGAACCCTTTAAAATATTTGATCATCTATAATCTAATTTCGGCTAATTTATTTTTATTCCTAAGTACTCCTAATCTCTTTTACATTCTGAACTAAGACATGGTTTTTAACTTTTAACCATAGCTTAATTGACCTGTACCTATCAGTTATCAAAAATTAGGTTGAGAAATTGAAATGTGCAAAGAAACAAAGAAATTATAATATGGGGTCAAAACTGTATATATTGTAAAAGATGATCGTTATCTTGAGATTATCCGATTCTACAGGATCCCTTCTTAATTATCGAGAAAAGAAGAATTTTGAAATTCTTGGTTTATTACTATAAATAATACGAAATACAGGGGCCATACATGAAAATTATTGAGAAAAGAGGGATTTCCTTGAAGTAATAACCGAAAATCAAGTCATTAATGTAAACTAATAGAAAGTTGAAGGGTCACTTCTATAAATAACAGATAAAAAGAGTGAGAAAGTCTGAAAGAAGAAGAAAATCCATTGACGCCCCTACAACAAGAACGGACGGAGAGAACGTATTCGTCAATTTCTATTCCCTTTAACCAATTGTTTTCCCGAGAAAATTTTTCTGTTACACTTTCTCTTCTTCTTCAGTTTGTGAATAAACAAATCGGAACTCTCGATTCGTATTTTTCATCTCCTTTCTTTGGCTGAACACACTCCGATCTCTCTCCCTGAGGTAGTTCCACGATCAGTTTCTTTTAAAACCCTAAGGTATTTTGAACGTGCATTCTCTGATACTCTTCTCGTTCTTAGGTTTTGTGAAAGATATTGAGTAGATTTAGCGTTTGTTAGTCTCCAGTTTTCGAGATCGAGATAGAGATTGCGATGAATAGCAACAGAGGAAGATATCCGCCGGGACGTGGACCGCCGCCGAATCAGTCGTACCAGCAGAACCATCAGCAGCAGCAACAGTGGTCACGTCGCGCTGGTAACGCTAGTGAGGTCCAGAAGACGACGTCGTCTCAGCCGCCCGTAGTAGCTAGCAGCGATCCTAAGTAAGATCTCGTTTCTTCTTAGGAAACAACTGTTTAATAAGTTTTTTTGCTACAAAATGATTCTTGGAGATAAGATAAGGTTGTTATGAATCGGTTAATGATTTGTGCTGTTTGTAGAAAGATATCTATGTGCTGTGATTTGATTTTGAGGTGTTAATGGATTATGTGTTCTCCGATTACTCTCAGTGGCCAAGATTGGAAGGCAACGTTAAGGCTCCCGCCACCTGATACTCGTTACCAGACTGCGGTATGAGGTTTTTCTAATGAGGTGGAGAGTCTCTCCTTATGTACCTTCTTGTTGAACATTGTTTTCTTTCTGCAGGATGTAACAGCTACTAAAGGAAACGAATTCGAAGATTACTTTCTGAAAAGAGATCTGCTCAAGGGAATATACGAGAAAGGTTTCGAGAAGCCGTCTCCTATTCAAGAAGAGAGCATTCCCATTGCTTTAACCGGTAGTGATATTCTTGCTAGAGCCAAAAACGGCACAGGGAAGACTGGTGCCTTCTGCATTCCTGTCTTGGAGAGAATTGATCCAAGGACCAATGTTATTCAAGGTATGCTAGTTTTAAAACTCACTGTGTAAAATATAGTTAATCTCTGACTGTGTTTGTTGTTCTATCTATTTAAAACAGCTATGATTCTTGTTCCAACGCGAGAGCTGGCCCTTCAAACGTCACAGGTTTGCAAGGAGCTTTCCAAATACTTGAACATCCAGGTTATGGTCACCACTGGCGGTACCAGTCTGAGAGATGATATCATGCGGTTACATCAGCCTGTTCATCTGCTGGTTGGAACTCCTGGAAGAATATTGGATCTTACCAAAAAGGGAGTTTGTGTTTTGAAAGACTGTACGATGCTTGTGATGGATGAGGTGAGCTTTTCATAGCTTTTGCTTATAACTTTATTGTTCTTCATGACTTATTGCTAAGCAACTTTTCTAATTTTTTCTACCTGATGTTGATTGTATTATAAGCTTCAAAGTTTCTGACTCTTTACTAACTATCTTACCAGGCCGACAAGCTTTTGTCCGCAGAGTTCCAACCTTCTCTAGAGGAGCTGATACATTTTCTGCCACAAAATCGTCAGTTTTTGATGTATTCCGCTACATTTCCTGTCACTGTGAAGGCTTTTAAGGATCGACATCTCCGGAAGCCATATGTTATCAATCTCATGGATCAACTCACGCTTATGGGTGTCACACAATATTACGCTTTTGTTGAAGAGAGACAGAAGGTTCACTGCCTTAACACACTTTTCTCTAAGGTCAGATGTTCTAGAACAATCCCTGTAACATATAACTATCTGCTAATCTAATTCGATGGTCTAAACTAGTTAGTGTTTTTATTTGCAGCTGCAAATAAACCAATCGATAATCTTTTGCAACTCTGTCAATCGCGTGGAGCTGTTGGCTAAGAAAATTACAGAACTCGGCTATTCGTGCTTCTACATTCATGCGAAGATGGTTCAAGATCATAGGAACAGAGTGTTCCATGAGTTCCGCAATGGTGCTTGCAGAAATCTCGTTTGCACTGGTATGCTTTGTGTCCTTGGAGCATGTAGTTTGAAAAATGATCCAAGTGTACATGATATGTTTATGACTCATTAGAAAATGGACTGGTGCAGATCTGTTTACTCGTGGAATTGACATTCAAGCTGTGAATGTAGTGATTAACTTTGATTTTCCGAGGACTTCTGAGTCATATCTACACAGGGTAAGTCGAAACAAATCTTCTTTTCTGATAAAGCGTCTCTAGTACAACCTCGTTTTTCTTAGTACATACTGCGAAATGCTCAGGTGGGCCGATCAGGACGGTTTGGACACCTTGGGTTAGCTGTGAACTTGGTAACATATGAGGACCGTTTCAAAATGTATGTCGCTCCTTTCTGTATACTGTTCTTACCTTGTTTGCTGTCTTTGTTTTAGTTTTCTCAGTCAGTCATTTATCATGTCTTTGATTACAGGTATCAGACTGAGCAAGAACTCGGCACTGAAATTAAACCAATTCCTTCGAATATCGATCAAGCAATCTACTGCCAGTAAACCTGTAACCGCACTAGAAATGTTACTACTCGACAGAGACACAGTGTTGATGAAAATGGTGAGGCAAATCTTCTCACTTAGCTTTGTCGATAACAACATTGATTTCTATCTTAAACCTAACGTGCCGCAATATTCAGGTGTTTCTCAATCTACAAGGAGATGAGGTTCATGTAAGAAAAGACTCGTTACAGACACGAACCCGAGTCGTTTGGTTTGGTTTCTAATATCTCTCTAGACTTTTATTTTGTGGTTCGAATTAAACTTTTTTAACGGTAGCTCTTCTCTGACTTGAGAGTTTGTAATAATGAAGATAGAACACAGAGCTCTCCTCTTTAAATGACTGGGCTTTCTAGCCCATTTAAGATCTCCCTGCTATGAAAATTTGCATTTACATTTTTCCAATCCAGACCAAAATTAATTTAGCTTGATTAGTAATTCATGTGAAATAACAAAAAATGTTCCTGTGAATTTCAAAGTTAAATTTATCATACAATGATTTGCTATGTTATTCCTTAATCTTTGAACCTTGGTTTCTTTAGTGTTATCCATTGAAAGTTTTTTTTTTGAAGAATTTTTAAGATAGCACATTTGATTCAGTTTTTTTGGGAGATACCTCGCTATTATATAAAGATGTACTATAGATATTGTCGCAATTAATTCTTTCATGAAAATAAACATATATGAAATATATGTAGCAGAGAAAGAAGCATATATATGAAATACTGAAACAATAATTATTAAAGATATATTGATAATGAAACTGCTACTTTGACTTGTAGCTGACCATATTTATGGAGATATTAAAAGGACCCCACCTATTGTCTGGAAGGTCATGACACAACAGTATCTTCTCTTTCTTTGACTCTTTGTGATCCCCTAAGCCTAGACGCATGACATGTCGAGTTTCTATTGGCTTGTTCTTTGACTCTGTAATTTTTTTATAAAGAAAACAAGCAATAAGTAAAATTCAAGTAAAAAGCTCACCACAGAAAACTTTGGCAAAAATAACTCTCAGGATAGAAAATAAAATATAGGTATAAATGGCCACTGTTCTCGTTTTTACTTACTAATTTTAAATTTAAAACGTGTTTGTCGCATCAAACTGATTCTCCGTTCGCCTCTACTAGTCTACGAAGTCATTGTCGTATCCATTACTTCAACTTCTGCTTCCTTTCTTTAATAACTTGTTCAATAATTTTTGTAAGATATAAAAACAATAATAAATGTATCAGTCTGATTTTTGTTTCCCGGCTAAAAAGAAGAAGGATGTCACGTAAGATCCGCCATTAATGCTCTTTTTATTTTGTTTCCTGTTTCTTGCAATTCGAAAACCTGAGAACCCTAGCCCACTTCTTTACTTTGTCTTAGCTGTTTTCGACATACCCTAATGAGGATAATATCAATCATATTCACTCACCTTCAAAAATAGAATTTTTGTTCACTGAAGTTATATTATTAAGTCAAAATAAAATTACTAAATTACTTCAAGATATAATTACTCACATCATTTTGCAAACACAATATTTGCTTCTGTAATTTCTATAAATCAAAATGTCAAAGCTAGAGGATTTGCAGGTCCATAGGAAACCCTTTTTGTATTTGCATTTCTCAACAAAAATACAAAAAATCCGAATATTTGCAATCATGATTTTACGACCTGTTGTTGTTGCTGTCATAGACATTAAATACAATATATAATAAATGTTGTACGAGTTTTGCGTGAAATAAATGCTCAGGGCCAGCTCGAAGCTCTCGCTGATCGTCCTTTCTCAGTTCTCTATTCCACACACAATCGTCTTTATTTCATTTTTTCCTTTTTTTTCTTATGTTTCCTCCTATTTTATTTTATTTTATATATCTATATAAACACCATAAAGAATCATCGATCTTTTTAACTCACTGGTTCCTCCCCTTTGGCTTTTTATTTCATCTTTCCGACATTAAAACCTGACCAAACCAAAAAAAAAAACATTAATAGTTTTACCACCTTTTTCAAAAATTCTCTCTTTTGATCCAATCTTCTCCTTTTCAACTTTGAAGGTTTGTCTGTCTCTTCTATGATGAGACTCTTTAAACTTTTACTATATGCTCACTAGTTTCTTTAACCTTAAGAGCTTAAACGTTTTTGTTAGGGAGGTGAGCAAAATGGGAAGAACGCCTTGTTGTGACAAGAAAGGGTTGAAGAAAGGTCCATGGACTCCTGAAGAAGATGAGATTCTCGTTGAGTATATCAAGAAAAACAGCCATGGAAGCTGGAGAACTCTTCCAAAGAACGCTGGTAACAGCAACTCACATTCTTTCCTCTTTTTATAGGACTTTTTGTTTGATTCTTGAGAGAGTTTACAAGAAACAAAGTTTCCATCTTTTTTTTTTTGCAAAAAGGGTTACTTCGCTGTGGAAAGAGTTGTAGACTGAGATGGACTAACTATCTAAGACCAGACATAAAGAGAGGTCCTTTCACTCCTGAGGAAGAGAAACTCGTTGTCCAGCTTCATGCCATTCTCGGCAACAGGTCTTTTATCTTGCTTCTACATTGTCTAAATCCTCTGTTTTTTTGAATCCTCTGCTTTTTTTAATCCTCTGTTTTTCTTGGTCAGGTGGGCTGCTATAGCAGCACAGCTTCCAGGGAGGACAGATAACGAGATCAAGAACCTGTGGAACACCCACTTGAAGAAACGTCTGCTAAGTATGGGTCTTGATCCCAAAACCCATGAGCCATTACCTTCATATGGGTTAGCCATACAAGCTCCAGCTTCACCGACAACACGCCACATGGCTCAATGGGAAAGTGCTAGGCTTGAAGCTGAGGCAAGGCTTTCTAGAGAGTCCATGCTTTTCAATCCCTCTTCAGCTGTAGTAGGAGGAGCTGGGAAGACTGATTGTGATCACTTCTTACGCATTTGGAACTCTGAGATTGGTGAATCATTCAGAAACCTTGCACCATTTGATGAAGCAACTAGTCAGAGCCCTTGCTCTAGGACAACAACATCTTCCTCATCTGCTGCACTTCCAAAGAGCTCAACAAACTCTTGTGTTGGGAAAGAGATTGTTTTGAAGACTCATCACGGCTCTGATTCTTATTCTCCGTGTTCCAACAATCTTGAAGATGTTTCATCAGACTCTGCTCTTCAACTTCTGCTTGATTTCCCAATAAGTGATGATGATATGAGCTTCTTGGAAGAGAACATTGGTAGCTACTCTGAGTCTTCTCATGTTGGTGTTGTGTCCATGGTTTCTAAATTCTAGTCTTATTTAAAAATAAAAAAACTTATCCAAGTAGAAATATGGTATCTATGTAAATCAGCATTGGTTAGTTATTATCAATCCACTTTATGATGCTTCATCAACTTAAAAAAAAAAACACATTTTCACACTGATTATCATTATACAAACAATATTACAAACCATTGAATATATGAAAGAGTGAAATGTTTACACTTTACAGTTTGAAAAACTCATTCTGAAAGCAAATTTGAAAGATTAGAAACAACCACAAGTTGCCTTTGGGACAATACCAGTGGCTCTGTACTTAGCAGCCATCTCTTCAGCTTTGAGAACATCTTCTCCACGCTTAGCTTCAATCATGGCTCTCTTCTCTTCTGCTTCTTTGTGAATCGCTGCAACTTTGTTCTTCATCTTCTCTGCATACTCTGCTTTCTTATTCTCAAGTTGCTCCTGCACTCATAAAACACCAAATCACATTTAAATAGTATTCACATGTCTCTCTATCTTTTGATCAAGTTCTAAATGTTTTGTAATCATACCTCTATTTTCTTGAGTTGGGCTTCAACAGCAGCTTTCTTGCTGTTTTCCCAAGCATGAATGTCAGAGATCTTCTTTTCAGCTCTGTTCCATATGTCTCAATTTGTTTAGCAAATCAGACCAAAGAAAACTTGTAAAAACAAGTTATGTAGATAAAACATGACGTACTTGTTCTCTGCTTTGGTCTTTTCGCTATCTTCCCATGCTTTGACATAAGCCAACGTCTTATCCTTTGACAATTCAGCTAGCTTAACATCTAACACCAACCCAATTATATATAGCTCAGTAACTTCCACAAACATTACAAAAAGAAAGTTCTAGGCATATAGTTTATGTTTCAAAGTCACCTCTGTCTTGCGAACCAGATGAAACTGTCTTTGGTGCAGGCTCTACAGGTTCTGTAAAAGAAACTCGTTCTATTATAATAACAACATAAACAGCGATGTCCCCAAGTCTTGACACACAGAAAATCACAAACAAGACACATACTACTTATATATTAGGATCTCTCGATTGTGTAATAAAACTACTATTTATAGGTTGTTGTATATATTAGGGTCTCTTGATTGTGTAATAAAGTTACTATTTTTGGGCTGTTGTTCATTTCATATAAGGAGAATAACATATCAAAGTTATCTAACTTAAGAACAATTTTCCTACTATTCATCATCAAAGCAGAAGATCATCATCAGAGAACTCAATTCATAAGTATGCATAGAGAAAGAGACAAACTTACTCTCAACAATGGCAAGGGCTTTGGAGTCATCAGAAGTTTTCTCCGGAGCCGGAGGTGGAGCAGGAGTCTCAGCTGCAGCCGGAGGTGGAGCGAGAGTCTCAGCCGGAGCCGGAGCCGGAGCCGGAGCCGGAGCTGGAGGTGCTGTGTCTAACGTTATCTTCTGTTCCTCAGCCATAGTCTCTCTCAGCCGCCGAATATGAAAACAGCGAATTAAAACGATAATGAAGAATTGATTAAAGGTTTATACTTTGTTGATACTTGATACCCGTAAAAAGCTTATTAACCGCGTTTTTCTGTTTAAAAATTTCTCTTAATTTCTTGTCCGTTGATCTTTAGAAGTCATCAGATCGTACGGTTATAAAGGGAATAGTCTGTTGTTGATCGCGTAAACTGCGGTACAGGCGAATACAAAACTTACCTTGCCGACAGACAGGTAATACTGTTAACAACGCCACGTAATAATAGTTTATTGTTTTTTCAAGCACTACAGACTGGATTGTAATAATTAATATTTTCTAATAATATTTCGGACAAAAGCGTGACGTGGATGGAGGACACGCTGGAGACAGATACAAAGAGGATGTCTTTCTGAGTTGTCTTGACCCCACGCACGTTAGTGACGCGTGGTGGTTATCTTTTTTTTTTTTTTTAGCTTGATTGATGAGATGCGCTATATACAAATGGGCTTCTTCTATCTATTGGGCTGACTTAAATTTTTGTAAGTTTATATTCTAAAAGGTCCAGAGAGCTATCTGACAAAGTTTGTTGACCAAAGATTAAACAACCCGATAAGACTTTGTTTACCAAACAACAACGATATTATCCTTTAGGCAGATTGTATTAACATTTGTTTCCGTTGCATCATCGATGAACCTTCTTGTAGATTACACAGGCCTTCTGATTTTCTATATTAATATGCATTTCCATCTCTTTTCTGATTAACAGTTATAGTAAGTTTTTTTTTCAGTTATAGTAAGTTTAAGTTTGACCATCTGTCTGTTAACCATATATTATAAGCCAAAATTTATTTGGAGAAAGAATTAAGCTCTAGAAAAGGCATAAGCATAAGTTTCTAAAAAAAATTTCTTGGAGTCAAACGTAAGAAGAGTTTTAGCTGTAAATCTATCGTTTCAAGTGGTTATCATTATTTAAAGAAGTTAAGAACAATAATCTCAAATGGCTTAATTGACGTAGCAACCAGAATGTGCCTAACTATCTATATATTGACCTTGGTGTGCCTAATTATTTAATGACCTTTGGTTTGCCTATAGTCTGAGAGACTTTTCAAGGTTAGATAAGCTAGCTTAATTGGACACGTTAGTTATTTTGTGTGCAATATAGAATACTAACCTCTTTGAGTGCTGCGTATTACATTTTATTTTATCTACTATCCAATCAAAAGTCGTAACCTAAAACATTCTATCCCTTATTGTAGAATCCAAAGTACGATTAGTCAATTGTTGAAATCCAAAGACACATAGAGAAGTTGTTATAAACAATGCATGTAAGTCTATGGAGAATAGAGCTGCGTATAGGTTAGGTTAAGGGATGAAACTAAACAAGAGTGGGGGAGTCTAGACTGCCTAGTGATAATTAACCAATCAGACCCCTATACAGAAGGGTGGACTTTCTCTCATTTAGTCTTTTGTCTCATTGCTCTTTTGCCCGATCCTCTATTTATTTATCAATAATAATCTCTTTCATTAATTCCTTATCACATAGTATAAGGGATGAACAGATTCATGCATCAACGGGAAAAAAGAAGCATGAAGTTGAATAACAACGATGAACAACACAAAGTGGTGTCGTTTCTTGGAAAAAACATCGTGAAAGCTACTGTTTTCATCGTCGTTTCTTTATTCATACTGGGCTATCTCCATTTTGTGAGTTTTGAAATAATTTTTATTTGGTTCTTTTTCTTGATGCATGACACACTACCATATCCGAACTCGAGTTAACTCTTTGTCCTTTTTTGTCAGAACGATTCTGCAGACTTCAAACTAATAACAAAGATAAATGAGCCTAAATTCCCTTACCGATGCGACGCCGTACAAAACCAATCACATCAAGCTCACGTCTCTCGGAATCTCGCATCGAGACTTAATCTCAACCCTTCAAAACAATCCACGTGTCCTTCTTACTTCCGTTGGATACACGAAGATCTACGCCCGTGGAAAGAAACGGGGATAACTAGAGACATGGTCGAGAAAGCGGGAAGGACCGCGCATTTTAGACTGGTGATCCACAACGGCAAGGCGTACGTTAAAAGATACAAGAAGTCGATTCAGACAAGAGCTGATTTTACTCTATGGGGAATCCTACAGTTGTTACGGTGGTACCCTGGGAGATTGCCTGATCTCGAGCTTATGTTCGACGCTGATGATCGTCCCATCGTTCGATCTGATGACTTTAAAGGTCAAAACATGGGCCCACCTCCGCTTTTCCGTTACTGCTCGGATGATGCCAGTTTGGATATCGTCTTCCCTGATTGGTCCTTCTGGGGATGGTAAGCTACTGGGCTAATTCTAAATTTATTAGATGGCCTTTTTTGTAATATGGGCTTTGATGGGCCAGGGCTGAGATCAACATAGAGCCATGGGGTAAGTCGCTGGAGGCAATCAAAAAAGGGAACAACATGACGCAATGGAAGGATCGCGTGGCTTACGCTTATTGGAAAGGCAATCCTGATGTGGACCCCGGGAGAAAAGACCTTCTCAAGTGTAATGTTTCTGAACATGAAGACTGGAATACTCGACTCTATATTCAGGTTTTACCAGATAGTATTAGAAAAAAAATACTTTAGTTTATATACATGCATGCAAATGCACATGTGCATATGATATATCTACTGTAGTTTAGTTATACTGATCTGTTGTTGTTCAAAACAAAAAGTTATAGTGATCTGAATTTGAGAAATGGTTTTCAAGGACTGGGATAAAGAATCAAAAGAAGGGTTCAAGAACTCTAATCTAGAGAATCAGTGCACTCACAGGTAAAAGCATTATTATACTTTTCATTTAGTTTATTTTTATAATAGTAAAATTTGATTTATTGTTAACTATAACAGATATAAGATATACATAGAAGGATGGGCATGGTCGGTTAGTGAGAAATATATAATGGCATGTGATTCAATGACACTGTACGTGAAACCAAGGTTCTACGATTTCTATATACGAGGAATGATGCCACTACAACACTACTGGCCAATCAGAGACGACTCAAAGTGTACTTCTCTCAAGTTCGCCGTACATTGGGGCAATACCCATGTGGACAAGGTCAGATCTAATATAAGGTTTCTCACAGTTGACCTTGAAGTTTGTTTTTCTATAAAATTAAACCTTGCTTTTGTTGTGTAGGCACGTGAAATTGGAGAGGAAGGGAGTAGATTTATAAGAGAAGAAGTGAACATGAAGTATGTATATGACTACATGTTTCATTTGCTCAATGAGTACGCAAAGCTCTTAAAATTTAAGCCAGAGGTTCCTTTGGATGCGGAGGAGATCACGCCGGATAGTATGGGATGTCCGGCGACGGAACGGTGGAGAGATTTCATGGCGGAGTCTATGGTAATGTCTCCAAGTGAAGAGCTTCCTTGTGAGATGCTTCCTCCTTACAACCGTCTAGCTTTAAAAGAAGTTCTTGAGAAAAAAGCTAATTTAACACGTCAAGTTGAGTTGTGGGAGGACCAATACTTTCATGATCTGACACACAAACCTTAATCTATACAAAAAAGAATTAGTATTAACATCTCCCTAATGTTTTCTGTGGCAATTATATTATTTGTTTTATCGATAATTCTTACAAACGTAAGCTAGCTATAGTCTCTATAGCTTGGATCTGAATCCGGAGATAACATGAAATAGTCGCAATATATAACACTGGTTGTATTTATATTGGACTACAAAGAATTAATTCGCAACGAGCTTACCTATAGCATCACTTTTTGCTATTGTCTCTAGTTCTCTACTATATGATTAGATATGTATAACATGTGTGGTGAAATTCCAAAATTATTTAGAAAATGTAGAAAAACATAGCTTAAAATAGTATTATTACTTTTCGAATACGAGAGAAACTAATCGAGGAATTAATATTAATAATTAAAAAAATATTAGATTTTATCGAAGTTTTTGTAAATCTTGGTATAAAGTTGTCACAAGTTTGTAGACCACAAAAAGAAAAATTCTACCATGCCTAAGTAGGGTATAAACTATAAAGTCTTTCAGATTATGTAATTAACGAGGGGTTGACAATCTTAAGCTTCATAATAGGGATTCCTACACCTTAATCACGTGACGGTGACATTAAGTTATAAAATATTAACCTGGAATTCGGTTTTATCATATGATCAATGGAACTATTTTACAATGTGTGTACACATTGTTCCCCTTCTCCAAAGAAGTTATAAAACTCAGGTAAAGCATTACCGTAACTTAATTAGTTGAGACGCAACATAGAGAAAACCTGGAAGAGTTTGACTTAATAAGGTTTCGCTTTGATTCTTCTTAAAGAATCCTATTTTCTACCTCATAAATAGACTCATTAGAAGTGAGCTGGGGTTAACAAGACCCTAAACTTATCCTTTCCTCTCTAACATCTCTTTCTCTCTCTAGATCTTCTGTTTTGTCCGATGGGAGAGAGCAGATATGTTGTTCGATCCACAAGATTCCAGCATCAGAAACAACCAAATTTAAGTGTCACTATATGCTCTAAACTAGCAAATACATGGGTCACCACCACAATCTCCATCTTCGTTTTCTTCACCATCCTCCTTGGAGCTTCTCATTGTTGGTTGCATATGGTATATTATTTTGCAACTCCTTGTTTGATGGATACGGTATATACATATACATCATTTACTTTACTAAAATGATAAAAATTCCTTGAAGAAATCAGTGGTAATATAGATGAATATGTCATTTGTATGTATAATGAAATGCAAAACACACACAATGTGAGAATACATATTGTTAGATAGGTTATTATTCTCTCGGTTTCATTTTAGTTGATGTTTAAAGTTATTATACACATATTTTTTACAAACTTTTATAAAATTTATCTTGTTTACATAAAAATACCATTAAATAAAACTAATTCAATCAATAAGAAAATAATGTACTATGTAATTGGTTACAAATGTTAAACGAATTTAAGTTTTTACACATAAAAATGAATACTTCAGTTATTTTGAAACAAATTTTCCTCAAATTTGAATTATTATAAAATAAAAGGAGTATTTATTAATAATTGAAAAATACTACGGTTAAGTAGTACTAAGAAATTTAAGCAGATAGAAACACACAATCTATAGAATTTTCCAGCAATAGTCTGATCATGATATTAATATTTGTTTTGAACTTTTTGATTTATAGGCTGTATTGTGTACAAGTAGACTCCAAGTGTCATCAATATACACAAAAAATATCAACAACCCAACTATCCCCAAAATCATCACCAAGATCCCGTTAAACTGCACACTCCTCAACAACAACACGGCACAAATCTGCCCCTCAAACTATCCAACCAAATTCGAACAAACAATCTCATCTTCAGAAACTTGTCCGGACTACTTCAGATGGATCCAACAAGACCTAAAGGTGTGGCAAGAGACCGGAATCACAAGAGAAACGCTAGAGAGAGCAAAATCTAACGCTCATTTCAGGCTAGTGATAAAGTCAGGGAGATTGTATGTTGATAAGTATGATAAAGCTTATCAGACAAGAGATGTATTCACGATTTGGGGAATACTTCAACTTCTAAGAATGTATCCTGGTCAAGTCCCTGATCTTGAGCTTCTTTTTCTCTGCCATGATAGACCAGGCATCTGGAAAAAATACTTTAGACAAGAGGACAACGCCACATGGCCTCCTCCGCCGTTATTTCATTACTGTGGTCACCGTGATGCATACGACATCGTTTTTCCTGATTGGAGCTTCTGGGGTTGGTACGTAAGTGTTTTTTTAAGAATAAACCTTTTTTAAAAAAGAGAGAGTGGTGCTGACTCTACAATTAAAGATAGAAATAATCTTTTAATATATTAAACAAATTATAAAGTGATGGCAATAACAAACTATAAACAATTTTTAAACGGATCAGTTTATTTAACGTAGGTAGGTCGAATCGTATATAAATGAAAGTTAAGTTGTTGTTGCTATAGGCCGGAGGTGAACATAAAGGAGTGGAACAAATTGTCGGTGGCGATTAAAGAAGGGAACAAAAAAGTGAAATGGGTAGATAGAGTTCCGTATGCTTATTGGAAAGGGAACCCTATGGTTTCTATTACAAGGAGAAACTTTATGAAATGTAACGTTTCGGATAACTATGATCCCATGGTTCGTCTCTTTGTCCAGGTATATATAAACCTATGCTGAGTTTGAATTTTTATTCAAGCATAATGTAATAATTTATTGAGTTGTAGATGAATAGTAGTCATGGTGTTATTTCAGGACTGGAAAAGAGAGACTAGAGCAGGGTTTAAAGGATCAAACTTAGAAGATCAATGCACTCACAGGTGTGCAAGATACTAATTTTTATTTTCCCTGATCTTTGATTATAGAATATAATAACATTCTCGAGATTTGCATGTTGGTAAATAAGGTACAAGATTTATATAGAAGGGAATGCATGGTCGGTGAGCGAGAAGTACATACTAGCATGTGATAGCATGACTCTACTGATTAAACCAGAATTTTATGATTTTTTCGTAAGAAGTATGATTCCAATGGAGCATTACTGGCCCATTAGACCTAGCAATTGTGTTGACCTCAAGTTTGCTGTTGAATGGGGCAACAACAACACCGACAAGGTAACAAAACAATTATATCCAAAATCTAGTTTGAATCTTATTTAATAATTATGTAATTTGCAACTTTATGTCGATCAGCTCATGATTATTTTGTGATGATCTTAATTTATAATATATAGGCACAAGTCATAGGAAGGCAAGGAAGTGAGTACATGATGAAGAATCTAGAGATGAAGTATGTATATGATTATATGTTATATGTGTTGCAAGGCTATGGGAAACTGATGAAGTTGGATGTGACTGTGCCTGAAAATGCAACCGAAGTGTGTTCAGAGACTATGGCTTGTCCGATCACTGATGGTGGTCTGATCAGGCAGTGCATGGACGACTCGTTGGTTATGTCTCCGAGTGCCAAGCCTGCTTGTGATTTGCCGCAGCCTTATGGAGATGGTGAGCTCAAGAGGTTTATTGAGAAACAAGAAAATGCGGAGAGAGAGGTCGAGAGGTGGACCGATGAGTATTGGGAGGTCCAACGCAAGATTCTTCAGTAGTGAAATTCTAATTGTAAGTCGTTGAAATTTATAAGATGTTTGTTAACTATCCAAAATTTTGTGAATCTGGCTAAATTAGTATTATCAATGAAAATTTGTGTATTTTAATAATTAACTACATTTTTGACATCCACTTTGAAAATACATGATGTTTTATATTCTAAAATTTTAATAAGAAACGCATCAAATATTTTGATAGAGATATTAAAATGGGTAAACCCATCTCATTTAGGATCCATCCATATAAAATTTCTAACCTATTTTTTAAACACTGGATAACACATTACATCATCATATAATCTCTAACGCTATTACATATGAATTTCCAACTCGCTTAGACCAATTTTATTTTAGACATATTTTATATATAATTTATATACATATTTTATTTTATCTGTTTTAAATGATCGTTAAATTTTAGATATTGAGATTTTTCTTTAATATTATTATTTTATTTTTTATTTTTTTGTCAGCAATATTATTATTTTATTTAAAATACAGATAAAGTAATTATTAAAAATTTAATTTTCAGTTTTATTAAAGCTTCATAAGTTTGACTCTTTGATCTTAAATTTGTGAATAGAGGCCAATTTTTCTCAGTGTCAAATTTATTTAGCTTTTCAACTGGTAAATTACCTTTTAATACAAAATTTTAAAACTTATTGACAATTTTGTTAAGTTCTACTTGTGTGTTATATAGTTGTAACGCCTGATGATAATTTTAAAAAAAAAAATTATGATAGGTACTGTAAATATTATTTGTAATGTGTAAAATTTAAATATCTAAATTCATCATGAGAGAAGCTTGAGTGCTATCTGCTTAGCCAAAGATCAGGTTCATCATGAGAGAACTAAGCATATCAATGTAAGATATCATTTTCTGAGAGATGAGAAGATGATTGAAGTGAAGAAGGTAGGAACAGCTGATAATCCTACGGATATGTTCACTAAACCGGTTCCTCCCAGCAAGCTCAAGCATTTTTTTGATTTGCTGAACATCTAAAGCTGTTAAATCTGGACCTGATGGGTGTCTAGCCCTAGGGGCATCTGGCTCTGAAGAGCGTATGGTCCGACGGGACATCTGACATCTGAGTTCGACGGAACATCTGAGCAAAGAGAGAGTCTTGCACATCTGTATTCTAAGCACAAAGAAGTGCATCTGATACATCCGATTATGGAGGATTCAAGTCAAGGTGGAGATTTGTTGAATAATGTCTTGAATCTGTTGGGCCTTAGTTTTTTGAGGCCCACTAGTGCTAGGATTTCTAGGACACAACTATATAAGTCTTATGCCTCCTCTAAACCTAGATAGCAGCCATAGAGAAAACTAGATCTGATCTTCTTGTAGACAAATCTCTATAATTCTCCCATCAATAAAAGTCTCACTTTGCCCGTGGAGGTAACCAATTGATGAACCACGTTAAATCTCTGTGTCTTTCTTTATCGTTTATCCATCTGTTAATCTGTTTCTTCTCACATCCGTCACAACATAATACAATACTAACCTCTTACAACAAACTACATTAATCTCATTAAATAATGTTTTTTAAAGAAAATATACATCTTGAGTGCTGCGTATTACATTTTTATTTAATCTATAATATCCAATCAAAAGTTGTAACCTAAAACATTCTATCACTTATTATAGTGGAATTTAAAGTAGGAATCCAAAGACACATAGAGAAGTTGTTATAAACAATGCATGTAAGCCTCTAGAGAACAGAGCTGCGTATAGGTTAGGTTAAGGGAGGAAAGTGGAAACTAAACAAGAGTGGGTAGTCTAGACTGTCTAGTGATCATTAACCAACCAGACACCTAGTTAAATCACAATACAAAATGGTGGACTTTCTCTCTTTTAGTCTTTTGTCTGGTTGCTCCTTAACCCGATCCTCTATTTATTATCATTCCGATCCTCTATTTATTATCATTATCTCTTTCTTTAAATATTATTTATTACATAGTATAAAGTATGAACAGATTCATGCATCAACGGGGGAAAAGAAGCATGAAGTTGAATAACAACGATGAACAACACAAAGTGGTGTCGTTTCTTGGAAAAAACATCGTGAAAGCTACTGTTTTCATCGTTGTTTCTCTCTTCATACTGGGCTATCTCCATTTTGTGAGTTTTTCAATATATTTTTTCGGTTTTAACTTTTTTTTTGGTGCATTCTATAGAGCGACACTACCATATCAGAACTCTAGTTAACTCTTTGTCCTTTTGTTACTTTGTCAGAATGATTCTGCAGACTTCAAGCTAATAACAAAGATAAATGAGCCTAAAACCCCTTACCGATTCGACGCCGTACAAAATCATTCACACGAAGTTCACGTCTCGCAGAATCCCAACCGTTCAAAACAATCCACGTGTCCTTCTTACTTCCGTTGGATCCACGAAGATCTACGTCCGTGGAAAGAAACGGGGATAACTAGAGACATGGTCGAGAAAGCGGGAAGGATTGCTGCGAATTTTAGACTCGTGATCCACAACGGCAAGGGGTACGTTAAAAGATACAGGAAATCGATTCAGACAAGAGCCGATTTTACTCTGTGGGGAATCCTACAATTGTTACGGTGGTACCCTGGGAGATTGCCTGATCTCGAGCTTATGTTCGACGCTGATGATCGTCCTGTCATCCGATCAGATGACTTTAAAGGTCAAAACATGGACCCACCTCCGCTTTTCCGTTACTGC
The DNA here is from genome assembly GCA_018703725.1 of Brassica juncea. Lineage (NCBI taxonomy): Eukaryota > Viridiplantae > Streptophyta > Magnoliopsida > Brassicales > Brassicaceae > Brassica > Brassica juncea. Next base: position 1,257,886 of record CM031942.1, on the reverse strand, counting down.
TCTGATGATTCTAGTTTGGATATCGTCTTCCCTGATTGGTCCTTTTGGGGCTGGTAAGCCACTGGGTTTATTATTAATTTATTAGAAGGCCATATTTGTAATATGGGCTTTAATGGGTCAGGGCTGAGCTCAACATAGAGCCATGGGGTAAGTCGCTGGAGGCAATCAAAAAAGGGAACAACATAACGCAATGGAAGGATCGCGTGGCGTACGCTTACTGGAAAGGCAATCCTTATGTGGACCCCGTGAGAAAAGACCTTCTCAAGTGTAATGTTTCTGAACATGAAGACTGGAATACTAGACTATATATTCAGGTTTTACTAGATTTTATTAGAAAAAATACTCTAGTTTATATACATGCATGCAAATGCACATGTGCATATGGTATATATCTATTGTAATTTAGTTGTAGTGATCTGAATTTGAGAAATGGTTTTCAAGGACTGGGATAAAGAATCAAAAGAAGGATTTAAGAACTCTAATCTAGAGAACCAGTGCACTCACAGGTAAAAGCATTTGTATACTTTTCATTTAGTTTATTTTTAAAATAATGGTAAAATTTGATATATTGTTAATTGTAACAGATACAAGATATACATAGAAGGATGGGCATGGTCGGTTAGTGAGAAATATATAATGGCATGTGATTCAATGACACTGTACGTGAGACCAAGGTTCTACGATTTCTACATACGAGGAATGATGCCACTTCAACACTATTGGCCAATCAGAAACGACTCCAAATGCACTGCTCTCAAGTTCGCCGTAAATTGGGGCAATAACCATGTGGACAAGGTCAGATTTAATTTAAGGTTTCTCACAGTTGACCTTGAAGTTTGTTTTGTATAAATTTAAACCTTGTTTTTGTTGTGTAGGCACGTGAAATTGGAGAGGTAGGGAGTAGATTTATAAGAGAAGAAGTGAACATGAAGTATGTATATGACTACATGTTTCATTTGCTCGATGAGTACGCAAAGCTCTTAAAATTTAAGCCAGAGGTTCCTTTGGATGCGGAGGAGATCACACCGGAAAGTATGGGATGTCCGGCGACCGATCGGTGGAGAGATTTCATGGCGGAGTCTATGGTAATGTCTCCATCTGAAGAGCTTCCTTGTGAGATGCTTCCTCCTTATGACCGCCTAGCTTTAATAGAGGTTCTTGAGAGAAAAGCTAATTTAACACGTCAAGTTGAGTTGTGGGAGGACCAATACTTTCATGACTTGACCAACGAACCTTAATCTATACAAAAAGAAAGAGTATTAACATCTCCCTAATGTTTTCTGTGGCAATCATGTTATTTGTTTTATCTATAATTCTTACAAACGTATGGTCGCTATAGTCTCTAGCTTTGATCTGAATCCGGACATGACATGAAATAGTCGCAATATATAACACTGACTAGTATTTGCCCGTACTGCGTACGGGGAGAAAACCTTAATTTTATTTGAATTCTTTTATCATTTTTAGTTAAAAATGTAAGCACCATATAGATTGTTTCATCTTCGTGGACACAAAAGATTCTGAAGAATGTTAATTTGTATTTGCATAAATCCATAAATTGTAGATAATATATCTACAAAATTATAACAAATTACAAACAAAATAAGCTTAATTACCTCTGTTTAAGATTTTAATCTCATCCAAACAGCACCACCCACCTCCAACTGTCATCCTTACGACCTCGTTGTCTTTTCCTCCTCTTTTGAATAATCTATAAAAAAAAACTTCATGCTGAATTAAAGAAAAAAGAAGAGAGTATTACTTTGAGCAGAACAAAATGAATTTGAAAAAAATAATCGTAAAGCTATTGATTCTCTCTGTTTCTCACTCTGTTTGATTTGTTCTTTCTATGTTATGTTTCTTTCAGAGCTCATATGGAGATACAATAGATGGTGTTCCGATTCATAAGAAACCAGCTTTCGATCATCCTCTTTTAAACAGTTTGACATGGTGCCATAAAAGTAGGGAACGTGGGATTCTTTATGTTTAGGGACAGTTACATTTTTTAACTCAGATTTTTAACTGTTGTGTCGATGCTTTTTTTTTGTTTTAGTTGTTTTTTTAAATTTTGCCAAATGTCATATTTTGATTAGCTAGGTGACTTATACTTTAGTATACAAGAGATTATATTGTTATATTAGATTACAAAGTTTTAATTCGGAACGATCTTACCTATAGCGTCATTTTTGCTATCGTCTCTAGTTCTCTACTATACGATTAGGTATGTATAACATGTGTGGTGAAATTCCAAAAATATTTAGAAAATGTAGAAAAATATAGCTTAAAATAGTATTATTACTTTTCGAATATGACAGAAACGAACCGAGGAATTAATATTTGATAAATTAAAGAAAATATTAGATTTTATCAAAGTTTTAGTGAATCTTGCTATAAAGTTGTCACAAGTTTGTAGATCACAAAACGAAAAATTCTACCATGCGTAAGTATGGTACTTAACGAGGGGTTGACAATCTTAAGCTTCATAATAGGGATTCCTACACCTTAATCACGTGAGGGTGACGTTAAGTTATAAAATATTAACCTGGACCTCGGTTTTAATCATACGATAAATGGAACTATTTTACAATGTGTATACACATTATTCCGCTTCTCAAATGAAGTTACAAAACTGAAGTAAAGCATTACCCTAACTTAATTAGTTGAGACGCAACGTAGAGAAAACCTGGGAGCGTTTGACTTAATAAGGTTTCGCTTTGATTCTTCTTAAATAATCATATTTTCTATCTCTAGCATCTCTTTTCTCTCTCTAGATCTTCTGTTTTGTCCGATGGGAGAGAGCAGATATGTTGTTCGATCCACAAGATTCCAGCATCAGAAACAACAAAATTTAAGGACTGGAAAAGAGAGACTAGAGCAGGGTTTAAAGGATCAAACTTAGAAGATCAATGCACTCACAGGTGTGCAGAAGATACTAATTTTTATTTTCCCTGATCTTTGATTATAGAATATAATAACATTCTCGATATTTGGGTGTTGGTAAATAAGGTACAAGATTTACATAGAAGGGAATGCATGGTCGGTGAGCGAGAAGTACATACTAGCATGTGATAGCATGACTCTACTGATTAAACCAGAATTTTATGATTTTTTCGTAAGAAGTATGATTCCAATGGAGCATTACTGGCCCATTAGACCTAGCAATTGTGTTGACCTCAAGTTTGCTGTTGAATGGGGCAACAACAACACCGACAAGGTAACAAAACAATTATATCCAAAATCTAGTTTGAATCTTATTTAATAATTATGTATTTTGCAACTTTATGTCGATCAGCTCATGATTATTTTGTGATGATCTTAATTTATAATATATAGGCACAAGTCATAGGAAGGCAAGGAAGTGAGTACATGCAGTGGCGGATCTAGAAAATAGAGTAAATGGGGGCAAAAACAGTGAAAAGAGGCAAAAGGTTATTCGAATCTTGGTTCAATGGGTGCAAATAGAAGGTTTAGACCAACTGAGCAGCAACATACATATAAATTCTAGTGCATTTAAATAAAATTGTATTTTTACTGGGGGCAGTTGCTCCCTTCCTACTCTACCTAGATCCGCCAATGAGTACATGATGAAGAATCTAGAGATGAAGTATGTATATGATTATATGTTATATGTGTTGCAAGACTATGGGAAACTGATGAAGTTGGATGTGACTGTGCCTGAAAATGCAACCGAAGTGTGTTCGGAGACTATGGCTTGTCCGATCACTGATGGTGGTCTGATCAGGCAGTGCATGGACGACTCGTTGGTTATGTCTCCGAGTGCCAAGCCTGCTTGTGATTTGCCGCAGCCTTATGGAGATGGTGAGCTCAAGAGGTTTATTGAGAAACAAGAAAATGCGGAGAGAGAGGTCGAGAGGTGGACCGATGAGTATTGGGAGGTCCAACGCAAGATTCTTCAGCAGTGAAATTCTAATTGTAAGTCGCTGAAATTTATAAGATGTTTGTTAACTATCCAAAATTTTGTGAATCTGGCTAAATTAGTATTATCAATGAAAATTTGTGTATTTTAATAATTAACTACATTTTGACATCCACTTTGAAAATACAGGATGTTTTATATTCTAAAAGTTTTAATAAGAAATGCATCAAATATTTTGGTAGAGATATTAAAATGGGTAAACTCATCTCATTTAGGATCCACCCATATAAAATTTCTAACCCGTTTTTTTAACACTGGATAACACATTACATCATCATATAATTCTAACGTTATTACATATGAATTTCCAACCCGATAAGACCAATTTTATTTTGGACATAATTTATAGATTTAAAAATTTTATGTGTAATTTATATACATATTTTATTTCATCTTTTTAAATGATTGTTAAATTTTAGGTATTGAGATTTTCTTTAATATTATTATTTTATTTAAAATACAGATAAAATAATTATTAAAAATTTTACTTTTCAGTTTTATTACAGCTTCATAAGTTTGACTCTTTGATCTTAAATATGTGAATAGAGGCCAATTTTTTTCAGTGTCAAATTTATTTAGCTTTTCAACCGGTAAATTATCTTTTAATACAAAATTTTAAAACTTATTGACAATTTTGTTAAGGAGAAGCGAAGGAGGAGAGACGCTTACCTTTTTACAAGTAATTCAATGTCTTTTCACCCTCAACGAGGTCATCTAAGAATGCGATGTAGTTGGTTACAATTGCAAGGATAATGGCATTGCTCCAAAGCAATGATGTTTCTAAACTTGGTCTAAAATTGGTAATCACCATAGTAGTCCTAGCTAGATAAACACTAACCAAAATCCAAACAATCAAAATAAAAACACTAACTTTATCACAACCGCTCCACCAAAAGGATCAAAACTTTCCATCAAATTTCGCAACCAAAAAGACAGAAAAAAATGATAACTTTATATTCCATCATATCGATCAATAGAAGTATCTCACAAAAGTGGTGAGCGATTTTTGGGCAAAATTCTCGCATATAAATTTGGGTTTAGCAGTGCCTAAGACAACGAAGTAATCCGAAATCTATACAAACCTGATGACAGATACGAAAGCAATATAGATATATGAGTCATCGAGTGAAGAACATTGCTTGATTGGATCAGTTATCGAGTGAAGAGTGAAGAAGAAGAAAGGTCCCTGTTACATTTTATTTATATGTCAATTTGTTGAAATGCCCGACTTTCAATGTGCATATATTTAATGTAGGACAATTCTGAATATACCGAAGATAAATATATGGAATCGTATTACTTAACTTTCACATATTCGATTTAGAATAATGCCATAAGTATATTCATGTAACATAGATAGATGTAAGATATATGCCGATTTATGTCAAGAGATTTGGTTTGCACATCACGGAATATGGCTTATTAACTTGCCATATTAGGTCTTGGTATATTTCTAAGATAATAACATCTTGTATATATGCATATAACTTTTTTTTTCCACATGCATATACTGTAAATTTTATATTGACCAAATTCAGACATGAAATATGAACACGAAACAATATTAGTATAACGCGGAACTACTTGATCTTGGCCTATCCTGTCAAACCTTTTTTCAACATCCTGCCAATTTTATTTGACCAAATGATTTTATTTCTCCATTTCCTTAAAAGTGTATTTCTTTGGCTCATATTGACCGCAACTCTCTAATATGTGATTCATCTCATCTAAAAATTAAGAATCTCTTTTTTTTTTAAGAATCTTTAACACAAAATTTCATAAAGGAACCTAAAAAAATCTAGAATAACATCAGACAGTCCAATTACGACTACTGAAAAACGCATAATTTCAAAATTTTATTTGTTTCATTAAAAATAAATCTACTTTATCTAAAAAAATCGTAAAAAATTAGCATTTAATTAATTAACACACATATAGAGGCTCATGTGGTTTAACTTAAGTAGGCAAATTAACACACACACGTATATATATAGACTTTTGTTTTGTGTATCAAACTCAAAATTACAAAAATTTAAACCACAAAAAAAAATTATTAATTATTCATCTTTTTTTTTTTTAAAGAAAATTATTCATCTTTCATCCCATAAAAGAGATCATTGTCCAGTGAGGCCTATTTCACAAGTTCTCTCTGTTGATCGCAAGTTATTGTGTGTTTGGTTGGATGAAAGAGAACATACACGTGGCTCAAGCCACAGAAGATCATCATCATAAGCGACAACAGAACCTAGCAACAGCAACGAGTTTAAGCTCTAAACTAGCAAAGACATGGGTCAACACCAAAATCTACATCTTCGTCCTCTTTATCTTCCTCCTTTGTATTTCTCTCTCTTGGATATTTACGGTAATATTTTTCTCTTTCTCATGATAATACTTTCTACTTTCGTTAGCGAGATGATCCTAGCAAAAAAAACGAGAAAGATGATAACTATAAAGGTTATGTAGTGATTATTCTACCATTGAGGAGTCCGGTGAGAAGAAACACATTTATTCACCACTTTGATGAAAATCTTTGAACCGTTTAAATATATATTAGATTACTTGAAGTGGTGGAACCTATATAAACTTTATAATCTCAATTTTTTTTTTGTTTGGTGTTATTCATAGTTTGTATTAGGTGAGAGTAGATTCCAAGTAACATCAGTATTCACAAAAACCACAAACAAAAGTGCGACCACAACAACATATATCCCTAAGATCATCAACAAGATCCCACTAAACTGCACACTCCTTAACAACAACACCACACAAACATGTCCTTCGGATTTTTCAACCAAGTTCGAACCAGCAATTTCTTCCTCAGAAACTTGTCCTGACTACTTCAGGTGGATCGACCGAGACTTAAAGGTATGGCAAAAGACAGGAATCACAAGAGAAACACTAGAGAAAGCAAGACCACACGCTCATTTCAGGGCGATAATAAAGTCAGGGAGACTATACGTTCACCAATACGAGAAAGCATTTCAGACAAGAGATGTGTTCACAATTTGGGGAATACTTCAACTTCTAAGAATGTATCCAGGTCAAATCCCTGATCTTGAGCTTCTTTTCCTCTGCCATGATAAACCCGCCATTTGGAAAAGAGACTTCAAAAAGGACACATGGCCTCCTCCGCCGTTGTTTCACTATTGCGGCCACCGTGATGCATACGACATCGTGTTCCCTGATTGGAGCTTCTGGGGTTGGTAAGACTTTTTCTTTTCTTTTGGTTAATGGTTGACTATTCATCAAGACTAATTATATCTTAAGACTAGTCAATAACGTAGATGGCCCGTAACCAATGACGCATATATAAATATTATTATGTTTTTAATATATAGGCCTGAGCTGAATATAAAGGAGTGGAATAAGTTATCTGTGGCACTAAGAGAAGGTAACAAAAAGATTAAATGGGAAGATAGGATTCCGTACGCTTATTGGAAAGGAAACCCTCATGTTTCTCCAATAAGAGGAGAACTCATGAGATGTAACTTCTCGGACAAGTATGATCCTATGGTTCGTCTCTATGTTCAGGTATGTGTAAAATGTTCATTTAGTTAGACTTTATAGTTACATGCATTCTTAAACAACGAACTTCATTTTCAGTGTGGATAAGGTTCAATTACCATGTGATTTATATAACGTCATAATAAAAAAGAAGTTTATGATCTTATCCCACTCTCACATGTTGTTTAAGGATTGGCGAAGTGAGATTGAGAAGGGGTTTAGAGGATCAAACCTAGAAGATCAATGCAGTCACAGGTATGTGTATATGCCAAATACATCTTATAAATCACGTGCAGTCTCATATTTTTGTTAATTTACTATATATTGATAAACATTTGTTTGCATCTGAATTTTGGCATGCAGATATAAGATATACATAGAAGGGAATGCATGGTCGGTGAGCGAGAAATATATACTTTCATGTGATAGTATGACTCTGTTGGTTAAACCAGAGTACTACGATTTTTTCATAAGAAGTATGGTCCCAATGAAGCATTATTGGCCCATTAGACGACACAATAAATGTCGTGACCTCAAATTCGCTGTCGAATGGGGTAACAACAACACTGAAAAGGTAAGCAAATATTAAAAAAAACGTCTAATGAGAGCTAATGCCTTATGTTGTGATGGTCTTAATCATATTATGTATCTAGGCACAAGTCATAGGGAGAGAAGGAAGTGAGTACATGATGAAGAATCTAGAGATGAAGTATGTATATGATTACATGTTATACACGTTGCAAGGCTATGGTAAGCTGATGAAGTTGGATGTGACTGTGCCTGAAAACGCGACCGAAGTGTGTTCGGAGACGATGGCTTGTCCGATAACTGATGGTGGACTGATCAGGCAGTGCATGGATGACTCGTTGGTTATGTCTCCGAGCGTCAAGGCCGCTTGTAATTTGCCAAAGCCTTATGGAGATTATGAGCTCAAAAGGATTCTTAAGAAACAAGAAAGTGCAAAGCGAGGGGTTAGGAAGTGGACCGATGAGTATTGGAAAGTGTGAAATGGGAAAATATAATCCTTTGATCGTAAAAATATAAATTGTAACTTGTGAGTTTGGTTCGCTTCGTATGAATATAATCCAGTGTGTGTTCCAAAACTGTTAACAGAGTTAAATTAACACAAACAAATTCTCCCGGGGGGAAAACATCTACCAAGTTGCCTTGTAAGACAAGTCTCCAAATGCTAAACGATCCTCTTGAGAGTACCCTAAAACTGGGCGTTGAAGTCGTAAGCGTGAGGCTCAAACCTAGAAAGGAGAAAGCTCACGGAGATGGACATGGTGGTGGCGTTAACGCCTTCGTACGTGGAGCTACGATTCGACGGTCAGATTGTCAAAATCTCGACGATGCGAGTCCGGTTTGGAGCGAGAAGTTCTTCTTCAACATCTCTGATACAGAGAATTTATCGAATCTGATTCTTGAGGCTTACGTTTACAATAAAACCAGCAATATAACGAAATCATGTCTCGGTCAGATCCGGAACTTCGTCCGTGCCTTACTCTGAATCTGTGGGATTGCGTCTTCTCTTCGGCCAATAGAGGTGAGCTTGCTATGAAAGTGTTTGTAACTGATAGCCCTTCTCTTAAGGTACCGAATATAAACCCTACAAAGAAGTCTGTATGCATGTAATGCAACAAACCAACCAACCAACCAAGTAAGAGTCTATGTGCATGTAACAAACCAAACAAGTAAAAGTCCGTTATTTGAAGGGACCACAATAGTGGTTTTAGCCAAAATTAGTTTAAATGAAAACATAAAAGAATGGTAGGAAATAATAAATATGTATTTGTCGATATCATATACAATATATAGAACTTCTATAAATTAATAATCGGTCCTAAATTGGGCCGGTCCAAAATATAACACAAATCGATAAAATCATAAGATAATAATTTTTTTAGAAAATTCTATGTAAATATATGATCTCCTTAAAATCATAAATTAATAATATATCTATATATTCATTTCATATAAGTACAAACTAAACATTATATTATTAGTTTTATATTCACAATGAAAATATCTCTATTTTTCTTAACATTTTCAATATATTTTGATAATATTTAGTAAAATTATATCGAAAAACTATATATAAGTTATATGAAACATAAAAGTATAAACCAAGTAATATAATAAAACAATATAAAGTTAAAATTTCTAAAATTTTATAAATGTATATAAAGTAAAATCAAATATATATTTATTTTATAAAATAACATATTTAAAAATAGAAAAAAATCTAAAAAAGAAAACTTTTTGTAAATTAATATCTCTATAAATTAATAAAATTTCAAATCCCAACGTTATTAATTTATAGAGGTTTTACTGTACTATCTAAAGATGTTAATTAACAAACTATAAATAAAATTTCACAAACTTTTAATAGTTAGGAAAGAAATCTCGAGATACAATGAAAATGCTATCTAAAAGATATCTTGAGACTATTGAAGATTCATTTCTCACCCCCATAAAAGAGATCATGAACAGTCACTCTGCTTCACAAGTTCTTTCAGTTGATTTCATGTTCTATTGTGTTTGGTTCGATGAGAGAGAACATACACGTGGCTCAAGCCACAGAAGATCATCATCATCAGCGACAACATAAACTAGCTACGAGTTTAAGCTCTAAACTAGCAAAGACAAGGGGCACCGCCAAAATCCACATTTTCGTCTTCTTCATTCTCCTCCTTAGTGCTTCTCTCTCTTGGATATTTACGGTAATATTTTTCTCTTTGTCATGATAATACTTTCGTTTTTTGTTTTTTTTTTTTTGTGGAAAAACAGAGTTTAGAAAGATTGATAAACTTCTTACATATGAGTAATGTCATACGACACGTTAACTAGAAAGATGATTACTATATACGTTATATAGTGATTTTTGAAAAGATTATACATTGAGGAGTCTAAAAAAAAATACATATACTCAGATACTTGTAGTGATGGAACCTATAAACTTTATAATCTTATTTTTTTGTTTTGTTTGGTGTTATTCATAGTTTGTATTAGGTGAGAGTAGATTCCAAGTAACATCAGTATTCACAAGAAACACCAACAAAAGTGTTACCACAACAACAAATATTCCGAAGACCATCATCAAGATCCCATTAAACTGTACACTCCTCAACAACACTACTACACAAACACAAACATGTCCTTCAAACTATCCAACCAAGTTCGAGCCGACAATCTCTTCCTCGGAAACTTGTCCTGATTACTTCCGATGGATCCAACAAGACCTAAAGGTGTGGCAAGAGACAGGGATCACAAGAGAAACACTAGAAAGAGCAAAACGTAATGCTCATTTCAGACTAGTGATAAAGTCAGGGAGATTGTATGTTGATCAATACGTTAAAGCTTATCAGACGAGAGATGTGTTCACAGTTTGGGGAATACTTCAACTTCTAAGAATGTATCCTGGTCAAATCCCTGATCTTGAGCTTCTCTTCCTCTGTTATGATAAACCTATCATTTGGAAAAGAGATTTCAACAAAAACAGAAAGGACACGTGGCCTCCTCCGCCGTTGTTTCGCTATTGCGGTCACAGTGATGCATACGACATCGTGTTCCCTGATTGGAGCTTCTGGGGTTGGTATGTCCCTTTCTCATAAGACTTTTTTTCCTTATTTTCTCTCGGTTAATGGTTTTTGTTTTAAACATAAATTAGTTTTTAAAATAACTATCATTCTCTCGGTTAATGGTTGTCAAGACTAATTGATCTTGAAAGCCTTTTACATAAATATTAACATTGTTTAAAACTAAAATTGCTTTTACATAAATATTAACATTGACTATTTTTGGAATGAAATGCTTTGGAATGATTAATTCCATAAATTTCACAATTTTTTTACCAGATAACGTGAATGGAATGGAATGCTCATTTCATCAATTCAAAAAAAAAAAATTACACAAAATACAAAGTAAACTATTCCAAAATAATTTTGGAAATTAATAAATGGAATGGTTCCATTCTATTTTTCTACTGCATTTCATTCCTCTTATTCCATTTCATTCTATTTCATTCATTCCTTTTCGATTCACCAGTTACAGTTATATTTAAATATCACAAACTTTCATTAAAAATAAGTTTAGGCTGTAACTGGTAAAATATTAAGAAATTGGTGGAATGAAAATATTTGGAATGATAGGAATGAAATACAAAAAAAAATAGAATGAAACTCATTCCACTCATTCATGACTAAAGGCTGTAACTGGATCAACAAAATTTGGGATTGGAATATGTGGAATGAGTGATTCCATTAATTCCACAGATTTTTTTACCATTTGCTATGAATAGAATGAAATGGTCATTCCACCAATTCCATAAACAATTAGATAAAATATAAGGAAAATTATTCCATAACAATTTCTTCATGAATGAATGAAATGCATTTCATTCCATTTTTTGCAGTATTCCATTCCTATTATTCCAATTCTTTTTATTCCATTGATTCCATTTTAATTTACCAGTTACACCAAATTTGTTTTGGAATCATTCCTCTTTGAATTTATCTATTTTTTTTTTGAATTGATGGAATGAAGATTTCATTCTATTCATATCAAATGGTGAATTTTTTTTGGGAATTAAAGGAATAAGATATTCCACATCATTATATTCCAAAAATCAACAATTCAGTTGCAACCTTAGTCATTACATGCAGTTAGAGTTCATATCATTTAAATGTAGTGCACTACGGATATTACTATTACAATAATAAATAATATATTTTTAAAATTCTCATTTAAATAAATAATTAAATTCATATTTATTATTAAATTCATAATTATCATTTAAATATTATTAAAATTTTAATTTTTGTTTGTTTTTAAAATCTAGTTATATTTTTAAAATCTGGTCGATAGATGGCATGTAACCACCAAAGTATGTAAATATTAGTATGTTTTTAATAGGCCGGAGGTGAATATAAAGGAATGGAAGAAGTTATCTGTGGCACTACAAGAAGGAAACAAAAGGGTGAAATGGAAAGATAGAATTCCATACGCGTATTGGAAAGGAAACCCTTATGTTTCTACTCCAATAAGAAAAGAACTCATGAGATGTAACTTCTCCGACAAGTATGATCCCATGGTTCGACTCTATACTCAGGTATGTGCATAACATCTCCCATCGTATGGGGTATAAGAGTTCATGTGTTCGATTTACGTTGGGAGGGATCATATAATTAATTTAACATGGTCTGAGTCTCGCCGGGCTTTAGGATCCAAAATTTTCAAGTCATTCAGAAAAAAACACACGTCCCATCTATATAAGTTTGAATGTGTATTCCATTTTGCAACCAATTTTCACCGAATCTTGGAATTGGACTTTATAATTTACATGCATTCTCAAATAACGAGTGAGTTTCATTTTGGGTCTAGATTAATAAGGTTCGTTTTGTTAGAATTTATACCACGTAGTCATTTTTATAACGTCAAACCTAGAAGTTCTTGTCTCACTCTCACATGTTGTTTCAGGATTGGAGAAGTGTGAGCAAGAAGGGGTTTATAGGAACAAACCTAGAAGATCAATGCACTCATAGGTATGTCTGTATATACAAAATATATATACTGTGAAAATCACGTATATTCTCATATTTTGTTAATTTGCTATATTGATTTTCATCTGAAATTTGGCATTCAGATACAAGATCTACATAGAAGGGGAAGCGTGGTCGGTGAGCGAGAAATATATACTTTCATGTGATAGTATGACTTTGTTGGTTAAACCAGAGTACTACGATTTTTTCATAAGAAGTATGGTCCCAATGAAGCATTACTGGCCTATTAGGCAAAACAACAAATGTGGCGACCTCAAATTCGCTGTTGAATGGGGTAACAACAACACCGACAAGGTAAGCAGTATTATCTAATGGGAACTATAGTGCCTTATTTTGATTCAAAGCAGTGATCAATGCTCTTTCCATATAAATTAAGTATCATGACTAACAAATTATATTGTAGTACATAGAATAATAATGTTATAATTAACGCACTCAATTGTATGTTGACCATGCCGTGATGGTCTTTACTCATACTATAGGCACAAGTTATAGGGAGGCAAGGAAGTGATTACATAACGAAGAATGTAGAGATGAAGTATGTCTACGATTACATGTTACATGTGTTGCAAGGCTATGGGAAACTGATGAAGTTGGATGTGACTGTGCCTGAAAACGCGACCGAAGTGTGTTCGGAGACGATGGCTTGTCCGATCACTGATGGTGGTCTGATCAGGATCCGGCAGTGCATGGATGACTCATTGGTTATGTCTCCGAGCGTCAAGGCGGCTTGTAATTTGCCAAAGCCTTATGGAGATAATGAGCTCAAAAGCATTATTAAGAAACGACAAAGTGCAGAAAGAAAGGTTATGAAGTGGACCGATGAGTATTGGAACTTGAGAAGTCCGAAATAAAGATTTATTTCCGTCAATTATGTAACTTGTGATTTTGGTTTGCTTTGTATGAATCTAAATATAATCCAAGGTTGCTAATAAAGTGTCAACATTGAATAATTAAGGCCCATGAGAGAGTAACTTCATCATACGTAGGCTAAATCAATACGGGATCATTCCCAAATTATACCTCTAATGAAAATTTAAAATTTTCTAAAATTGTCCTTAATGATATGACTAACTAAAAAAATTCATTAATGGCATTACTGTCTTTTGATTTATTGGGCCTATAATACATTTAAATGGACTTGATTTCCTATAACAATAGATTTAGATGGGTTATGTTTTTATATAATCCATTTCATAGTTTTTTTATAATAACTATAAATTAAAGTCTGCAATAATTTTTAAAAGTTATATTAGAGATGGAAATTTTGTAACTAAATGATTTTACGACTTAATCAAAAAAAAATATTGGACCACTTTATATGTTTAGAAATATTTTATAGAATTTATAATTGTTAAATATAAATTATTATCCAAGTACAAATTTCAGGTACAACCATTGTTTAACTTATTTAGAAACATAAAACGGATTGACAAAAAAAAACATAAAACGGTTGTGTGAGGCATTGCAAATTTCTTCATATTATACACATTATAACTAACCCGCATAATTGAAACTTGATCATGTCACGGTTTATATAATCAAAGCGAAGAATTATCAATTTTTATATAGAAAAAACAACAAAATAGTACACGCGCTTTTTACTATTTTAAAGCGCGGGTCAAAAATCTAGTAAGAGACTTAAAGCCCAAGAATCCAACATGCATACATAAAAACAGGGGTAATATCGTAAATTCCGAAGACATTACATATCTTACATGATTACCACTCCAAATCAGAATTGTCGACAACTAATGTTTTTATTTAATACCAAAAGTAATGATTGGCGTCACGACGACTAATTACAGATAAGCGTGTTGCTTAGTCTTTAATTAAACACAGTCAGCGATTAATTAACATTTAACACAAACAAACTTTCTCAGTGAATAAACATTTGCCAAGTAGCCTTGTAAGACAAGTCTCCACGATCTCACCAAAGTGTTAGAAGAAACTTTCAAAACCTCTGCTCCTCTGTCTCCTGAGAAAGACTAAACGACTTCTCTTGAGCAAAAAGTCAATGAGTAACCTTAAACTTGGCGTTGAAGTCATAAGCGCGAGGCTCAAACCTAGAGAGGAGAGAACTCATCAAGGAGATGGGTACGGTGGTGTTAACGCCTCCGTGGAGCTACGATTCGACGGTCAGATAGTCAAAACCTCGACAAAGCTCGACGATGCGAGTCCGGTCTGGAACGAGAAGTTCTTCTTCAACATCTCTGATACAGAGGATCTATCGAATCTGATTCTTGAGGCTTACGTCTACAACAGAACAAGCAGTACAACGAAGTCCTGTCTCGGTAAGATCCGGATCTTCGGAACTGCGTTCGTGCCTTACTCTGAAGCTGTGGGGATGCCTTACCCTCTTGAGAAAGAGAAACGGAACTTCTTCTTTTCTGCCGTGAGAGGTGAACTTGCTTTAAAAGTGTATGTAACTGATAGCCCCTCTCTCAAGGTACCGATTATAAACCCTACAAAGAAGGTTACTTCTAATTCAAGGCACAAGTTCCACAGCATCCCCACAACAGAAACAAGTAAACCTAGGCAACAAAGAGATCCAGCGCCGCCTCAACCGCAACCGCCTCAACTGCGACCCCAGTCGCCTGAGCTGCAACCGCTTCAAATGCAATCGCCTCAACCACCGCCGGTTATCGGAGCTTCTGTGTTTCAAGCGGCGAGATTTGGTTCTACGTTACCAGATATAAACCCTACAAAGAAGGTTACTTCTAAAACAAGGCACAAGTTCCACAACATCCCCACAACGGAGATAAGTAAACCTAGCCAACAAAGAGATCCGCAACCACAACCGCCTCCACCTCAACCTCAACCGCAACCGCCTCAACCGCATCATGGTATCGGAGCTTCGAGGTTTCAAGCGGCAAGATATGGTTCTCCCGTACCGACAACAATGGGCTTTGATCCTACTCCACCAGATTATTCAATCAAAGAGACGAGTCCCATTCTTGGAGGAGGCAAACAAGCAAGAAACACCACCAGAGCTCATGATCTCGTAGAGCCAATGGAGTTTCTCTACGTCAAAATCGTGAAAGCTCGGAATCTTCCGACAATGGACACAACCGGAAGTCTAGACCCCTACGTCGAAGTCAAACTAGGAAACTTCACGGCAAGAACAAAACATTTCGAGAAGAATAAAAACCCTATATGGAACGAAGTCTTCGCCTTCTCCAAATCAGATCAACAAGCAAACTATCTCGAAGTCATCGTCATGGACAAAGACATAATCAAAGACGACTTCGTCGGTTCGATCCGGTTCAATCTCGACGAGATTCCTACACGTGTTGCACCAGATAGTCCCTTAGCTCCAGAATGGTATACAGTCAACGTCGAGAGAGGAGGGGAGATTATGTTGGCGGTTTGGTTCGGTACGCAAGCCGACGAAGCGTTCTCAGACGCGACGTACTCAGACGCTTTAACCGCTGTAAACAAATCGAGTTTGCGTTCTAAAATCTATCATTCTCCGAGGCTATGGTACCTTCGCGTCCACGTCATCGAGGCACAAGACTTGGTTATCGTACCGGACCGGACTCGAGCTCCAAATCCATATGTTAAAATCAAGTTAGGTAACCAAACGGTTCGAACTAAACCGAACCAGTTGCTTAATCCGAGATGGAACGAAGAGTTTACACTTGTCGCGGCTGAACCGTTTGAAGATCTTGAAATCTCAATCGAAGACCGGGTGGCGGTTAACCGAGAGGAGACGCTGGGATCGGTTAAGGTACCGTTCGATATAATCGAGAGACGGGTTGATGATAAACGGGTAGTGCCTAACCGTTGGTTTAGTCTTAAGTTTGAGAATCAGTGGAGAGTCAGAGCTGCTACGACTAGAATTTTGCTGAATGTTTGTTTAGAAGGAGGCTATCACGTTCTTGATGAGTCTACTTACTACAGCAGCGATTTCAGACCGTCGATGAAAGAGCTCTGGAGCCGTCAGCAGCCGTCGCTCGGTGTTCTTGAACTAGGTGTTCTTGGAGTTGAAGGGTTAAACGTGAGACATGATGGAAAGAAAGAGACGGTGGATGCTTACTGTGTGGCTAAGTATGGGACCAAATGGGTCAGGACTCGGACTGTTACCAACTGTTTTAACCCGCGGTTCAACGAGCAGTACACATGGGAGGTTTATGAGCCGGCGACCGTGATCACAATCGGTGTCTTTGATAACAATCAGATCAATGGTGGTAACAACAGAGATGGGAAGATTGGGAAAGTCAGAGTTAGGATCTCAACTCTTGAATCAGGAAGACTCTATACCAACTCGTATCCGCTTCTCGTTCTTCGACCTTCAGGTGTCAAGAACATGGGTGAACTGCACTTGGCGATTCGGTTTACTTGCACGTCCATGTTTCAGATGCTGGTTCAGTACTCGAAACCGCTTCTTCCCAAGATGCACTACGTTAGACCGTTGAAAGTAGTGCATCAGGAGATTCTTAGACAGCATGCTGTTAGCCTAGTGGCGGCTCGGTTAAGTAGAACCGAGCCGCCTCTTAGGAAAGAAGTGATTGAATACATTACCGGTTCGGATTCTCATTACTGGAGCATTAGGAAAAGCAGAGCGAATTTCTTCAGGCTAAGATCGGTTTTATCCGGTTTACTCGGAACCGGAGAATGGTTTCAAGACATCTGCACTTGGAAGAAACCGGTAGCCTCTGCAGCGGTTCATGTACTCTACTTAGCGTTTGTGTGTATGCCAGAGATGATTCTCCCCATAACATCTCTTTGTTTGTTCATGCTCGGTGTATGGAACTACAGACTACGTCCGAGACAACCTCCACACATGGACACAAGACTTTCATTCGCAGACAACGTTCACCCTGAAGAGCTTAACGAAGAGTTTGATACGTTTCCATATTCTTCTCAAGACCCGGGGACCGTGAAAATACGGTACGAGCGGTTGAGGGGTATCGCGAGTAGAGCTCAGACGGTCGTGGGAGATATAGCTGGTCAGGGAGAGAGAGTTCAAGCTTTGCTAAGCTGGAGAGATCCGAGAGCAACGTCCATCTTCATGGTGCTTTGTTTGGTTTCTTCAGTGGTTTTGTTTGTCGTGCCGTTTAAGGTTTTTGTTCTTCTTGGTGGATTGTACATCATGAGACATCCAAGGTTCAGGAGAAAGACACCTCCTGGTCTTGTTAACTTCTTCAAAAGACTTCCTGCTAAAACAGACTGTATGCTGTAGAATGCAATAACATGTATATGAAACAAAAGTTTTTTTTAACTCAGTTCAATCAAGAAACCAAATCCATTAAACCAAAAGCTCAAGAACACACACACTACCAGTACTGTAAACAACTACCTAAACATAACCAAGAAGATGTTAGATTAAGTCTGTTTTCTTCTTGTCCTAGATTCAATGCTTATCTACTACACATTTGAATCATCCATCATCCACGCATTAGATCAATGTCCATATGGGCGTGATGCATATCCATTGATCTTGAACCGGTTGACCACATGCCTACAGGAGTCTGAACTAGGCTTTGTTGAGGAACAGGAGGTGAAGTTGGTGCAGCTGTGTTGTCATTGTTCTCCAGACCGTCAGTGTCTTGAACATCTTCAGAAGCTTCATCTCGTTTCTTAACCTTCACTTTTGGAGTCGCCCAAATGAAGCTCCCAACGATAACCTATTAAGGAGGCAACACACAAGTTTAGAACAATGCAACGAACAGAATTTGATGCTTACAAGAAGCTCACCTGAACAGGGGATGCTGCTATTAACGGTCCTCCAATTCCACCACCAATGACACGACCATCAGGGCTAGCGAGCGAGACTGATAGGTTTCCAGTGCGGTTTGAGTAGTCATTCTCAGTTGCGTTCAGGTAAGAGATTGAGAGAGACAAGAGCTCGAAACGACCCTAGAGAGACATCACACCAGTATACATACATGAGTAGTGTTTCTTCCCTTCTAAAGCATAATAATAATAAATATCAAACCTCGTATTTAATAGCTCCATGAGATGGCGATGGCTGGAGAAGCGTTGCAGTAGAGACTGCACCAGAAACAGATAAGACACAGATCGCTCTTGGACCTTGCTGACAAAAAGACATAACCTTTGATGCAATGTCCTGCAAACAAAAAAAAAAAAACACAAAGACTAATCTCAAGAAAAGCCTAAAAAGAACAAGAAACAAGTTGATCACAAGGAAGGAGACGTACTTCACCAACGGAAACTGCGATTACGTGAGGAGTGAAGCTCATCCCTGACGATGAAGGCATCAATTCACCTTACAGAACAAACAAACATAGCTTAAGACAAGGGCCCTAGAATAAAAGATTATATTATTCATTTCTAAACACACTTGGGAGACATTAAAATATTCTAAAGCTCATAAACTATAGTATCATTCAATAAAGCTCATAACTTTCCACTGTTTTCAGAGCCGTTCATCCATAACTGTCAAGAAGAGGGAGAGAGAAAGGGAGGGTCTTTACCAGAGGAAGCAAGTCTTTGCTTCTTGCCGGAGCCAGGAGGTCTACCACGGCCACGTTTGTTAGAGTTTGGGGACGTGGAGGCTGAAGGAGACAATGCCAAGGAAACAGGACCGTCTTGTCCGTACTTCCTAGGCCGTCCTCTCTTCCGCTTCTCACCACCAGACTGTGGAGGAGGAGGAGGAGGAACAGCCGCTGAAGAGTCAGCCGGAGAAGACTCGACTGGTAAAGGAGGAGAGACGAATGCAGTTGAGTTCAGGTTTGGGTTTGGGAGGAAAGGAGGGTTTGGGTTGGAGAAATGGTGAAACCCTTGTGATCCGTGAAACGGCTGTTGGGTTTGTGGAGGAGGAGGAGGAGCAGAACCAGGCATGCCTCTCTGGATGTAGTAAGAACCCATTGCGTCTCTTCGATCCATAGCTTCTGACTTCCTTTTTAAAACAAAAGGATGGGGACCTTATAAAGGTTCGAACTTTGTGGCTAATGGCTTACAAAAAGATCTGATTTTTTTTTCATGAAAGGATAAGAGCAAATCAGAGAATCTAAAGATAATAGACTTGGAGGGTAAGGTAACATGCAAAACAGAAAAAAATCTCTCAAAGCTTATCAACACCACACACTAAGTTTCTTTTAGTATAAGTAGATCCAGAAGAGGAGGGAGACAATTCAATTTGCTTCTATTTTCTCTCTTTGATTCATGAGATATGAAGAAGCTTTCTCCTCCATGAACAATGGTGAAGAAGAAAGGGGTCTTCTTTTTCTCTAAAACTGCCTGGTTCTTGTGTGTATGTGATGTTGCTTTTTTTTTTGCTTTACTGGTGAGATGAGAGAGGGAAGTGCAGAAGAAAACAAAAAACTATCAATCAGATCCCTTCTTCACCTAAAGAGTTGAAAGCATTTACTGTGGATAAACACAAATGGGATCTCTCTTTCTTTTCTTTTTTTTTGAAATTCAAATTAGAAAAACATGAAAAATTTGATGTATGACTTTGACTCTAAGCTCTCTCTCTCTCTCTAGACTTCTTTCTAGCATCTATAGCATTGTCTAGGAGTGTGGCTCAATTTCAAAGATTACTGATTGAGGCGCGTGTGTCAAACGAAACATGAGAGAGTTGAGAGAGTGGAGTTCACGGATCAAGAAATAGAGTGAGAGAATGTGATGTCATATCAGGACATGTTCCTCACTGGATTCCACTTCTTCATAGTTAGGTTACTGATCAAAATTTCTGACAGGGTATTACAAAAGCTTAGCTTACTGATGATGATGTGCTTATGAAAACTCTGGCAAAGATTAGTCAAAACTCTGTTTCTTTTCTCTCAAAGATCTAATCTTTAGATTCTATATAGTCTACTATAAATACTTGAGAATGCAACTTCAGAACTCATGTGAAAGATCAACAATCAATAATATAAGATTCCTCAAACTAAATTTCCAATTAAGAACATCATTTTGATTCCAAGATCTTTAACCTATAAATATTAAGTTAGAAGAGCCATAGATTTGAGCTTTCTAACAATAACGAAACAGAGATTAATGATGTAATGTGGTTTTTTGATCAAATAAGAAAACTAGTGTGCTCCATTGTTTAGGCTTCTAGCAGCTCTACTCAATGTATCTTTCTAAATGAAAATCCACCTTATATGCAGGGCCGGCTCAAAACATTTTAAGGCTTCTGGGCAATTTTTTTTTTTAAGATTTTATATATTTTGAAGTATTTTTTTTACAAAACATATAACTTAAAAGAATTATATGATAATATTTAATAAAAATTTCCAGTTATGAAAATATATAAAACAAAAATTAGATTTTTTTAATATTAAAACAAAATTTAGTTAAAAATATAGGTTTTTTACAAAAAAAAAAAAAAATTAGGCCCCTAATATCATGGACCCTGGGGCGGTGCACAATCAACGTCGATAACACAAAATCAAACAACTCTAAACTCTCCATATAAAACGACGCCGTTTGCTATAATTTATATGGACCGGATATGCCTGGTCAAGGCCCGGCTTATGAAACTAAGGCCCAGTAAAAGGTAACACACGGCGTCGTTTTTAGAACGGAGAGTAAACAAACAATCCTCGAAAGCAACCGTTTAAACTAACCTTAAAGCACCACCTCAAGTCTCCTTTTCATCACTCTTCCTCTTCGTCTCCACCAATGTATCAATCCATGAACCTATCCGTTTCTTCCAACCTCACTCAACGATCCCTCTTCGAACCAAGATCCCGCAAACCATCCCACCTCAAGCCTCCCCGAGTCTCAACAGGCCCTGAACCCGACCCTTCAGCCACCAAAACCCTCACCGAGAACCTCATCTCCCTCCTCAGAGCCGTCCCCGACTGGGCAGACGAGATCAAAGAGCGAGGGATGCAGCAGAGACGCACTCTCTACACTCACGAGAAATGGGTCGAGCACAGAAGCTCACTCCGCCACGTACACCACCTGCTCTCCAGCTTCTCTTCCCGCGTCATACTCTCCCTCATCCCTCCCGTCTTCTTCTTCACGTCCGTCGCCGTCGTCATCGCGAGCTACAACTCCGCCGTGGCCTTGGACTGGCTTCCCGGTGGCGTCTTCCCGATCCTAAGATCATCTTCTCTGCCGTATCAGCTCACGGCTCCTGCTCTGGCGCTGCTTCTCGTGTTCCGCACGGAAGCTTCGTATTCTAGGTATGAGGAAGGGAGGAAGGCTTGGGTTGGGATCATTGCTGGCACTGATGATTTGGCTAGGCAGGTGATTTGTTCTGTTGATGGCTCTGGTGATGAGTTGGTCGTTAGAGATTTGCTTCTTCGTTATGTTGCAGCTTTCCCTGTGGCTCTTAAGGTAAGTATTGACTTGTATCCATGGTTCTAAAAACCGGTTTAGTCGGTAAATTGGTATTTGATTGATGTGAGTTAAATCGGTTTAAATCGATCTTAATTAGTCCAAAATTTATTAAATTAGTACAAAATCCATAAATCGGTCTACTTTTTTGTTAATATATCTAATTTTCATAATTTATCAAATTAGTTTTATAATTAAATCTAAAAATCTAAAATATTTATATCAATATAAAATATATAAAATAAATCAATAATTCGTAAAACCTTAGGTTGTATGGCTAGTACTCTATATAATATTAGTCACTGCTTATCAATTTCTTGGACATTGATTGGATATTAATGTTTGGACTTGTTGTAATGTGATTCTGCTGCAGTGTCATGTTACTTATGGTTCAGATGTGGCAAGAGATCTCCGGAACTTGATGGAAGGAGATGACTTATCTCTGATTCTTGAATCCAAGCATCGTCCTCGTTGTGTAATAGAGTTCATTTCTCAGAGCCTTAGGCTGCTGAACCTAGACGATACACGGAGAGATTTGTTGGTAGCTTTCTCTAATCCTTAAACTCTCTTCTTGCTATGAGTCTTGGAGTGTCTGCAATATACATTTGAGGTCACTGCAGGAATCAAAGATGCTACATCTACATGAAGGCATTGGAGTGTGTGAACAGCTGATGGGCATACCTATTCCTCTCGCTTACACGCGCTTAACCTCGAGGTTTCTAGTCTTTTGGCATCTAACGCTACCAATCATTCTCTGGGACGAATGCCATTGGATTGTTGTTCCTGCTACTTTCATCAGTGCTGCATCTCTCTTCTGCATAGAAGAAGTACGTAATGTTCCTTCTCCACTCTCACTAAGATCTTTTGCTTGAAAAGTTGAAACCTTTGAACTATGCAGGTGGGTGTTCTTATAGAAGAGCCATTTCCTATGTTGGCCTTAGACGAGCTTTGTGATCTTGTGCATAGTAACATCCAAGAAGCTGTTAAATCTGAGACTATCATACGTAACCGGATCCTTGCAAAGATAAAGCTCCAAGAATTCAAGCACTCACCAAATGGTCGTCATAGATCTTAGTTTAGCCTTGATGTTTACATAATTGTATATAAACACTTTATAGGAGTTGCTAGGGGAACTTTTACTATTGTAGAATATTGTATACAACTGAACACACACTAATGACTCAATGCGGTTGGTTTGCAAACAAACAAGAATAGATTACACAAAAGTTACCTTTCTAAATTAACTGAGTTCCAGGAGGCGGCAAAAAGCTATGCAGTTTCTGCATCTTCCTCTTGAGTTCCTCTAGCTTCTCCAATTCGCCTCTGCTTGATAAGGAGGTCTCTAACATTCTATAGACTGGTTCGCTCAAGCACCTTCCTCTCTCCACCGTCTGCCTCGAGCACTCAAAAGCATCGTCACCTCTTCTCCGAGCACACAGAGCAGTGGTAAGAAGTTCCAACGCGTGGCCGTGAGGGCAATACCCTTTCTCCACCATATACTTCCACAGGTCTAGTCCTAAATTAACTTCCCCATTCCGACAGAACAGCTTCATCAGCATCACCACGGTCGGCGTCTTCGGAACCAGAGACCTCTCCTTCATTTTCTCGTAAAGCTCACACACACCCTCGAATCCAAACTCTTTACACTTCATCATTCCGATAAAAACGGAGTGGAAAGTCACACTATCAGCCTCAATCCCATCCTCTTCCATCTCCTCCATCACCAGCATCGCACCACTCACGTCTCCGCATCTCATGAGAGCACTCATCAACGCGTTATAAACCCCACAATCACGCCTCAACCCTCTCTCGGGAATTTCGTCGAACAGCTGGCGTGCTTTCACCTTATTCCTCACCACACCAGCTCCATGGATCAAAGTCGTCACTATCTGCAACGTAACCTCAACTTTTTTACGACCCATCTCTTCAAAGAGCCTCAGGGCTTCCCCAAAGTTCCGTTTTTTACAGAACCCATCGATCCTAACGCCGTAAGTAACGGCGTTAGGCTCGAATCCACGTCTCACCATCTCGTGATAAAAAAGCTCGGTGGCAGTAACATCACCAGCTTCCTTAAACCCGAGGAGGAGAATGTTCATCGTCTTCACATCGGGGTTAAACCTCGAGTGCATCTTCTCGAACACCGATCTCGCCTCCTTCATCTCCCTCTCCGCGCAGAACGCTCGGAGGAGAACATTGAACTCATCAACACCGAACTTCTTCCTGAAGATCTCCTTCTCCATCCTCCTAAAAGCCGTTAAAGTCTCCTCGTAGGATCCAAATCTCGCGACTTTACAGAGGAGGATGCTCATGGACTTGAGGGTCAGCAGGAAAGGGTAGCTCTTTCGGATCTCCGCCATCAGAGCCCATGCTTGGTCGAAGTAACGCATCCGGGCGAGGATGTGGAGTGTTTTCTCGAAGGAGTCGGAGGAGGAGGTGGTGGGGGGAAGTTTGAGGGAGTATTTGAAGAACTCGAGGGCTTTGAGGCCGTTGGAGTGTGCGGCGAAGAGACGGCCGAGGACTTGGGAGACGAGGGGAGGTGATAGGGAGGAGAGAGGGATGTGTTTGGAGAGAGTGGGCTGGATCGGGTGGTTCGGGAAGGGATGGTCGTTGATGATTCTGGTGATGCGTTCGATCTCTGACGTCGCCGGAGTGAGAAGACGGTACGAATCGGAGGAGACCTTCTTCAGCATTTTCAAGAGAACAATAAATCGGAAGAAAAATGCGAAACACCTAAAAGGAACCGTCGTGCCCGGTACGGTTTAATCGATTAGAACCGAACCGAAATCGAATCGGGGAATTAATTTAATTTCGAAAGTCGGTTTATATTGGTTATATATATAGATAAGCAGGAGCTATATACCTTACGCCGTTGGTATCAACTGGGAGAGAGAAAGTTGCTTTGACGGTGGGCTCAAGTTTCTTCCTTATTTTTAATCGGGTATGTATGATTCCGTGCGAAGATTCATGAGTCTTTGTTTAATGTTTGTTTACAAGCAATTCTCTAGGTAAAGTTCAGTTATTTTAGGTTATGCACGTAAGTTGTTCGACGATTTGCCTGAGAGAGAATATAGTTTCTGTGAAGAGATTTAACTTTTTAGAAAAATCTTCCCTCGTGAGGGATAGGTTCAGGGAGTAAGGGTTTGGTTAAAAGGGAAGAACTTTGTGAAGAAAGTAGATGCAACTAGGTGATTGGCCAGTGTTACTAAGATTTAACAATAGCTTACTCATGATTTTTTTTCTTTTCTTACTGGGGTGAGTAATGTAAGCAGGAATTTTTGTAGTGGTGGTGGTGGTAACTCTAGTTGCAATGACAACGGAAACAGCAAAGAAGAAGAGACCTCTACAGATTCTTAAGACAGATACTGCTCTAAAACTTGTAAGATTCTCCTCCTTGAAAGCAACCATGTTTGGATTAGCTTCTTTTACTTGCATTGATATCTTTTGGTTTCAACCTCATCGCTTTGTGTTTGCTTGGTTTGCAGGCTGAGAAGTGGGTTGCTAACATGTCGACGCCTGCAGAGGATGATCCTGTTGAGGCTCCACAAGAAGCTCGACCAGACAGGTGAAGGAATATTTACTCTTTTTGACAGGTTGATTTTGCATTTTCATTTGCGAATAGAAAGCTGAATATAAGTATTGTTTTTTTACCCCTTGCATAGGCTTGGACTTGGTGCTAAAGTGTCACGGCAAATGAAGCGTAGACCCTCAGACGACCCACTTGATCGAAAACTACAAGCGAAATTTGATGCAGGGAGAAGAAAAAATGCAAGAGTTGAGGCAGAGTGCGCTGGTTCTAGCAAGAAGGCCGGTGATGAGAGTGAGGATGATGATGACGAATCAGAAAGCAAAAGTCAAGCATTCGGAAAGAAAAGACAAAACACGAGTACGCCTCGTTAGTATTTTCTGATGTATTATACTTCAAATCATGGGATTGTTTTGAGTATTTGGTTTCACTGTCGGTGAAGAACTAAAAACCTTATAAGGTGAATTCTATTGGAACATGATTGAAATATTTGGATCCGTTCAGATACTTTATAAGTTTTGGTTCAGATTGGATACTAGTTTTTGGTTGGATTCGGTTTCTGTTATTTTGCCCAGCCCTATAAATACCACTTTATTGCTATCTTGGTTGAGTAAACCACAGAACCACTGGAAAGCAAAAACAGAGTATTGAAGTAGAAAATTATTTAAAGTCTTTGCCAATGTTAAGAAAAAAAACTCTGGTTGTGCCATTGCACTAGAAAGGTCAACTAGAGAACTTTGACCTTTGCAGTGGCAGTGAAACTGTACAAGATAAAAAATACAAAAGGTTAAAAACAAAGGGCCTTTATCACAAGCTGTTGCTGTTCTGTTCCTGCATTGGTTCAGCTCGAACCATGTCTCTGCAGCTTCTGATGATCTCATCTACTAGGTCATCAAGGATCAATTCACTTGTGGCGGAACCAATCCAACCAATATCATACCGGAGATCCATCCAGCTTCCTGCTTTAGCCATGTCTTTCTTCACTATCTGATCTAAAGTGTGAGGGGAAGGCAAAGGTAAGAGATGCCTGTAAACCCCTTCTTGTGCCACTTTAGTTGCAACTTCCATGTCTGAGATGAGTTGGACTTCAGGTTTCAAGAACGTGATGCAAGGCCCTGGATTCAGTTCATTCTCACAAAAGTCCATGAGAACTTCATTGATACAGTCGTTGAGGAGGTTCTTATCGTCGCAGAGCTGTGTAGAGCAGAAAGCTATTTCATCTGTTGATTCTAGCTCAAGAAGTTGTTCAGAGTAGAAGGGTCTGGTCAAAAGCTCTTCCCAGCTCAAGCCTGAGGATTTCACAACGGCTTCAATGTATGCAAGTGTTAACTCCTTGTCATCCATGCTTGTTTTCGAATAGTTTGGTTTGTCTTGTTTTGGAGAGTCAACTTCGTCGAATCTTATGCAGAGTGGTTGTATCTTCATTTCAGCTGAATGTGAGTCAGAAAAAAGCAGTAAGAAACCAAGTTCTGAAGAATCAACCCATATTCAATGCATACATACCTGAACTGAATCTTGTGCTTGGTGTTGGGCTACTCTCATCATCTGTAAACAGAGGCTCCAGGACAGATACTGGACTTAACTTTCCCTGCACACCAGTGGCAGTTTCTTTGCATTCATTCATCCTAACAGAAGAACTTGGTGGAGATTCTGGAGAAGAAGATATATAATGCGTTTGGTTGAAAATTATTTCCTGGAACAAGATAAAACATGAAAGCATGAAACCTCATTCAAGAAAACAGAGAATGTACTCATTCATCACATATACAAGCTGTCTAACCTTATTTGATGATAGCTTATCTCCGTCGTCTTGTCTGCAAATGGCAGAACTGCTAGTTTCAGATAATGGTTCTATCTCTGTCTTCTCAGTTTCCTTAGCATGGTCTAAAAGCATTGTGGGAACAGAGACATCTATGGTAAACAATGTCTCATCATCTTTATCTGAATCTTCACCAGTCAGACCATTTGTACATGAACCGCATTGCAGAGTCTCTGGTTCCTTGGTTGTTTGGCTTAAAGGGCTGTCTCCTGGTGATGAGAACTCAGGGAGAGAAAGAATCTTCCCAAGGATTCTTGGTACTTCCTTATCAGGTAAGTTCACATCTATATCTCCATTTGCAAGCATCTCAGACAAGTGTTTCCTTGCTGCAATATACAAACCAGACATGATCTTCTTTGAATCTTCGCTTGTGTGGACAGTATCCTCTTTATCAGTCTCGCTACATAACGGTTCTTCTTCTTCATCCGAAACATGCTTCCCTGGTTTACTCTGTGTCTTTTCTTGCACGCAACGGTTCTGGCTCTTATCAACATGTACATTGCATGACTTCTTTCCAACGGAAGCTTGTAGTCTTCTTTTGATTAAACCGGTAATAAACCGAGAAAATGTTCTCCCGGTTTTGGACTTGTTGCATGTAGAATCAAGATCTAAACCATTTGGAGCAGGTTTCAGAACAACAATCGTTTTTGCAGCCTGAGATGTTCTGTTTATCCTCCTCTCGTCTGATCTCCATTTCTTGCTGAAGAAGTTACATTTCCTCTTCGGTAACACCAACGCCTCTTGTTTCAAGACTTGTTCAGGATCTTCTACTCTCTTGGAATCTCCCAAGCTTTGAGCATCTTCATGTGATTCTTCTTCAGAATCCAAAACATTAAATGCCTTCAACAAGTCCTTACAGGTTTGGATCTCCCCTTCTTTCTGAGCTATCAACCGCTTGATTATCTCTCTGAATTTTTCTTCAGATTCATCCTCAAAAGCTTTGGCCTCTACATGTTCATCACCAGCAACAGAAACATCTATGTCCTCTTCAATAAGTTTCTGAACACTCTCGTTATTACCTGCATCAGTTAGTTATATGTTATAGCAGAAAGTAAGTAAGAATCTTAAAGACACATGTTTAATGAAACCAAAACCTGCAAATCTTCTGCTTCTATGTTTCTTTTCCATCAAGAGACGTTTCTGGTTAGATCCAAAGATGCTGATGAACATCCACATACATCCTACTTGATTTATACCTTCTCTTCTCCCACACTTTTTCTCCATAGAACAGTTCACACTAAGATACAAGTGGTAAAAGAAACTGTTAATACAAGCAAAGAATAATAAATAGGTAATCATAATCTTTATAATTGTTCATCATCATGCAGTGATCTGTTAAAACTCTGTTTTCATGATTTTTTTTTCCCATCAGTCACTCACACAAATGCATTGTGATTATTACTGTTTTGAGTGATCTGCAAGTGAACTTTTTTATAAAGAAAAAAACAAAAAGAAGAAGAAGAACAAAGATTAAAGAGTATACCTTTAAGAATCTGATCCTATGCTTGCTGGAAGAAGATTAATAAAAATCCATTTTATAACTTTTTAGCTGTTTTCCACACCAAAAAAAAGAAGGAAAATTAAAAACTTTATTTTTCACCGGACTTTAGCTGAAATTGCGGCTTATTTTCTGCGAAAAATATGATGAAATTTAAGAAGTAACGAACGCTCGAAACACAAGGGAGAGATGTTGAACACAGTGTTCTTGATTTAGCAGAAGACCCTGCTGCTTTCTCTCACCAGAAAAATGGAACCACTCTTCAAGATTAAAAAGAAAAAAGATATTTGTATTATAAAAATGATTATATATATAAGAGAATTAGGTATAAAGTTACGAGAGTTGAATAAATTACCAGAAAAAGGACAAAACTAAGATTATGACAAAGTGAGGATCAAGTCTTTTTGTTAGTAGTATTGTCTTTGTTCACTTCAAGGTGCGGCAGCCCTTGGAAAACTCACCACTAACTGTATTTTTGATATATTTGCATACACTTTTTTTGCTGTCATTGTATTTATATGTGTGTGTTAGTGCATTCACGAGACTGTAATGAATATGTTATTTATATTACGGATATGTACGTATTTATTATTTAAGAAGAGAGCAGGTTTGGTGAAGCTGAAGCAGGTAGGTTATGGTCCTCTAGAGGACTCGCAACGAGCTAGGAACGTACATCGCGAGCATGTCGGGAGGGGTAGAGTAGTAGTTTCGATCGTGCCCGATATTGCAAAGTCAAATTAGGAAAAAAAAAAGAGAGTCGAGAGAGATTTAATGAAGAAAAGGTCAAAAGGTCAAAAGGTCTGCACTATTAACACATTTTGCTAATAAAATGCAATATACATTTCAGATTCTGGACATAATATATAAGTTTTGAATACAGTTAGCATGCTGAAGTTGATTTAAATGTTTAATTTCCTATGTCACCAAACCTAGTCTATCTAGATCTTAATTCTCATCCAGACAGATGAAATTACTGTAGTTTAGTTCACATAAATTAAGTTCGGATTCTAAAAGGACAGCTGAATAGCTCTTGCCAAACTTTATTTATGATACGACTTTGACGTACACTACAATCGGCAGAATATGAAAATATTCAACGATGTTCAGCTTTGATAATTTTGACAACTACTAGCTAATCACCTACTCATATAGTTTGAGTTTTAATATATTTTTAAAATGCAAATATTTTATGTGTATAGCTTTATTTCGAACTTGTTTAATTTGACGGAATTTCATATTTCGAATTTATATGCACTAGTAGTTATAATATCCATTGTGAAATATAATAATGATCCAATCAAACGAAAGGTATACCCTTATATCGTTTATAATCAGCTGAAAACCTGAAATTAATGTGCCGACAGTTTCATACACGCGTCACACACTTCTAAAATATAATATCTGTATTTAATTTCATATGCGATTTATGAAGGTTTGTTTTGCGTTAACCAACATATTAGGAAATGACAATGTATTTTATTCTTTACATACGTACCCAACGTATTAGAAGAAGAAAAACACAGTAAAAAGTAAACATATTAGAAAACAAAGCTATGATGTGAAAATGGATATACCAATCATTTTCTCCACATTGGATCCCCCCAACCCCAATACCTTTTTTTTGAACACCACCCCAAATCCCCAATACCTTTTAAATTCTCTTTTTAGACTGCTTTTAAATTTGTCTTAAATGTAATTATAACGTTATATCTAACAAATATTGTTTAAGTTTGTCTACTTTTGATATAATAGAGCTTATTAGCATAATGTTTGTCTTGACAATATATATATATATAACAGAAAAGGGGTGAATGTATATTAAATTTTCAAAGTCATCATATTTGACTAAAGTTTCGATAAATATAAGCACGTATAATTTCATTACAAAAAATTGCAAAAAAAAAAAAAAATTGTATGTCATCAGCATGCAATCGATCCAACCAACATGGTTGCGTATATGTCTGGAAAATGATAAAAGTGAGGAGAGTGAATATTTTTTCTGTTGAAACTAAAACATCACTAGGGACGGTTTCATATTTGTTTCCACTAATCAATTATTCGTTTATATAAGTTTTTGTTCGTTATCCTATTCGCAGTCTCCGAAAATTGGCTGTTTTCGAAGCATACACACACACCATTAATATAACGCCACCTCGTTATATATATAGTATCAGATAATGTGATTGATATAGGTACTTAACAACTAATTAACCCAGTTTATATATAAACTAATAAATTATATATGCTTATTTCAATATTGTGTCGATACTATAGCTCTATTATATATTCAATGTTGTACATAACAAGCTAAAAGACTTTGAAAAGTCTGTAAATAATTGAGTTAGGTTTGTGGGATGTATATGCTTCTTACTAAAACAGGTATAAAGTACTCATTAAACGTAATATTATACTGTATATGTAGTACAAAACATTGTCACTAATATTTTTTATATCCAGTTTGCAATAGAATAGAATATTTGTATATAATGTACGTGTCGATTAAGAATTTATGATATTTTAAAACTCATGAACCAGACAAAAACTAAGAATTGGAAGAAAATGGTCATCATAGTCTTACCAACTATGTTCCTCCAACTGTATATATTTAACTTTATCCTAAATCTTTAAGTTGGGTAAAACAAAAATATATGTTTACCAAATATCCTTTTATGTTTTCTTCTTGCTTGGCACGAAAATTATCACGAATGTGTATAATGAAGTTTAAAAGTAATTGAAAATCCAACAAAATTGAAATGTATGACAGAATATTGGTACCTAGAGAGAATATTTAATGTTCCTCTCTATATTTTGTCACTCGCGAAGGCTTAATGCAACTAAAACTCTGCAGCAATTTTGTCTCTCGTGAAGGCTTAATGCTACTGATGGCATGTCCCATACGGGATACGGCCCATATATACTATCATGGTCTGATAGAAAGAAAAAATATACTCTGGAGGCCTGGCCCATTTTCTACATTCTTATCCCCAAAGTTCATGGTATCAAAATTAAAACCAAAATCAAGGGACTAAACTTGAAATAGAAAAGCCTAGGGAGGGAACTAACCTTAGGAGGTGTTATTGGTTTATGTATTTTAGTGGATTTGAAAATCCAAACTAAATCTACTGTTATTGGTTCTATGATTTTTAAATCAATATTCAAATCTACTGTTATTGGTTCTTTGATTTTAAAATAGATTTTAAAATCAAGTGTTATTCAATAGTATAGATTTATTTAAGGATTTGAATTAAAATTGGATTTGAGTGGATTGATAAATGTTTTTAGTGTAAAAATATAAAGGAGCAAATATTGAGCTCTACCTTGTTATTTTGACTTGGACTTGTAATATTGTTTTTTGAGTTTCTTTTTTTTTACGTTTCGACAAGTTTTCATATCTTGTATGTTTGTTTAATATCTTGTATCTTGTTCATCATTTTCCTTTTTTCTGGGTACGAAATAAGTCTTCACCTTCTTTGGTTTAAACATAAAGTCACTAGTAATTGGTCAAAAGTACTTTTTCAATCCCAGACATGTTATTACTTTTCCTTCTCTTTTAATTGGTTGTTAGGGCTTAGATCATTCTTCTCATATTAGCATTTTTGTATGATTAACTTACGCATTTACTTATCAGACATTATGTAATGGTAATTGATTTTTCTTGTATAATTTTACAACTTTTGATTGAATTATCTGTTTTACTTCATATTTCAAAGTTTTGAGCATTTACTCTC
The DNA here is from genome assembly GCA_018703725.1 of Brassica juncea. Classification (NCBI taxonomy): domain Eukaryota; kingdom Viridiplantae; phylum Streptophyta; class Magnoliopsida; order Brassicales; family Brassicaceae; genus Brassica; species Brassica juncea. Next base: position 1,225,058 of record CM031942.1, on the reverse strand, counting down.
TTCTACGTAAGTGTCATCTTGTCACCTTCCAACACTAACTAAATAAAACTTGTTCTGAGCAATTTCTCCAGATCCAAGCATTTTTCCTCGTAATGATAAATCTATTTGATTGATTTATAATAATTCACTTGTTTTGATTTTGAAATCCATATAAATTATTCTTAAATCCATTTTGTTTGATTTTAAAATCATGGATTTAGCAAAGATTTCTAAATCTAAAAAAATTTGTAAATCCATTAAAACAATAGAACCAATAACCCCTACTTAATTTAAATCCAAAAATACAGGACTAAACGTAAACTCACAGAGTTCAGGGACTTAAATTAATTTTTGTAGAATCTACATGATATTACTAAATGGCTACTTTTAACTTGTGTAGATCTGTGTTTACAATTTTCCAAATGTGAATAACATTTTATGTCCATTAATTGGTTGTGTAATACATAAAACTTAGAATTGGTGATCGATCTCACTTTTTTTTTTGAATAATATGTTAAATTTATTCAAAGAAACAACTTTTAATCATATCTGTAACGTTTGTGTTTTAAACTGTAAAGATAACATTTTCCTAAAACATATTATGCTTGAGAAGCAAACCAGAACTGCAGAAGAGCTCCGAGCCTGTTGCTTCCGGTTGTAGCGATGGATAGGCACTTATTCTTTACTTGGCGATCAATAAACCTGATCAGTGTTGCCGTAGACATGGGGTTTGAGCCATGACGTCTCTCATTCCGTTCTCTCCAGATTGAGTGGATGAGGGCCTGAAAAACAAAGCGCAGCAGAAATCTGACCCTGCAGTCGAGAGTGTTGCTGATTAACAAATTGGTGATCTCACTTTATTAGTGATGGGTCTAAGTCACATTTGATTTAGTTGATGTGGAACATTATCTAATAGCCCCTCTCGAGATGTGGGTGGGAAACGGTCCAACGGAAACAGCCCAAGCCCAACATCTCGGACATACCATAGCAAGATAGACCATTTTTATAGGCTACATAGGTAGACAACTATCTATATGGAAATCATCTGCTGGACTTAACCTGGCTCTGATACCATATTAGTGATAGGCCTAATTCACACCCAAAAGCTAACTCATGAGTGGAGGATTGCCCATACACTTATATATTACCCAAGGACATTTGATTTAGTCGACGTGGGACATTATCTAATACACTTACTTTTAACTCATTGTTAGTCGCGTATATTTGTGTTTAAAATTTTCTCTTGATTCTATTGTATTAAAAAAGACATGTTGTTCTATGTAGTAATTTATTTAACTTTGAAATGATGATCTCACTGATGATGTTTTTTGCTTGGAAATTTACATGTATTTGAGTATAATTAATCAAAACTATCCTTTTCACATGAGATAAAATAACTATTTCTTTAGATTATCAAGAAATGTGGAAGTTAGCTTGGTTTTCTTGATGATCTTGATTAAGTTCTTATAGACTAAGATTGACCCCAAAAAAAAAGTTTTTAAAGATTAGGACTATTTTTTACGCGGCAAAAAAAGACCAGGTCGTTACTAAGCGGTTAACTGCCAGGGGCACAATCGTAAAAAACATGAAAAATGAGAGCTGAAGTAAGCATGCATACGCAGCTTTGACGACACTAGTTATGTAGGATACGCCTGAGATTTGTCTTTTCTTATGTTTGGCTCCGATATCGCTTTCGTTATGTCGACATTACTCTTGACATAATTAAACAGAAACTATCACATTCATCATATTCTTGGATCGTCATTGTTTGAAAGTCAAAACAATTATCCAATATTCTAATATACATTCATTCACCTTCTTTGATAAGGCTATTGAAAGTGTCAACACGGGTTCGTGATTAAGTAACGTGTTGTGATTTATAATCCAAACCTTCATCTTCTCATTATATATAACGTCTTCTGTGGGTGTGACTAGATCGGCTCATCAAGTAATGTGTTAAATCAAATCTCTATCAAACGTATTATTATTTTCTTGTTCTGTGTGTGTTTCTATATGGAAAGGAGTGACCATGACGTTAAAGATTCCGATCCAAGAAACGGTGAAATTGGTTGGCTCTTTAAGATTGTGTGGCAGGGATAACGGTGAGCAAGTGGTGATTAGCAAGAGAGAGATGGTGATGGACGAGAAGGTCTATGTAGCAGTGACAGGGAGAGATCTGGAGAGCAAGTCTAGTCTCGTTTGGGCGATACAGAACACTGGAGCTAGAGAGTTCTGCATCGTCTATGTTCATCAACCGATGCAGATCTGTAAGTATATTTCAATTACTTAGCAATCGTTTTGTGCATATTTTATGATTGAATCTTGATTTTTTTTTTCTCATTTCAAGCGGGAGCAATGTTCCACGAGCAGAAACAGCGAAAAGAGAAGGAGAAAGCACATAGCAGTTTGGACAAGTACCTTAATATATGCAAGCAAATGCATGTATGATTTTATATCATCATCCATATGTTTTATGATTGTACAAGAGATGTTTTGGTTTCTTGAGCTTCAAGTTAAATTGTGAACTAATTAGGTCAAGGGAGAGAAGATATATATAGAAATGGATTCAGTAGAGGAAGGTATCCTCCAGTTGATTTCTCAGCGTGGAGTTAAGAGGCTTGTCATGGGAGCAGCAGCTGATAGATACTATACAATGTAAGTGGCTTGATTCAACTTTTAGCTAAATTAAGTATGGTTTTATTGATCAAGTAAAGACTTCTTGATTTTGCAGGAGAATGAGAGACTTGCAATCCAAGAAAGCTATTTACATTAATAGAGAAGCACCAGATACTTGTCATATATGGTTCACCTGCAATGGATACCTAATCTGTACAAGGTATTGGCCAATCTCTGAGTCAAACTTTCATCTACTTTTCTTATAAATACAAAAAATAGTAGTCAATGTTTATTTATGGTCTTTGAGTTTTGCTTGTGATTCACACTACAAGTGTTTGTTTTGGGTATAATGTTGATGCAGAGAAGCTACAAGAAGAGAAAACTTGTATGGAGAAGGAACATCGTCAAGCTCTTTGACCCAATCAAAGATAACTAATGGAATAGAGAAAGTTGCAAGTTCGAGTATGGCTAAAGATGTTGTTCAGATCCAAGTAGCTCTCATAGAAGCTGCAAGTGCAAAGAGGGAAACACGCCTTGAGGTGTCTAAGCGTGAAGAAGCTGAAAAATCTGCAGTTGATGCAATCAAAAGGGTATGTATATAATAAGTTCATGTGACATGTTTCTTTTGCTTGGAAGTAATTATTTTTTTCTAACTCTTATTTATGTAGGCTAAAGAATCAGAAAATGGGTATCTCAATGAGTTGAAGCGTAGGAAAGAAACAGAAAAGGCACTGAAGGAAGTGAAAGAAGAACTTGAGAAGACGAGATCAGAAGCCGAGACAAGAATTGCCAAGTCTAATATGGTGATTAGGAACCTCGAAGGAAAGTATACCTTATCAATGAGAGAGTTGAAAAGACTTAGAGACGAACAAGAAGAGTTAAAGAGAGAGCTTAGTGAAGTATCAAAGCTGAAGAGTGAGTGCAGTGAAGAGGAAGCGTCTCCCTCTAGGGACCGTGAACCTCCTCAATACTTCATATGTCCCATCACACAGGTAAAGAAACATTAGAAAGATCAATGAAAAGTCAATGATCAAAATGTTTATAATCATAAAATAATCAAATATTATGTTTGCAGGATGTGATGGAGGATCCATATGTAGCAGCAGATGGTTTTACATATGAAGGGGAGGCCATACGTGGTTGGTTTAACAGAGGACACGAGACTTCGCCTATGATAAACAGAAGACTTCCTCACACAAGCTTGGTTCCAAATCTTGCTCTTCGATCTGCAATCCAAGAGTGGCTTCAAGGTTGAAGCTCCTGAATCATTGAACCATACCTGAGCTCGAGTCTTGATGCATCTTTGTTGGAGACTTTTTTTTGTATTTTTGTTATGGTTTTGACTTTTGACGTTTTGTAATAATAGTTCACCCATTCTCCTATCACTAGCCGGTGTTGGTTGGTACTTGGTATGGGTCAAGTCTTCTGTAATAATCTTTTTATTATGTATTGAATTTTAAATCATGATTTATTATTACTACTTTAAATCTTAGTTAAACTTGTATAATCATTAACAAATAAAATATGACCTCAACCTATGGTGGAATTTTTTTTTTTTTTGAATCTCTTTTTTCTGAATCCTAGATATAAAACTTATGACCAATTCGTTCAAGTCAATATATTTTAAAACCAAAATAAAGATATAAAATTATTTTTTATGCTAATAAGAAGACAATAATATTGAATATTCAAAGAGGTCATCATGTAGTTAAACAATCACTATTTGACTTTCGGAAACAGGCACGAAAGGGTCCTGAAAATTTGTTACCTCCTTAAGTTTGGTTAGGTCGTTGACGCTCAAATGGCAATGGAAATTATAAAAAAAAAAAAAAAAAAACACGAGAGAATAATACATAAATACAAAACTCCAGATGGAATATTCGAGAGAACAGAGTAACACCAGAGAGGGATGACACATGCGTCCATTGGATATTTTCTTTCTTGATTCCAAAATATATTTGAACATCTGAGAAAACAACAGCTTCTTGTCTCAAACGAACCAGCCATTCTCAAGACTTTTAGACACTTTTCCCAAAGAGAAATTATGGAGTCTGGAGACAACAACATGGAGAAAGAAGAAGAAGCAGCAGTGATGGAGGAGATCATATACATTGCCGTTGGGAGAGAAACGGCCAAGAACAAGTCAAATCTCACATGGGTAATAGATAACTCACAAGGGAACAAGATCTGCATCGTTCTTGTTCACCAACCTCCTCAAATGATTCCTGTTTGTAAGTTGCTCTTCTACCCTCACTACAAATCCAAAGAGTCAATGGCTGTGACACGAAACAGAACATCTTTCTTTTCTTTCCTTACCACAGTGGGTACCAGATTTGATGCTGCAACGGTAGATGAAGAGTTAGTGAGAGCATACAGAGAGAAACAAAAGGCGAAAACAGACAAGATTCTTGATGAGTACCTTACAATTTGCCTGAAGAAAGGGGTATGTATGCATACACAAATGAGATATGAAGTTTGTGCCGTTTCTAAGGAGATTTGCTTTCTTGTAGGTCCACGCAGAGAAGCTGTGCGTTGAGATGGACTCGATAGAGAAGGGGATTCTGCAGATGATATCTGAGAAGAAAGTCAGGAAGTTCATAATGGGAGCAGCTGCAGACAAACACTATTCAAAGTATTGTAATCTTAGGCTTCACCTCTTTCTTTTCATTCATCTTGAATTTGACATTGGTGTGTGATGATCAACTTGCAGGAAAATGGAGGAACTGAGGTCGAGGAAAGCCATCTTTGTATGCCACCACGCACCTGCAACTTGTCATATTCGGTTTATCTGCAAAGGACATCTCATCCACACAAGGTACAAGCCGGAGTTTCCCCTTTTCTCATAGTTATATATAGAAACATTGGTAGATGCTGAGACATGTGTGCAATCAATATAGGGAAGGTAGAAGGGATGAAGTCCGAGCTCTCTCAGCTTTATTATATGACTTTCAGCGGCTTGTGTCCTCGCAAAGTAGCTCCAGTTCATATATGCTGAGTGAAAGTTCAAAGGGGAAAAGCGAGGTGGAGGAAGAAGAAGAAGAGGAGGATGAGAGAACATCAAGAACCAGCTCTTCTCGGTCTGTTGGTACCTTGTCATACTCCGGAGGATCTGAGGCTTCACCAAGTGTAACAGATGAGAAATCAGACCACTCATCTCCTCCTCCCTCTTTACCTGTAAGCCATGCCATCCTGAATAAGAGATTACTCCTTTCTTTTCTTTTGTCCCTTATTATTGCTTATTATTGCTGATCCACCAGTGCACGGGGATGGGACTAGGCATGATAAGCTTACTGATCCACTCCACCAAACTCTGGCATAAGCGCGCCATCCAAAACCACAAGCAGTGCGAGTGACCCAACCATCCATGATCCATTACCTGAAAAAGCTACAGAAGAAGAAAAAGAACATAAAAGCTGCAAAGATCTTTGTTCACATCTGTAAATACTTTTAATATTTGTAAAACCCCTTTCGTGTGAGGTGAAGCTGCTTTGAGTTACTTTTCTCATCTAGTGAGAAGCTTGTGATGACTAAAGAAAATGAAATCATCGTCTTCTTCATATTATTATTCTTTAGTTTAAGAAAATACAGAAAGGTAAACCAACTAGCTGATTTTCTCAGCCATTCTGAATGAAAAAGTGGTATACAAAGGTTGATCACTGAGGCAAAAAAAGAAAAGCAAAACTGCATCCTAAACTCTATAGGATTAACGAGGAAGAAACAAAAGAAAACATACTGTGGGAAAAAAACATTACAGGAGGAAACGCAACACCATTCTCTCTAATTGCTTACAATCTAAATGTGGGATCACCAAAACTATTCCAGCCATTGGGCTAGCGTTATCATCTTCATTTGTGTCTTGCAGCTGGACCTTCAATGTTCAAAACGGACTCAGTATGGTATGATTCAATCAGTCAACTATAGCTATCTCCAGGACTCAGTATGGTATGATTCAATGCAACATCACCTTATGATATATTAGATGCAAAGATTAACTCTGAAAAGGGTCATCGTGTGTGTGTACCTGTCAGTCGCCTTGTGTCCCCATTGCCGTTTATGGAAAAGCGCACAGGCTGTCTTTCTTGTCCTACAGACAGAACCCAGCTTGAGTTCAGTCTCCGAGCAAAATCCTCTACTTCCCTGTAATTTACACGAAGTTCACCATTTATTATACACAATTTAACTTGCAGGAGATCACTGGAAACATTTCTTTGACCAGACAATGAATAGTTTAAACTAACTTACCTATCAAGCATTTCTTTCAAAACTGGATCAATCTCATCATCTATATAACCATCTTCAAACTCAGTCTTCTTTGAGAAAATATCATCTTCCGTACTAAGTAAGTTAGATACCCCTCCCAAGCTGGACGAAGTCTCGTCAACACTTCGTTGCTTGGAATGCAAATTATGTGAATCCTAAGCACAAGGAAACACACTCAGAGACTTGATTACTACCACCAACCAAGAGCAACTATAGAGAAACTAGTTTAAACCTTTTTGGAGACTTCGCATGTTCCATTTGATCTACCGTTTTTATGCTCCTTTCTTTTCTTGTTCTTCTTTTTGCTCTTGGAAGTATTTACCACCTCGTGATCTGCAAAAGATGAACCCAAGATATCATCAACAAGGAGATTACAGCACAAGACGGTGAGAATGATCAAGAAGTATATTAGCATGGAAAATGATCAATAAATAGTCCAAGAGATTACAGCACAAGACAGTGAGAATCTCATACCATAGTGTACTGTAAGCATCAAAGTAGGCTAAATACATGATCCAATATGTGGTAACATGGCATCATGGAGAGTATGAAGATATGAAAAGTACCTCTGCCATTAATAAACGATAAAAGGTCATCCACAGAACGTTCGTCCACACGTTCTTCAACCTCTATACTCTGCCATGGAAAAACCAAAACGTATAAAACTATTGCAAAAGTTTACTTAACTAAATTTCAAGTAAAATGCTAAGCAAACCTTAAGTTTTGCTCTTTCTTTCAACTCCTTTCTTTTCTTAGCATACAATCTATTCAAGAGTCGTATACGTGGATCATCCATCGTGTTCTTCAAAGGCTCTAACTTCTCCTCCTAGTAAATCATACCAAAAAAAAATAAAAAAAAAAAGACTAAGACGGGATTGTAACATCCTTAAAAGAGATGGTTACATACCTCAGTAAGATCATCAGGCAAATGAAATATTTCACGAATCTCCTCAGGGGTTTTGCCCTCAATGATCCGTGCAAGCGCACGACTAGTAAGATCAACCAAAGGCTTCAACTGTAAACTGTCAGCAGCTGAGGTCAACTCACATAGCCGCTTTGTATCCATCCGCATGAATTTCTCATCATAAACCTTACGTTCCTAAACAGTAATTAACAAACTCTATGAACAAAAAGGCTTATATGATTATCAATTTGTCACTATCTGTTTCCAGTTGAAAGATAGTGAACCTTATTAGAACGTCCAGGTACTTGATGAAACCTGCAGTAGTCAAAAATCAAGCTTAACATGGCAGGATTGACTTTCTGCGGAAGAGAGATTGCACAGTTCTTAGAAGACCCAGCACCCTTTTGTAGCACTTGGTGACATATCATGGGACAGAACATTGCAACCTCTTGTTCAACTTGCTGGATTGATCCATCAGAAGTTTCAAGCCATATATAGGATTTCATCATCTGTTTTGATGCCACAGGGAGAAAAAAAAAAAATTGGTCCAAGGTAAAGTAAATCATCAAAAATATAAATAACAAACAATCAAAATCAAAAACAAAAAACACAATCAAGTATTATAAGAATACATGATGTAACCATTAGCTCATGTTAAATTGTTAAACCCATATGATGAAAACTAAAGACTAACCACAATTAAAATAAATAAATAAAATGCAAGACGTAGACTGTTAATTGTTATGAATCCAAAAACTAATAATTACTAGTGAATTTCAGCAAAAAAAATATATATATATAACAGACTCTCTCTTATCCCTCACTAAACATTAGTTGATCCATGAAATAACTAGCATACGTCTTTGTAACTAAACAGAAGTTAAACGAAATATACAAATGATTAAGACACCAAAAGTCCAATACAGTGAAAGTAATAAAAAAAAAAAACTTACATCTGGTTTAATGATGGCCATATCACCTCCTTCTGACATTGATTTTAAAGACACCTAATCTTCAGTTACTAAAGCTCCTTGAGATAAAAATCTTATTACACTGTCAAGCTTCTACAAGTATGAATGACACTTCCCCTCAATACAAAGTCTTTAAATTTTTCTTGCCTCTTGAAGCTTATCAAGTCTGCAACCGGCACGCCAAGGTCTCTAAGTAGAAAGGTTTCCAGGTCAAAGAGCATTGAGCTGAAGCAGTGTCCGGAAACTTTGACAACAAACTGGTGAAAAAAAAGAGAAGAAACGATTGTAAGAGCACATAATAATCGCTAGGGAGACCTTGCTTTGAATCTGGCAGGCTAATTAACACAAGTCTAAATTAGCAATTTTCATTTCAAGATTCAAAAGTTTAAATTTTAGCAATAGAGATTGATAATATTCAAAAACTAATTAATAAACGATTTTAATCTAAGAAGCAGAGACGCCGTAGATAGAGAGATACGAATGAATGGAGAATTAAAAAAGGAGAATACAAGCGTTTTTTGTGCCTTACAAATGGAGGAGGTAATGAGTGGGGGGGCGGTGGAGGTGAGAAAGTGAATCTGGCGGAGGAGAGAACGGCGGCGACGGCGATAGAACAGACCGAGACACAGGAGACGATAAAGAGAGAGAGAAAGAAAGGGCTGAAAATTTTGGGATGTTTTTAAATATATAATCAAAAGAAAAAAAAATGAGAGAGAGTGTGGCGCGATCAAAGCCACGTGTACGAGCTGTAATGGCTCATGGCGCGAGATGGTTAAAACGCGGAAACAGAAAACTTAGGGTTAGTTAGCTGTTGATGGAGTCGGTGAAGCTAATACTTTTGACACTGTTGGTGTGGTTGTGGTTGTTCCATCGCTGTCTTTTTTTTTTTTTTTGTCTTTTCCAAATTTTTGGGTGTTTAATTTATTCTTCCCAGGCCTAAAGAAGATGCTAATGTGTGGAATTTTATGGGCTTTTAACCCGTATATATCTGACCCATTTACCAGCCCACTAACGATTTACAATTATAACTGGGAAAGCCCAAAACGACCCCAATGGGATACAGATTATATGTGCATGGTGAGGCCATTCTAGATGTTTTTTTATCCAACAGCCTTCTCTGACATACCATAGGACAGCATAGACAATTGCAACCTCTTGTTCCACTTGTTGGATTGGTCCCCGTGAGCAGTTTCAATCCATATATCCAGGAGTTCATCATCTGTGTTTGATATATTACACAGAAAAGGATAAAAGTAATATAGAATGGGTCCAAGGTATAATACATGAACTATTCAGTCAAACTTAATTAGATAGAAAAATATAACATTCCAAACCCAAAAAGTAAAACACAATTAGTGTTACAAGAATATATATGATGTAACATTAACTCACTAACAACAGGGTCATGTAAACTCATCTGATGAAAAATAAAGGCTACTGGCGAAACCCTAAGCCTAAAAAAACAAACACTGGAAATAGAAAGCTATCGTTGGTTAATGGAGTGGAGTCAGTGAGGCGCTAGAAGGCTAATATATATTGTCAAGAGTGTTAGACTGTTAGCTACTGTATTGTTGTTGCGTATGTCTAATTTGTCGCTCGTTCTTGTGTTTTGGTTAATGAGTAATTTTTCACTTTTTTATTTATGAGAAAAATGGCAATCGCGACGTGTAGTGGGGGTGGCTGGCTAAGGTGCCCATGTAATCATCGAATAGCAAACCAGAAAAATATATAAAAATCATTAAAATAAATATATTGACGGAAAGGACAAATGGCATTAGGTGAATGGACGGCATTGGATAATGTAAGGCGCCGGCTTTACGTAACATGTCTTATCGTCGATTGACTGGACGGCTATGAATAATTGATGGGTCGGTCCAAAACCATATTTTACACTTTCTCCTTTTTTTTTAATTAATGGGTCGGTCGTTTTTCTAGTGGTCAGAGATTTTAGTAAAATGTTTCAACCTTCAACATTAATTTTGGTTTAGAATTTGGATGTACTATGCCCAGGGACTATGCCAATGTGGATTTGAATTCTGAAACAGTAACTTAGTTTCTAATGCCATGGTGATAATGGTAAGCAAGAATGGTCCTGACCTTGTAGCCCTCACTTGAAAAACAATCTAGCAATTAGCAACCACTGAGCTTTATTTTTTCTTGAACCTTGTCTTTCCTATTTGGCAAATACTGTAGTACATTTATTTTAGTTTCAAAAGAAAAATAATAATAATGTGGTACACTACTATTCTATTTTATAAAAATGGTATTTTAAATACTTCTCAAATAACGTGTACTTGTTCTTAGATTTTTTATTAGACAACCATGGAATGATAATAACACCCACAAAGCCCTTTTTATGAATGGAAGAAGTACAGAATTGATCATTTACTAGTTACTACCATCCGTATAGAAAATGAAGCATAATGTATGTGCATGGTGCATGATGGTGAGGCCATATTCAGATGCTATTATCCTCCCAATCGCAAGCGCCAGATCATGTAACCTGGACAATCACTTTTGTTTTCAATTCTCTTTTAATAACACAAGTTGTGTTCATAGGCTTGTATGTAGCAGTTGGTAGCTAAGCAATTATTTAGTGACAACTATGAGAAATTTGTAAAAAAAAATCGACATTGATCTATACATTGCCTTAATACATCTATAGCTTAGTTTAAATACTTTATTAAACTAGAAAATAGCTGGAATGTAACACTCAAAACTCTGTCCAAACGCATAATATATCACTGACCCCCAATAATAGAGTTTTATCATTAGCATGATGATTGATTACTATGCAGATAACATAAACAACTTTAATGTTATTGTCAATATTGTCATGGTCTTTATTTTATTTCTGCCATTTCTTTGCATTATCTTCCAACTATAAAGTTCACCACTCCACTTGTCAAAAATCACCACAAACAGAGAAGAAAACCAAAAACCAAAACTACTGTTTTCTGTCTGAGAGAGATCGAACAGAAGATGGAAGGCAAGGAAGAAGATGTTAGGGTTGGAGCTAACAAGTTCCCAGAGAGACAGCCAATAGGAACTTCAGCTCAGAGCGACAAGGACTACAACGAGCCACCACCGGCTCCTCTGTTCGAGCCTGGTGAGCTTTCTTCATGGTCCTTCTGGAGAGCTGGTATCGCTGAGTTTATAGCTACTTTCCTCTTCCTCTACATCACTGTTTTGACCGTCATGGGAGTTAAGAGATCACCGAACATGTGTGCTTCCGTTGGAATCCAAGGTATCGCTTGGGCCTTCGGTGGTATGATCTTTGCCCTTGTCTACTGCACCGCCGGTATCTCCGGTAAGTCACTGAACTAACTTTGGTTTGAATATATACTCATTCTGTTCCTAAAAGATAGATTTTCTATATTTATTGTTATATAAAGATAAAATTTATTTGAATTTTAAGTATTTTCAATAACTGGTATTAATAAATTGTATTTTTAAGTAATAGTAATTTATGTTTTTTCAACAATTGAAAATATTTGAAATTGAATAAATGCTATTGGTTGATAGTTATTAGAAAATGTGTAATAGAAATAAATAATGTATTTTGAAAATGTGTTCAACTTAACATGTTATTTTGAGGAAATGTGGGTATTATTTAATTCATCTGTTGATATTGTGTCCATTTGCCTAATCTTGGAGTGTTTTTTACTTCATGCTACTCTCAGGTGGACACATCAACCCAGCGGTCACTTTTGGTCTTTTCTTAGCCCGGAAGCTGTCGCTCACCAGGGCTTTGTACTACATAGTGATGCAGTGCTTGGGAGCCATATGTGGAGCTGGTGTGGTGAAAGGGTTCCAGCCTAACCAATACCAGGCTTTAGGAGGAGGAGCCAACACTGTGGCTCCTGGATACACCAAAGGAAGTGGTCTCGGAGCTGAGATCATCGGTACATTCGTCCTTGTATACACCGTTTTCTCAGCCACTGATGCCAAGAGAAACGCCCGTGACTCTCATGTTCCCGTAAGTAACTAATCCATGGAATATAGCTGCTGTATACAATATGAAATGATTGAACATTTTAACAGCTTTAAGTGTAAATATTGTTGCTTATGGGCTTGAGTTTTTGTGACAATTTGTGCAGATTCTTGCACCACTCCCAATCGGGTTTGCGGTTTTCTTGGTTCACTTAGCAACCATCCCAATCACTGGCACAGGCATCAACCCAGCTAGAAGTCTTGGAGCTGCAATCATCTACAACAAAGACCATTCCTGGGACGACCACGTGAGTTTTCCACAAACTATTTATATACCAATCTCATTCCAAACGAGGTCTCAATCATTTTTTCTGACAATTTCATCTGTTTTTGGCCATTTCAGTGGGTGTTTTGGGTTGGACCCTTCATTGGTGCTGCACTTGCTGCTCTTTATCATGTGATTGTCATCAGAGCAATCCCCTTCAAGTCCAGAAACTAAGTTAAAACAAAACATCCAGTCCTCTGGTTTCTGGTCCCGTCTCCTAAGTTGCTTCTATTGTTATTCCATATGTGTAAAATGTGTGTATGTATGAATGTATGTGCCCTCTCCTTTGCTTAATGCAATCACAATGAAGAATATCTCAAAAGTTCAACAAAAATCATTCTTGAAAGTTATGTTTTACTTCTTAAAATCATAATGGTTCAGTCTGGACTTTGGTACACGAATAATGCTATTCAGATAGCCGGTTCATTATCAAAATTCGTCAGGTTCAGTGTTATTTTTGTTTTAGGTTTTAGGTTAATTTTTTTTTCTTTTAAACGTGGTAGACTGGTAGTGTCACCTACTTCGCCAAGGAAAATGGTCCCAGTTGTCACATGCTTAACAACAAAGCATGAAGATTCCGTGACATGAGTAAGAAAAGAAGTTAAAATTTGCAAGAATGAGCTCTAAATGGGATCATTCCACTAAGTGAAAGATGACGAGTTTGTGTAGAAATCTGACAAGAAAAAAAAATCTGACAAGAACCCTTCCCTTACCACGGATATTACATTGACATTTTCTTTAACACTCAACGTGAAATCGTTATATTGAAAACAATGTGATAGAAGGTTGATAAGAAAGATACCAATATAAATAAACAGTAAAAATTATTTATTTAATAAATATAAAATATCTCATGGTGTGGAATATTACTTATATTAAAAACAGTGTGATAAAGCTATAAAACATGAATTCTACTTATAGATAACATAGTAATCATAACATTATAACAAAGTATCTATAGTAAATGGTATAAAATTTTGAAATTAAAAAGAAAAATATTGAGAATCGGCTAACTAATTTTCATTTTGGTTCAATCGATTATAATTGTATCTCCTAATTAACTTTAATAAAACCATATCTTTCTCATCCATAATGATATAACTAGGCTGTAAAGTGCTGTAGATTAAAGATCCGTGATTCTTCTTGACGTTTTTTGCGTGTAGAATAAACATAAAAAAAAAAAAACTTGCAACGACGATTTTTACATCGATGTTTGTATGTTATGTCAGAAAATACTTAATTTAATAGAATCCAAAAATCACTATTCAAAAAACAATTTGAGTAAAATATAATGTTCAACTATATTACATTATTAAAAGTTAACACTTCCATATTTTATTTTAAAAACTCACCACCATATATTTAAAATATTGAAAAGTCTATTACCAGATAACTACATTTTTCACGAAGAAAAAACAAACGTTGATTCAGATGTTTTGGAAAACAAGGATCACTCGATCATTCATACTTTTCTGTAAAACAACACTAATAATCCAGCTATGTAAGAAAATATGTCAAAATATAATAAAATGTACCTTAATATGATTAGGATAGATTAAGAAAATATTAATGTTCTTTTCATATATATTTAAAAGATAAGAAGTCAATCTCAACATCCAATAAGAATTCAGTCCAAACAGAACCATTACCTAACGTAAATGATAACGCCGACACTTTTGTCCCTGCCTATTTTTTTATTTGGTTGAATAGAAGCATGATGATACACTTAACCAAGAAGATTATACGATGTACTTGTCTTATTCCTTTGGATTCAGAGCCATTTATATGATCGTTTGATTCTCAACCTTTAAAAGGTTAATATCGTATGATGTCAAAAAAAAGGGTTAATATCGTATGTATTTTTTTGGTGTAATATCGTTTGTATGTTTGTATACATTAACTTCATATATTAAAAATGGATGGAGTATATACATTAAAACTTTTGTAAAAAATTATTTTACATTTTGTATGTTATGTCAGAAATATTTTATTTAATAAAACCAAAATTCATTATTTTAAAATAATTTGAGTTAAATATATACAACTAAATTACTTTGTTAAAAACTAATTTAAAAACTCACCACCATATATTTAAAACATTGGAAAGTCTATTACAAGATAATTACAATGTTTAGGAAGACGAGGATCATTCGATCATTCATACTTTTCTGTTAAACAATACTAATAATTCAGCTACTAAGAAAATATGTCAAAATATTATAACGTACCTATAATTATGATTAGGATAGTATTAAGAAAATACTAATGTTCTTTTCAAATATATCTGCAAGATAAGAAGTGAATCTCAACACCCAATAAGAATTCAGTTCAAACAAAATCATTGTATTACCTACGTAAATGATAACGCCTACACTTTTGTCTCTACCTATTTTTATAAGTGTAGATTTTTTTTGTGGTTGAATAGAAGCTGATACACTAACCACTAAGAAAGGATGATTATACAATGTACTTGTCTATCCCTCGTAGTTAGAGCCATTTATATGATTGGTTCGCTTCTCCACCTTTCACTCATCTTCTCCTACTCTGCTATAGAGGCTTCTCTCTGTCTCTCTCTCTCTCTCTCTTTGAACGTCGTTTCGTTTGCTCTGTTTATTCACCAATGGCTAGTGTTTGGAGGAGGCTACTGAAGACAGAGACGATCCCCCGCATCAGCCAAAGCACGAGGAAGCTCTTCTCCACCGATGCATCTTCTTCTTTCGCTGAAAGACTCAGAAACCTTCCCAAAGAGTTCCCTGCAACTCAGGCCAAACGCGATGCTTCTCTGGTAAAAGGAAAAAAAAACCTCTGTTTCTTGGGCTTCTTGAAAATCTGATCTTAAATTCCGTTGTTGACTGATCAAATTTATCCTGTGTA
Organism: Brassica juncea; assembly: GCA_018703725.1. NCBI lineage: Eukaryota > Viridiplantae > Streptophyta > Magnoliopsida > Brassicales > Brassicaceae > Brassica > Brassica juncea. The sequence continues at coordinate 1,209,196 of CM031942.1, read as the reverse complement.
ATAGCTCATTGGAAGAACTCCACTAGTGTTCCTCAACAGAGTCACTGAAGGATGTGGAGCTTATATTGCAGCCAAGCAAGAACATTTCCAGCCTACTTGTAGTGTCAAAGACAGGTGAGACTGTTAACTCATAATCTTAGTACATCATCAAGCGTTGACTTTTGTTTGATCTTGTTGTCTCCAGACCAGCTTTAGCTATGGTTGCAGATGCAGAGAAGAAAAACCTTATCACTCCTGGAAAAGTAATCATCATTTTGTTTTCCATTCTTAAATCTCAAATTTAACGCTGAATTTATTTTAAGTGATGTTTATGTTTATCAGACAACATTGATCGAGCCAACTTCAGGAAACATGGGAATAAGTATGGCTTTCATGGCGGCTATGAAAGGGTACAAGATTATAATGACAATGCCTTCTTACACCAGCTTGGAGAGGAGAGTGACGATGCGATCCTTTGGTGCTGAGCTTGTTCTCACTGATCCAACCAAAGGAATGGGTGGAACCGTTAAGAAAGCTTATGATCTCCTTGAGAGTACTCCTGATGCTCATATGTTGCAACAGTTTGCTAATCCTGCAAACACTCAGGTACTTAAAAAGAGTTCTGGATAGATCCCTAGGTCTTGTATTTTTTAGAGATAGAGAGGTGAATGATGGTTTGGAATCTTTGGTGCAGATACATTATGATACCACTGGGCCTGAGATTTGGGAAGATACACTTGGGAATGTTGATATCTTTGTGATGGGAATTGGCAGTGGTGGCACTGTTTCTGGTGTTGGCCAATACCTTAAGTCTAAAAATCCAAATGTCAAGGTGATTGAAAACTTGTGAATATCAAAAAGAGAATGTGTTTGATCGTTAATGTCTTGCAAATGGTAGATATATGGAGTGGAGCCTGCTGAAAGCAACATACTCAATGGTGGCAAGCCAGGTGCATTTTATTTGTTTATCCTCTTTGATTCCCTGTGGTCTAAGTCGATGGAAGGTCCTAGTTTCTGAGGTTGCTGATGGTTAGAGCTTTGAACTTTTGAGTTAGGTCCACATGCTATCACAGGCAATGGAGTTGGATTTAAACCGGATATCTTGGATATGGATGTTATGGAGAGCGTTCTTGAGGTAATGTTACTGATAAGGTTCCATGTGTTTGTGGTCTATCAACTTGTAAAAATCTCATGTGCGTTGAGTATACATGTGCGAGAGGAACAGGTTAGTAGTGAGGATGCTATAAAGATGGCTAGAGAATTGGCATTGAAAGAAGGTCTCATGGTGAGTTTTCTTTTTGGAGATTAGTTTTGTTTGTGCTTGTTTTCTGGTGCTGACTATGGAAACATAACTTGTAGGTTGGGATATCATCGGGGGCTAACACCGTGGCAGCAATAAGACTGGCGAAAATGCCAGAGAACAAAGGCAAACTCATTGTGGTAAGAGAGGAGACAAAGAAACAACTGTTCTTTTATAATACATGTTATGTTTTATATGTTTTTGTGTGTTGTATTGAACAGACGATTCATGCGAGCTTTGGGGAGAGATATCTGTCGTCTATCCTGTTTGATGAGCTGAGGAAAGAAGCAGAAGCTATGAAGCCAGTTTCGGTGGACTGATTTGGTTTTGGTTGATGAAGAAAGACTCTTTACTATATAATATCTTTATCTTGGGAGCAAAATAATTGGGACAACCCACCAAAAACCAAAGTGTCATAAGTAATATATGTTTATATTATATTTTGATGTTAGACATTGGAAGAATAATTTATGTTGATGAGTAATATTGGAAATAAAAGCATTTTATAACCCACCAAAAAAAGTATCATAAGTAATTTATTTTACATATTAATGATATTAGACAAGTGCATGGTAAAGTTACATTCCTAGTAGATTACAAAGCCACAGTTCATAGCTTCTACAACCAGTATGGATTTGTCCCCAAGAAAAAAGTAATATGCATACTCTTTGGCTGTAAGACATTCAAAAGGCAAAAAGGACCAAGAAGTTTAACACATTATAAATTTTGTTTACCAGTATTGCTATACGTTTATGGTTTGAGGAAGAACATTAAGTATCGGTCCATAACTCATGTCCTGTCTCGAGCAGCCATTCGTTCCCAAACACTGGACAGAGATTTGAGATGCATCGTATAACAGCTTCTGCGAAGTAACAAATGTCGTCTTTAGTGTTTCCTTCTTGTTATATCCACCAAAAAAAAAAAAAGATTATACTCCCTCTGTTATAAAAAAAAAACCATATTTTAGAAAAATATATATTTCCAAAAGATATTTTTTTTACATTTTCAATATACTTTTTTATTAAGTAATAATAGTAAATTTTAAATTTCAAAAAAAAAAAAACTAATCATGTTTATTGAATTTTTATTGACTAAAATATATGAATTTTTATTGACTAAAATATATGAAATTTTTATTGACTAAAATTTTAGAAATTTCACATATATTCAAAAAATAATATATTTATAACTAAAATTTAAAATATTTTTTTTAATATATGTGAAATTTCTAAAATTGCGACGAAAGGAGTATTTCATTTGACAAGTGTGAAGTAGGTGAACACTAACAACAAATGAGCATTGACCAATAGCATCACAAGTTCCAAAAAAAAAGGACCAATAGCATCACTAGTCTACAGAATCAAAACACTTTGACTTCAAAAGAAGGAAAAAAAATCCTAACTTAATAAAAGCGAATCAGACCGCACCCACGTGGCAACAGATCCAACGGCCAGGAAAAAATATCTCGTGCTCTCTCTTCATATGTAGGCCACGATATATTCACTCTGTAACTGCTCTGCTCTCATTTTCAAAACAGTTTCTTTTTTTTTTTTTTGTGCAGAAGAATATCCTTAAAGCGTTTTTGACTGATCGATGGGCGTGGTCGATTTGATCACTAGGGTTGACTCAATCTGCAAAAAGTACGAGAAGTACGATCTAGTTAAACAGAGAGAAGAAGCCAACATCTCCGGTGACAACGATGCTTTCACTCGTCTCTACTCCACCTTCGAATCTGCACTCGAAACTCTTCTTCAGGTTAGTGTCTCGTTAACGTCTCTGTCTCGTAGACCATATGATTCTGACGAAACGTTAACGTTTAGAAAACGGAGGACTTGTCGTCTGAGACGAACAGAGCCAAAGCTGTAGCGATGAACGCGGAGATACGAAGAACGAAAGCTCGTTTGCTAGAAGGTGTTCCGAAACTACAGAGGCTTGCTCTCAAAAAGGTTCCTCCACAAGTTTGATATGGGTTTTGATTCTTGTTGTGTTACTGTCTGATGAGAATGGTTTTTTTTTTTTAAAAAGGTTAAAGGGCTCTCACAAGGAGAGCTTGATGCTAGAAATGAGTTGGTTTTGTCGTTGAGAGAGAAGATTGAGGACGTACCAGATGGCTCTGTTCCTACAAATGGTTGGGCTGCTTCAACGTCGTACACTAACATCAGAGTCGACACCAATGTATATGGTAATATATATATATATATATATATATGTAGTCAGACCTCTTGAGCATTGTGTCAGATGTCCCTAGTTATAATCTTTGTAACAGAACTAATATTACATGACATTTAGCAAAAAAAATCTAATATTACATGATATGGTTTTGGGTCTGGACTAGCTTCGGCTCCAAACCTCACCATAATCAAAAAAGAAAAATATATTGTCTTATATGTAGTTTGTACTTATTAGTGCCTCTGTGGTTAAGAAAGACTTGTTTAACTGTATTAGATAACAGAGTGGATAGTGAGTATTTCCAGCAAACTGAAGAGTCTGATCAGTTTAAGCAAGAACACGAGATGAGGAGAGTGAAACAGGCAAGTTTGCGTCTTGTGTGTTGCATGTTATCATCACTTGGTGTGTAATAATATAAAGCGTTTAACTGCGCAAAGCAGGATCAAGGATTGGATTTCATAGCTGAAGGATTGGATACACTCAAGAACATGGCTCAAGACATCAATGAGGTTCACTTTTTTCTTTCTTGTTGACCTTTGTTGATCATATCGTAGTGATTCTCTTAATGCTACTACATACATTACAGGAACTTGATAGACAAGAACCACTCGTGGATGAAATAGATACAAAGGTAAGTGGAACAACGGTTCTTGATCTACTCTCAATGCCACACATGATTCCTTTTTATTTATTTGGTATGTCATTCAGATTGATAAGGCAGCTACTGACTTGAAAAGCACCAATGTGAGGCTCAAGGATACGGTAACTAAGGTGATAATAACACACACGTTACCCTAAGATCGAGATCAGAGTCAAATTTATTTCACAAAATTCTCATTGTATTCTATCTGATTCTAGCTGAGATCAAGCCGCAACTTCTGCATAGACATCATCCTCTTATGCATACTCCTTGGAATCGCTGCTTTCATTTACAAGTAACCTATTTTGTTTCTGCTTACTCTTGAGAAACTAGAATGTTTTGACACTTGAAATGTTGCTTAATTTTCCTTTTATTTTTGTTTTGGGATTTTGCAGCTCGGTGAAGTGAAAACCTGGTAATGCCGCATGACACAATGCATGCACACGCATAGAAGCATGTTCATGTTAGAGTCAAATGAGGAGAGTTTCAGTTTTCATCTGTCTTATTATACAGCCAATCTATCTTTGATGTCTCTGCTAAACTAACCAAAGATAGGATTTCAGTTAATAACTTATGATCAATTCACTTCAGTTATTTCTATTTTCTATATTATTCAGTTTTTAGCATTGTAACACTTAGATCTGTTATTTCATTTTTCTTGTCAAATGCATCAAACACTAATATATATTGATCCAAAAGAGGACAAATCCTTTTGAGTAAGCCGATCAGCAGTCTCTACTAGCCCTGGGCATTCGGGTATTCGGTTCGGTTCCGGGTAAGAACCATTCGGTTCCGGATATATCGGTTAAATCATTCTTATACCCAATAGGTACTTATGAGATTTTGGTTCGGTTTCGGTTCGGTTTCGGTTTGATTTCGGTTTGGTTCTGGGTACCCGTTTAATATGTGAATCGAATATATATATATACAAAATATTTTAGTTAACATGTTAGTTCAAGTGGTCTAGCGGTTACATACTTGCATATTCATTATTAAACAAGAATTTGAGTCACTAAGATGTTAATTTTATAAGTTTTCATTGTATTTTAATATAGAATACTATATATATGTATAATATAAGAGAGTAGGTAAAAGATAATGTGGTATGGTGGTAACAATGTTCTCACTGATCCTATCGAACATGGATTCGAATGTGCTTGATAACATTTTACCTTATATTAGAAAGTTGAAACTTTATTTTTCGGATATTCGGATACCCATTCGGTTTTCGGTTCGGTTCCGGTTTTTCGGATATAGAAATATAGGAACCATTCGGGTATTTGAGGATTTCGGTCCGGTTCCGGTTTCGGATATTTTGCTTCGGTTCCGGTTCGGTTTTTCGGATCCGGTTTTTTTGCCCAGGGCTAGTCTCTACGTCTCCAACGCAAGTCTCTAGATGTTATATTGATCTGCAAGGATAGGCTTGAGTGTATGGACTTGTTCTCATAATCTCATGTAGACTAATTGAATGAGAGAATATATTACATAATCCAAGTGAATGAGCTCCCACTCTACGAGAAGAAAGAATATTTGACATAGATTGCCAAAAAAAAAAAATCTCATAATTAGCCCAGCAGAGTCACTTCAAATCTTTGCCAAGTCCAGATGGTAATGCGATCCAGATGCTAGCAGTATTGTAATTAATATTGACTTCTAAGTGGAGCCCAACCACTCAGCCACGGGTTCTAACTTGTTGTGAGGTTTTTGTACAACCATGTTTATACTAGAGTCTAGACTCTAGAGATAATGTCATCATATTATAAATATAACTTTAAGCCTATACAGTTAACATATTGCACATGATTGACTGTTTGTGTGTGTATACACCATATATGGACTACGAGCCTACTACCATCTAGGGTAACTCGAATTGCATTGTTGTTGCTGTTTGATTGGTTTATTAGAAAGTAGATTCTCTAGGACATAAAATCTAGAGCAGTTCCATGAAAAAGGATGATGATGATTTGTAATAGTCATCTTTTCAATCATTGTCCAAATAGTATATGCCACTTGACCCATGTTTAACCTACCCACTTTCAATGGTCTTTCTCCACATTGATTTCAAAGTATTCTCTTCTCTCTAGCAAATTTCAACCACACGTGCAGTAAAATGTTGGTATATCTTAACTTACCTATACTGATTCTCAGTTATAAGAAGAATTTCAGAACATTAAGACTGGGATTGATTTTCATTTTATGTTTGTCATGTAGAAGCACAAAAATCATCCTGTTCTATATTGAGGTATAATTTGAATTTCTAAGCAAATCATATTTTAACTTAAAAACTTTATCACTCTCAATTTATTTCAGTTACCTATACAGATAGAAATATGCATTTATTTCCTTTTAGGTTGGTCTTTGAACCATGGTTCATTTCATTTCGGATCACGATTTAGATTCGTTGCTAATGAATAAAAAAATGGCCGGGTTTCGAGATTTTTGATATTTTTATTGAAATAAAGCATGTTTAATTAGCTATCACGTTTGAATTGACTGATCGATCTCCAGACAAAGCATGTTACCAGATTGTGCCTTTACGCATTACCATGAATCCTTGATCCACTGAATTTAGATCCTTTTGGTTAAATACCCTGTTCGAAAACGCGGCTGAGGCGGCCGGAAAGTCGCCGGAAAAACGTGGTGCGGCCTCCAACCGTGGCGATTTGACCATAGGCGCTTACTTAATCGGATAAGTTTTAAAACTCATCAAAACTGTCGATTTGGAATCCAAGATTGATTATTCTTTAGCAAATTAGTTATATATTAATTAAAACATATAAGATTAGTAAGAAAAACAATAGAAATCGCAAAAAAAAAAAGAGAGGCGGCTGTAACTTGTTCTGAAAATCGCAGATGTGAGGAAGAAGATAAGGTTATTTCTGTAATTTCAATTTCATTTAACCTAAAACTGATTAAATAGATCAAAAACGCACTAGGGGATTCGATCCTGCGATGGGTGACACTTATCAAAGGTTGCTGACCACTACACCATGCGTCAATATTGGCAATAATTCACATATTTAATATATAAACCGATAAAACCGCATATAAGTACATTAAATTACTCCCCGATTAATCCCCGTATAATATCCGATTAATTGATTCGGCGCTAGGCCCTGCTCGAGCGCACGCGTTACGCCTAGCGTATTTTCGAACAGGGGTTAAATATAAAGATAACAGATGAGACTGGCTTTAAAATATTTATTACCATAATTTACAAAATAATACAGAGATGTGGTCACTGCTCCGTGGTCAGAGACATGTACTGACACGATCTTAACTACTCCTGTTAAAAAGTTAATCCTATCACCAGATTAAAAGTTACTCCATTTATGTATTGATAACAATCAGAATTAATTAAAACAGCATAAGTTACTATAAATAGAAATTTAACCTCATGACTTTCAATCTGCAAATAAACCACCACTTGACTTGACTAAAATTTGGATCAGATCAGTTTATCCAGATCTCTTTTAATTCAGTTTTTTAGTTTGGTTCGCACAGTTTATCTAAAGGGATAACTCACTCACCCCATATATTTAATTTTCAATCTCAACAAAAACTACTTTGTTTTCATTTTTTGATTTGGTAATGTTTATTGCTCATATCATTTCATATGTATATACACACACACACATGAAAGCGTGGCAAATTCTAATGTTAGCAAGGGTGAAAAAAAGCAAATTTAAAAGTACAGGGGTTGAAAAGTCAAAAAAAAAAAGACACAAGGAGGGAATAGAATCTATAGTTCCGTGACGGGACAGTACTCACTGTGGAAGTCATGAACACCAGAAGCAGCCCACAGCCGTTGATTAAACTCCTCCTGCATCTCATCCGGAACAAACGGCGTCCTGCAGAGCGGACACGTCTTCTGGTCGTGATCCATCCAACGGTCCAGACAGCTCCTGTGGAATATGTGTCTGCAGTTTCTCAGCCACCGGATCTCCTGCTCTCCCTCGAACTCGTAGAGACACACGGCGCAGCTCTCCGGCAGATCCTCGCCGGAGGAGGAGGTAACGACGTCTTCGAACTTGATGACGGGTAGGATCTCGCGGATTAGTAAGGCGGAGAAGGGGGAGCGGAGCTCGGGTATTCGGGTCGGGTAGGATGTGTAGTCGGGCCAGGTCTGGTCCATTTCGAGGAAGTCGGAGAGGCCCAAGAAGCGGAAGAGGGAGAAGACGACGGTTCTGATGAGGGTTAGGATGGAGAGTGTTTGTACGAAGAGCTTCGGGAGGAAGACCTCTGTGTAGCCTACGGGAAAGCCCATTGGACAGCTAGAGAGAGAGAGAGAGTTTGAGTGATAAAGGTTTGAGTTTTTTAATAAAATACAGAGAGTTTCTTTTATAGAGGAGGAAGAAGAAGAGGTTAAACGACGTCGTGTCATCTGGGATCGGTTTTTGATAGAGTTAACCGACTGTGACGTTTGTTAGAAGAAGGGTAAAAAAGTGGGGAAAGCAACAAAGGGAACAAAGATTGGTCTGTGAGATGTGGATCTGTCACCAGCATTGTTAGATTATTTTATTCGTCTGCCGTGCGTCTCTACTGTGTTACGACCATGTTTAGGAATATAAAACATCTGCAAGTTGCACGACGGACCGGCACACGTGGTACGTGCGGTTGATAGGAGAGGTTGATGTGGATGTGGTTTCGTCCTATTATTCAAATTTTTATATGAAATTCATTGCATATTACTTACTATTCGGTTGATGTGGATGTGGTTTGGTATTCGTTGTATATTACTGTTTTTTCACGTGAAGTTTACTCCAAGACAGTAGAAAGAACAAAGACCTGGTACGTACGTTCTCTGGACATTTATTTCATCGAAACACAAGGAATCCATCGTTATATATATATTTTGAATAATTTTCAAATATAACGATGAATCAATCCATCGTTATATTTGAAAACAAAGGATGTTAAAATGATCAACGTTCGTTAACTACTAGCTTAGTAAGGACAAAAATCGAACGGCTGGGCTTCGTTACGTGAATCATACGTCAATAGAGTTCTATCTGATGCCTAGTCTCTATTAGCGTTTACTGAGAATTTTGCTTGTCCTTTTCGTGTTCCTTTCAATTGTTTCTTTACTTCATAACAAAGGATGGAATATAGAAGAAAAAGGAAACAGTTTTATTTCATAATCACATCTGCTATAGTCTTTGTAACTATTATGTTATTTAGTTTTATTTCAGCAAGTTTACACATTTCACACACAACAAAATATAGAAAATCTTGTGATTCTATGTTGGTATAGGTCACTCGGTCTGACTGTAAATAACTAAATATCAACGAATTAGACTACTCATAAACTAATTAAATTTTGGTGACTATACGTCTTTATTGGGCTGGATTTAATTTGAAAATTTGACTGTAAAGGAAAAAGACATCAAGAGGAGTTAACATGACAAAAGCAAAAGTTAAAAATGAAGAAAGTAAAGAGAAACACGAGAGAAGGCCAATTTGTGTGGTGGGTCATGGACACTTAAAAGAGAAGGGAATAGAGATGATTAATAAAGAAGAAGAATCAGTCTTTATCTAAAACCCTCTCCATTTCGAAAACGATTAAAGATAGAAAAATCAATTGTTTAACCGAGTGGTGGGGCGAAGAGAGATATAGGAGACAAGTCGTCGGTGGTAATGATCCTTCCACCAACCGGCAATGGTTCATGGCTCTACTCTGATCGGACAAATGTCGTTTTAGCCGGAGTTGACACGAAACTAGCCATACTTTTGGTTTATCATAACTAAAATCGTATTTTAGATAATTATCAAGTGATTGTATTATATCGTAATCTAATAAGGTATGTCTGAACACATTCGCATAAGATACATTTCATACAAGTATGGTTTTGTTATAGGAGACTGTATGACACACAATAAGAACCAATATATAATTAAAAAAATGGATACTTTTGGTATATTCATGAATCATGAAGCTGTGTTTCTTACTTTTTTTTCTTGGTCTGAAGTTGATGTCTTAATTAATTTAACACTTTTCCCCCGCTGAAAACCAGCAATCTATGATGTCTTATTATAAATCCCATAAACCGTAAATGATTATTCCTTGTACTATAGAATTCAACTTTTGGTATTAGCCTATGAAGAACTTCCACGAAAATACACAAAAATTCAACAAAACTCATAAAGTATCAACATTTGAGCTCATTTTAGGGTTGCTATACTAAAATTATTCAACATCGTTTTGACAATACGTGGTGTACTATATTGAAACATTGATATTCAAATAGAAACCTATGAATTGATATTTGATAATTAATAAATACGATAAATTAACAAAAATATTATTTCCAAGTTAAATCGTTTTAAAATATGACACAAATCAATAAAATAGTACAATAATATTTTTTAAAAAATTTCATATAAATATAGAATCCCAACAAAATCGTAAATTAATTGTTTTTCTATATACAATTTATATAAATACAGAGAAAACATTACATTATATATTCTATATACTATGAAATTATCTGTAATTTTTCTAAATATTTTAATAATACGAAGTAAAATTATATGTAAAACTATATTTAAATTATACGAAACAGATTTTATATACAACAAATACTATAATAAAATAATATTAAACTTGAATTTCTAAAATTTTGATTATTGTATATACAGTAAAACCAACTATTTCCTTCTTTTTTTTAAAAAAATAATATACATTTTGAAATGAATATATCTAAATTATTTTTGTAAATAAATAAATTGTTATAATCTTAACATTATTAATTTATTGAGTTTTTATTGTATATCATTTATTTTAAAAACTATTTAGTCAGATTTACTCGAGAATGAGATGTAATACAGACATGCACAGAATATCAATACACATTAAATAATTCTGTAGACACAATGTCACGAGTTTCAAACCAAACCGTTGATCTTAACTAGTCACCCAACATGCATGTTCTAATGTTATATTACGCGACAAAAACACAAGGAATTTGTCAATTACAGTCGGTCCAATTAATCAAAAGAAGAAGAAAAAGAAGCTCTAAACCGATAAGGGAAAGGTATGGAGATCGAGTGTCGATTAGGAATTGCTGTAATGAGGCCGAGACAGTCACATGGCCCTCTCGTTTCTATGCCTTTCATCTCATCTCCAATCTATCCCACACTTCTCCTTGTCCTGTCACTGTTTAGTTTTTGGTTACTCGCACCATCTCTTTCTCTAGTCCCATCATGAACGATACGATTATACTTGATTGACTCTTTTTTGTTCTTTTATAAACTAATTTATACGATAATCCCAACATCATGATTCAGTATTTGATTTTTTTCAAGTGATGTTTTGGTGGAATCTGAGGCTCAATCATTACTTTATTTGCAACAGAAAAAAAAAACATTTAGATGACTAAAGTCACGCCAATACATTTTTTATTTTACGCAATATTAATAATTTTAATTGAGAACTACGATCAAATCTTATGTTACAAAAAAAAAAAAAACTACGATCAAATCTTAATTATTGGAGTTCATATGTAAGTCTCTTCTGAGTTAGCAATTTTATTTGTTTACTTAAAATGGAGTATATATGCCCTGAACCTGAATAACATGATTTTTGGTGTTGTTTTGCATGTGTAGTGTTGGAAATAACAGTAATTAGGTAGTACAGTTTATATGTGAATGATAAAAGAAAACATAGTGTTTGTTAATCAGTAAGTGTTTGTTTGCTGATGTGTTGCACTGTTTTGTTTCCTGTTAAGTAGGGTAGTTTGAAAAAGACTTGTATGTACGCATATCGTTATAATAAGATTTCGACAAATTACACAAGGATATAGAAACCTAATAATTTTGCTAGTAGGTGTCGTCTTGTCTTTCTCGTAAACGCCACATGGTACCACTTCATGTATTTTTGTCCTTAGACCATGGACCATGGACCATGGTACCACTCCATGTTTTCATTTGTAGTTTCATGAGAAATAGAGTGCATTGAATTTGTAGAAGGTACATGTACTCCATCAGGTCTTGAAAATGTAAAAACCATAGGTTTTTTCTAGACGGCTATATCTTTATCAAAAGTATGGGCTTTTGTATTATTTTCGGCCCAATTTGATTTTTTTTTTTTTTTTTTTTTGTGAAACTCAGTTAATTAAAGCTAGTATTTTCATATAGAGAATCTGATCTAATCTATGAATAAACATTTTGTTTATACTGTACATCAGATATAGCTTCTCTTTGTGCTTCTTCTGCCATCGCCGCCATTTCTTCTCCAGGGTAAGCTCATTTTCTTCTCTACTGTCTGATCCCTTCATGTAACGTAGTGATGTATTGGTGACGTCCCTCTTTTGTAATCTGAGTGTGCATGTGTGAAATGTAAAAAAAAAAAAGAGAACAGTGATCATTGAAGAACAACGGTTTACTATACATATTTAGTAGCACTAACACCGATCTAGAGTTACATACAGTATGATTTTACTCGTTATTTTTATTATAATAATTTCTTGGGTGGGAAGAAACTGAGGCTGAAGAGGAAGTTGAGTGTTCCAGCTGTTTCCACTTCGGCTGCGTCCGTGCGGGCCGTCGCAGCGGATCCCGAGAGACCAATCTGGTTCCCCGGAAGCACTCCTCCAGAGTGGCTCGAGGTAGCCTCCCTCGGGTTTAATCCCCTTGGTCTTTGTGAATGTTATTTAATATATGTTTTTTATTAGGTTATTATTTTCATAATTCGTCTAACCAAATATTGACAAACCGTGCATGTGTCAGCATCTGACCCGGATAGTTTAAAATGGAACGCACAAGCAGAGCTAGTCCAGTTTCGGTAGGCAATGCTCGGTGCCGCCGGGATATTTATCCCGGAGTTTCTAACCAAGATCGGTATCCTCAACACGCCGTCGTGGTACACTGCCGGAGAGCAAAGTATTTCACGGATAAAACCACACTCTTCGTCGTGGAGCTCATCTTGATCGGCTGGGCCGAGGGACGTAGATAGGCTGATATCATCAAGCAAGGTAGCGTGAACACTGACCCAATCTTCCCAAACAACAAACTTACGGGGATAGACGTGGGATACCCGGGCGGGTTATGGTTCGACCCATTGGGTTGGGGATCCGGTAGCCCGGCTAAGATCAAGGAGCTGAGGACTAAAGAGATCAAGAACGGAAGGTTGGTTATGTTGGCAGGTGATGGGTGCTTGGTTCCAACATATATACACTGGGACTGGTCCTATTGATAACCTTTTTGCACATCTTGCTGATCCTGGCCATGCCACTATCTTCGCTGTAAGTGTGATCCGAATAGATTTTGGTTTTGTATGGTCTGAGCTACTCAGTTGTTTTTAACTAGCTTTTGTGTCTTTTTACAGGCCTTCACCCCCAAGTGAGACGTCAAAAAGGGAGGATGCGTTCATGGGATCAAGTTTGTACAAATATCGATACTGAACTTAAAGAATAATCTATTTATATAAATTGTGGTTAATGCAAATTAATTACATTTCCATCAGGGGTCCTATGAGAGTGGATCTCTTCAATTTTTTGTTGGTTCATTAATCTTGTGAGAAGGAAACACACTTCTAGTTCCAACTAAGCAACAACTGCCAATTACAATACAAGACTGTGGATACTCAAAATCTATAATGCAGAATATTTTGAAACCCAACCTTAGAAAGATGAATCTCATATAATTTTATTTTCAATGGAATTTTAGATGATTTTGGATAAAATTAATAGGAAAGCTATTTTGATTTTGATTAAATTACTTAGAAAAAAAAAGATTTTAAAATAATTTTTCAAAATCACAAATTTAATAATACTATATTTTAAAAGAGTTTTAAAAATTTATGCTTGAAAAATTTTAATACAAATCACTAAGAAATCTAGATCATATACACTCTCATTGGAAAAAATAAATCCAACTTAAGAAGCTGTTTAATCATAGTTTCAAATTATGAAATGATGATTAAAAATTAAACATCATAATCATATGGATCGTTTTGAAAAACCCACTGGGCCTTAAGTTCTGTAATTCTTAACCGTTTCATCCGTTCAAGTCCGGTTTTCACTGCCAGTACCTAAACCGAATAGACCCGTAAAATTAAAACCCGATCCAAATAAACCGATCGGTCTAATTGTTGTCTCCAATTTTCATAGCTCCGTTTATGGATCTGCGAGATCCGTCTCCTTCCTCCTCTCCTCGAGGCAAATCCTCATCGTAGAGAGAGAGAGAGAGAGAGTGATACTGCTAAACGATTCAAAGTTACAAAGAGAAGAAGCACAAGATGTATATGGCTTACGGATGGCCACAGGTGATCCCGCTTCTACCGGGATCATGTCCGTCTTCTCAGAGAATCGTCTACCTCAAGCTCGCCGGCAAGCTATTGCTGGTTGTATCTCCGTCTCACTTCGAGCTTTGGGGCTCTTCTCAGGTTTTTTTTGCTTAATTAATCACCTCTGGCATTTTTTCCGAAAATTAAAGGCTTAGATTTCGTTAGATTAATTAGCTTAACACTTGAAATGGATCAACAGCAACGAGTGAGGTTGGGGAAGTACATTAGAGATGAGAAGTCTGTGCGTGAAGAAGGGGAGAATCTGCAGGCTGTGTGGAGTCCTGATTCCAAATTGATTGCTGTTCTTGTAAGTTCTGTTCAATATGTTCATGAAATCTCTAGGCCGTGGTGGTTAGGCGTCTTATAGATAGATTATTGTTTAGACGGACGCCTAGATTATTATTTTAAAAGCCTTCGTTTTTAGATCCGATTTGCCAAGACTGATTTTTAGAAGAATAGTGTAAAGATGATTTCTTGGCTAACAATTTTTTTTTTTTTTTGTTGTTGTTGATTTGCAGACGTCATCTTTCTTTCTACATATATATAAAGTAAAGTTTATGGATAAACGAGTAAAGACTGGGGAGAGACAGCCTTCTGAGTTGTGTTTTGCAAGCATATCTCTTTTGCTAAGTGAGCAGGTCCCTTTTGCTGGGGAGGTCTTGTCTGTGTAAGTGCCGAGCCCAATAGTTACTATTTGTTTCCGTAGCAATGTATTGTGGGGTTTGGAAGTGTAAAGTGAGTTTCTTTGAACTTTGTGCAGGAGCAATTTTGTGAGAGACAGCAAAACTATGCTTTTGGGACTCTCTGATGGATGTTTATATAGTATTTCCTGGAAAGGAGAGGTAATGTGTTGATCTGCATGTTTCATTGGCCTTAGTCACTGCATCTTTTCTTGACTTTTTTACTTCTTTTTATATTTTTACTAGTTTGGTGGAGCTTTCACCATTGGTTCGCAACGTTCTGATAGCAACGATGATAGGCTATTGTCTTACCCCGTCGGTAATGGGCTAGTTTCTGGAGTAGCTTCGGCAACACTTCCATCTGATGATAAAATATCGACCAAATCGCCTATTGTTCAGCTGGAGCTCTGCGCTTCTTTGAAGTTATTGTTTGTGTTAAGCTCTGATGGGCAGCTAGTGGTATGTTCTGTGAATAAGAAAGGTTTAAAATATACTGAGAGCATTAAAGCGGAGAAGAAGTTGGCTGGTGATGCGGTTTGTGCATCAGTGGCTTCAGAGCAACAAATTCTTGCTGTGGGTACAAGAAAAGGGGCGGTGGAACTATATGATCTTTCACAATCGGTCTCTCTCTTACGTACAGTTTCTTTGCATGACTGGGGGTAAGTAACTTATTAGTTGTCACTATGAAACACAACACCTGGGTATATTCTGTTAGTAGATTGGAAGGTTCAAGTACTCTTATTTTACTAGAAATGGAAGTTTAGAAGTGTTTATTCCCTTGATATATTGGGTACATTGTTGATAATTTTTTTTTTGAAACTTGCAGTTATTCAGCGGATTACACTGGGCCTGTGAATGACATTGCATGGACGCCTGATAATTCTGCTTTTGCGGTTGGGTGGAAGTCGAGAGGACTTGCAGTTTGGTCTGTTTCGGGATGTAGGTTGATGTCAACTGTCCGCCAAATTGGGCTGAGCTCTGCATCTTCCCCTAAAATAAACCCAAACCAAGACTCTAGATACGAACCGCTGATGAATGGTACTTCAGCCATCCAATGGGATGAATATGGATATAGATTATTTGCTACAGAGGAGGCATCTTGTGATAGAATCCTTGCATTTTCTTTTGGAAAATGTTGCTTAAACAGAGGAGTTTCAGGAAAAACTTATATTCGTCAGATAATGTATGGCGAGGATAGACTACTCATGGTTCAGGCGGAGGACACTGATGATCTTAAGCTTTTACATCTAAAACTTCCAGTTGAGTACCAACATATCTGTTCTCCCATTTGCTCATTCCCATTTCACGTCTTGAAATAAATTTGTTATATACTATTTTCTTGGTCCAGGTTTCTTATATTACTCAGAATTGGCCTGTTCAACACGTGGCAGCTAGCGAGGATGGGCAATACCTGGCTATTGCTGGTTTACATGGTCTGATTTTGTATGACGTTAGATTTAAGAAATGGAGAGTATTTGGAGATGTCAGTCAAGAACAACAGATTCATTGCAAGGGTTTGTTATGGTTGGGGAAGATTGTCGTAATTTGTAACTACATCGAATCTTCTGAGACGTAAGTTCAAATCTATATTACTAGTTTAGTGATTATACTTCACTGGCTATATTTAAGAAAGTGCGATTTAGTAGCATTATTGTGATTAGTATTCCTGGGCATTTTGTCTTTTGAATGTTGTTTCAGTCCACGTGTATGTTATTATTATTGCAGGTATGAATTGCTTTTCTATCCAAGATATCACCTTGACCAGAGCTCTTTACTTTGTCGTAAAGTGCTGCTTGGCAAACCAATGGTGATGGATGTTTACCAGGATTATATACTTGTATCTTATCTTCCGTTCATCATCCACGTATACCATGTCAAGTTATATGGTGAATTGACACCTTCAAGTAAAGCATATCTAGAGGTTAGTCTTTTTTTGCCCCATTTATTTGATGCATTAGTTACTGTTGACATGCACAATGTAGACTTTTAACTTTCAAATGTGAGGGTTTGAGTTGCTTTTCATGCACCTTAAAGTGATAAAATGACAAACAGCTTTCCACAGTAAGAGAATTGTCTATCATGACTGCAAAGAGCCATCCAGCAGCAATGCGATTTGTTCCTGACCAGCACCCGAGAGAACGCGACGTGGATAGTGATAATTTGTCTTCTGATCTGTCAGACAGGGAACCCTCAAGGTAATTATCAGTAGAGTAGAACATCCATTTCAGCTTATAAGTTTATTATGAATGCCTTTTTTTGTCTTCGTAGGTGTCTTATACTGCGGGGAAATGGGGAGCTTTCACTTCTTGATTTGGTTGATGGACGAGAGAGGGAGCTTACAGACTCAGTTGAACTATTTTGGGTGACATGTGGTCAATCGGAAGAAAAGACTAATCTCGTCGAGGAAGTATCTTGGCTAGATTATGGGCATCGAGGAATGCAGGCAATTCTTCCAATTCATAGCTGTCTTTTATAATTCTAAGATTGTTCCCTGTCTTTCGTTCTTACATGATTTTTTTTCACCCCCTCTATTGCAGGTTTGGTATCCTTCTCTAGGAGACGATCCTTTTATCCAAGAGGATTTCTTGCAGGTATGCATGCTAACTAGAGTCCGTTTCTTACAGATATTAGCTTGCCTTTCTGTGACAACAATAAACGTTTATACATCCAAACAAATCTATCACTTGTTTTTCTTACTTATTGATCTATCAAATCAATGCGTTTATTTTATGTTACATCCTTTAGTTGGATCCAGAGTTAGAATTTGATCGTGAGGTGTATCCACTGGGACTTCTACCAAACTTTGGTGTCGTTGTTGGAGTTTCTCAAAGAATGTCTTTCTCGGCAAGTGCAGAATTTCCATGTTTTGAGCCTACACCTCAAGCTCAGACCATACTCCATTGCCTGCTCCGACACCTCCTTCAGGTATGTATTGGTCATGTCCTCGTTATTCTCTAGTTAGAATTGTCTCTTCTATCTTCCACTTTCCAGTCTCTCTACCTTTATTCATTTTTAAAAATCTTTTCTCATACTGATGACAGCGGGATAAAAATGAAGAGGCGTTACTCTTAGCACAATTATCTGCAGAGAAACCTCACTTCTCCCATTGCTTGGAGTGGCTTCTTTTTACAGTTTTTGAGGCAGATATTTCTCGGTATCCAATTTCTAAAAGAATTTCTTAAAGCATCTCTCATATGTATACTTTCTTAGCCGTCTTGTCTTGCTTCACTTCATTTTGATTTTGTTTTGCACAAATTTGTGTCATAATACAAATTTCAGGCCAAATGCAAACAGGAGCCAGATCTCAGGACCTGGACATCTTAAAAAATTATCCCTTCTGCGGAAAGCCTGTGATTTAATAAAACATTTCCCGGAGTACTACGATGTGGTTGTGAATGTTGCTAGAAAAACAGATGCCCGTCACTGGGCTGATTTATTCAATGCTGCTGGGATTTCAACAACGTATGTTTCTTTGTCTCCGTGTTTTGCCTTGGCCTTTGTCTTCTCTTAACGCTTATGAAACTATGTTTTTTAGTGGGCGACACTTGAATAGTTAACAATTGTTAAGATGGAAAACTTCTCTGCTCTTTTTTGTTAACTTAACTGTATTATATATATGCTACAGAACTTGATGTTCTCTTTTGGTTTTAGGTTGTTTGAAGACTGTTTCCAGCGGAGATGGTATCGAACAGCAGCTTGTTATATACTTGTAAGACTTGGAAGTCCTTAGCCCTTAAAGAATTTGTTCTTGTTAATGGTGTTATCAACAAAACCCAGTCTTCTGTTTGTTACTGGCCAAGTAGCAGTGCCAGTCTTGATTTGATTAAAATTCCATGGGACAAAAGCGCATGGAGTTACTGTTATAGATCACTGTAGAAACCTGTTAGGCTATGTTTCGAATCGCACGCTGAAGTATATAAATGGCGCAGGTGATTGCCAAACTAGAAGGTCCTGCTGTCAGTCAGTACTGTGCATTACGACTATTGCAGGTACGTTTGGCTGTCTATACTTTTCCGACTTCTTGCTCCTTCTGTTCTTAAGACAAGCAAGCACCTTTGTACATTTGCAGGCGACACTTGATGAGTCCCTCTATGATCTTGCTGGAGAGCTGGTATGCATTCGATCTTCTTGTTGTTTGTTTTACATGGGAAATTTAAATGATGTTTGTCTCATATGCCTGATCACGTCTGAAGGTGAGGTTCTTGCTTAGATCTGGAAGAGAAATTGAGCAAACGCCAACAGAATCAGATACAGTATCATCGCCTAAGCTTCTCGGGTTTCTTATTTTCGGTTCCAGCCACAAGAAGTCATTACTGGATAAGAGGTTGAAACTATAACTCTGTTTCTGATTCTTGATTTTCTAGTGTGATACAATTGCCTTCTTATCAATTCATTTGATTAATGCGTCTCTGGAAGTAGCTCGTCGTTCAAGGAGCAAAGTCCTCACGTTGCTTCTGTCAAGAGCATACTTGAGAGTCATGCCAGTTACTTGATGTCGGGTAAAGAACTTTCAAAGCTAGTCGCCTTCGTTAAAGGCACCCAGTTTGATATTGTGGTACGTCAACACTTAGCTGAACATCTCTCACCTGTCTATAGCTTGACCTGCAATACAAATTATTTACTAAACAACAATCCCAAAATTTCAGGACTTTCTTCAAAGAGAAAGATACGGCTGTGCTCAACTGGAGAATTTCGCAGCAGGACTTGAACTCATTGGGCAAAAGGTACGAATCAGATCCATTTTTCGTTTCTTCTGATTTTCGAATTCATGTTCTCTTGATCTTACCTCTAAAAGTCTACTATTGAATCCATAGCTGCAAATGAGTGAGCTACAGAACCGGTTAGATGCAGAGTTTCTATTGGCTCAGATGTGTTCTGTCAAGTTCAAAGAATGGATAGTTGTTCTTGCCACACTTCTACAACGATCCGAGGTTTGAAATCTTTTAGTCTCCACCATTGTATCACAACCTGGAAAACATCACATTGACATAAACGAAGTTGTTTTAATTTATCTTGTCGCAAACGCAGGTTCTTTATGATATATTCCGGTCTGATCTAAGGTTGTGGAAAGCATATAGCATGACATTACAGGTAAAAACTCATAATCAAACCAACCCATATGGCCATGTGTCGGACTCCTCTTTAAAAGAATTGTTCTTTGTTTCAGTCACACTTGGGTTTCTCTCAGTACCATGACTTACTCCAGATCTTAGAGGAGAAACTATCAGCCACCGCAGGAGAAGGAAGCAGTAGAGGTTCCATCTCTTGATATAATAGTCTTTTTTTTTTTTGGAGCTTTGTCACACTATTAAACACTTTCGGCCCCTTACAATTTTTCACGTTCGTGTAGATATAAACATGAGTGATCCCGATTTAAATAAGAAATACATCTCCCTCGTTTGGATTTATACGAATAAGAAATATTATTTTGTCACCTTTGTTTTGTACCACACAACAAAGGTTAAAAACAAAATAGTATATGAATGGTGACTAGTTGTGGCTTTTGGCCACTATTATGAAAGAAAATAGTAGATTAGAGATTTTTAAAATGAATATTTTTGTTCGAAGAGAGAACAGAATTTAAAAACTGAAAAAGAGGAAGGAAGATAAGCACCCGTGACCGTTAGAAAGCGTGGAGGCGTGAGAAGTGGGTCGGCAGAAGTGGATGCTGAGTGGAGTTGAACGTGGGGACACACTCAAAGTTCACGAGATAGCCTTTTTTTTTTGAACACAAACTAACTTTCATTCATCAACTTTCTTGAGTACAAATACAAGAGGGAATTATCCATCCTCTTTGATGAAAAGCATAAACTACAACAACAAACCAAATTAAGAAAGATAAATCTTCAAAGGAAGATGACAGCGAATTCAAGACAAGGCTCGAATGCGTCGATCCGACAGAGTCGGACAGCTGAAACTTAGTCACATAATGTGACGTTGAGGGACAACCCTCACCTGCGAGACAACACATGGTAATCTCGGTTGCATCTTCTGGCCCCGTACAGACCGCTACGCAAGATAACAAACCGGTGATAAAGCTGAATCCGAAGCTCGGCAGCGAGGCCGAGAAATCATCTCCTTCCATGGGAAGAAGGTATGGTGGAAAAATCCTCTCTTCCAAAGACGAGGAAGAGCAGAATGGAAACCGTCTCGGTGAATCCACCGATAAATTCTTCGTAACAAGATAATATGCCATTATACGCAAATTTAAGGCCCCAGTGAACCCACCGGAAATCCTTATCAAACAAGTCAATATCAAAACCACATTTTTCAAAAATATCAGAACAATCAGTACCTTCAAAAGTAGTACCGTATTTATTGGTTTTGTGTAACTGGTTTGTGGGCTATCATAATAAGGGAGCTTTGAAGTCCAGGCCCAATTAGTAATCACCCTTGGCCCAACCAAAGACGATAGATTGAGTGACGGGAAGGAGAGGATACAGACGTCAGAGATGAAAACTCCGGTGGCGATGGATACACGGCCGTCTAGTGAAGGACGGTGCGCTTCAGCGAGAGGCGAGCTTGGACCACCGGAGAAGATGGGTCCTACAAACAGACAGATCGGAAGAGCGGCACAGTGGATCTCCTCGGAATCCCGGAGAGGACCGTCAACATCTACGTTTGTCAAGCTGGATCTGGTGGAAGAGGTCCGGGAGGGGCTCGTCCTTATCAGGTAGCACGATATTGGTACTGGACCCTTGGAAAACAGTGGAACCCCACATACACAAGGGTATAGATTACCGCGACCGAGCACTAGATGTGGTAGAGATGGCGGGCGACACTGTCGGAGAGGCTTAGATCTAAAGGTTTGGGGGTGACTGAAGCTGTCCGGCAAGATGGAGAAGTGGGGAGACCCCCAGAAGGTCACGGATCCGGTGTCCCAGATTCTGAAACGAAGACACGAGCGGTGGAAACGATTAGAACATGGTGGTGAATGATCTGAAGACGATGAGTAGCAGGAGATAGAGCACAAGGCCCGACGCCGGCGGCCAGAGGCCTCACCGGCGTCGAGAGAGATGTTGTTTGTCGACTCCTGTTCACGAGATAGCCTACTTTGCTGAAACAGATAACAATTATTAATAATAACTCATATTAAGCATTACATTAAGGATAACTTTTTTATTTCTGTATTTTGTAATCTTCTCTTTCGACTTTAACATGGCCTGGCACATTCTCATATGTATTAATGGAGATGCTCTTACATGAGCTTGCAAAATTTGTGTGGGATTAGATTTCACTTGAGATCATAAATCTTGTTTATTCACATTTTAGTCTACTTGCCGTAAGTAGTAACGAGAGAGTAATAAAAGATGGTATGAAGAGTTTAGTTGAAAGAGACAAGAATTATTGTTTGTACTCTACACTCACAAGTCACAAGTCACAAAGAGACAATCAATCACCCATTCTTGTGTTACTTATTCAAAACTCTAACATAAGAACCCGTGAGTCTCATGAAATTGACATCGTTCAGCTCCCATTTTCTCAAATTTGAAACAGATTATGTTTCTTCTACGTGTATAGGAAGTTATGTGCAACATAAAAACCCGTGAGTCTAATGAGATTGACATTGTTCAGCTCCCATTTTCTCAAATTTGAAACAAATTATGTTTCTTCTAGATTGTATACGAAGTTACGTGCAACATAAAGAAAAGAAAGAAAAAATGTATAGCAGTGACCGTTTTATGATGTTGTATCATATGTACCGTAATGAACGCAGCTATGAATTCGAATTAGAGTGATGACAACATGGCATAGAACAATGTACGCAACTAATAAGTTATGGGGTCTTAAATACCCATAATCATCAGATGTCATACGTTAAGTTAGTTATGAGTATTCAGATTTCATTTTTCCCTTTAGGCCATACTGAAGATATGCCTCCGTTTGGACTTTGGTAGTATATCGGCCATAATGAAGATATGCCTTCGTTTGGTTATCTTTTTTTTTCTGACGACTCTTGTCACCACTATATCTCGCAATCAATTAATATACCACTAAGTGATAAAACTTATAAGATCAGCAAACACTCAAGACAAAAAGAGGTCTCATTCTTTCTTCTATCTCAATGATTTCTCCGCTTATAAATACTCATTCACCTCCACGTCTATCCTCACAAACCATTTAATCAGCCACTCCACATCTACAAAGGTCACATGTCACAAGTAAGCATCTCTCTCTCTCTCTCTCAAACACAAACACAAACACAAACACATACACACACAAAATGGTTAAACAAACCCACCATTTTGGTTTCAGTATTAATCAATTATTCATTATATTTCATGAACATAAGGCTCACCTTTTCACATGCACCTTTATTCAACTTTTTTATTTTAATTCTCTTTCTTTCTTTCGTAGGAAACCATGAAGAACATACTCTCCTGCATAGTTACCATCATAACCCTCTCCATCCTTACAAATCATACTCAAGGAAGAAAAGTATCACAGTCATATGAAACGTTCGAGTACACAGCCATCACATGCAGATCCCACAGTGCCTCCATAACAGAGTTCGGTGGCGTCGGAGACGGCAAAACACTGAACACAAAGGCCTTCCAGAGCGCCGTAGATCATCTCAGCCAATACTCATCCGACGGCGGAGCTCAGCTCTTTGTCCCCGCCGGAAAATGGCTCACCGGAAGCTTCAGCCTCACGAGCCACTTCACTCTGTTCCTTCACAAAGACGCTACTCTCCTCGCTGCTCAGGACTTGGAAGAGTACCCGATTCTAAAAGCCTTGCCTTCTTACGGAAGAGGACGTGACGCCGCCGGTGGAAGATTCGCTAGTCTTGTCTTCGGAACTAATCTCTCTGACGTAATCATTACCGGTAAAGTTTCATTGAATTATTCAAAAAAAAAAGTTTAATTGTTTCTTTTTTTTCTTTCTTTCCAATAGTTAATTTTAAATATTGAGAGGAATAATTGTAGCCGTTGGATGATATTATTACAGGAAACAATGGTACCATCGACGGTCAAGGATCGTTTTGGTGGCAGAAGTTCCACGGTGGCAAGCTTAAGTACACTCGGCCGTACCTGATCGAGTTAATGTTCTCCGACACCATACAGATATCGAATATAACGCTCGTTGATTCCCCGTCGTGGAATATACACCCGGTGTACAGTAGGTAATATTATATTTTGTGTCACACCTTTCACCTAATACCGTGCACTAGTCCCAGAAGAAGAAAAATTAAAATCCGAGTAACTTTAACCAAAAAAACTTCAAACGTACCGGTCTACTGTAATAATCAGTGTTCTAAATCCTATACTAACCCTAGCATGCACCCGGAAAACATAAAATATTTATGATCCAAAAACCTCTTAAAAACCATCCAAAATAACAAATTATAACTAAGTTATATATATAGTTTCAAGTTATTTTGATAAAAATATCTAAAATAGCTAGAATATTATTAACTGAATCTGAATCCAAAACAAATTTTAGGTAAAGTTATAAAAAATTTCAAATCTAAAAAACTATTAACCATGCACACTCACCACTAATGCACTAATGCAGTACGATTATTTATTTACTAAATGGATTACTAATAAAAACATCCAACGTGGCAGCGACATCATCGTGAAAGGTGTAACGATCATCGCTCCGGTGAAATCTCCCAACACCGACGGAATCAACCCAGGTTCGTCGCCGTCGCCACCTACTCCATCGATTGTTTCCGATTACGTTCAATCAAATCACTCTCTCTTTTAATTTGCAGATTCGTGCACGAACACTCGGATCGAAGACTGTTACATAATCTCCGGCGACGACTGCGTCGCCGTGAAAAGCGGCTGGGACGAATACGGAATCTCCTTCGGCATGCCGACGAAACACCTCGTCATCCGCCGCCTCACGTGCGTCTCCCCGTACAGCGCGGCGATCGCGCTGGGGAGCGAGATGTCCGGGGGGATCGAAGACGTCCGGGCGGAGGACATCACCGCGTACCAGACCGAGTCCGCCGTCCGGATCAAAACCGCCGTGGGGAGAGGAGCGTTCGTGAGGAACGTGTACGTGAGGGGGATGAGCCTCCACACGATGAAATGGGTGTTCTGGATGACCGGGAACTACAAGGCACACGCGGATGGCCGGTACGATCCGCACGCTCTACCGGAGATAACCGGGATTAATTATAGGGATATTGTTGCCGAGAATGTCTCGATGGCTGGGAGGCTTGAAGGGATCTCGGGGGATCCGTTTACGGGGATTTGTATTTCGAATGCGACGATTGGGATGGCGGTTAAGCATAAGAAGGCGATTTGGATGTGTAGTGACGTGGAGGGGGTGACGAGTGGGGTTGATCCTAAGCCGTGCGATTTGCTTGATGGGCAACAATCGAAGAAGATGGACGGTGGTGGGTGTGAGTTTCCGAGTGATGTGTTGGAGATTGATAATGTTGTGCTTAAGAGCTGTAGCTATCAGATGAGTTAAGAGTGTTGTTGTAATTTTTTTTTTTTAAGAACAAATCAAACTGAGTTTTAAAGATGAATGTCTGAACGGTGTTACTTTTTACTCAAGAAACAGACACATACCAAACTACTATTAAAAATAGTTTACGGTATTAAAATAATCAAAGGTATATTAAGACAAAACTATAGAGCCAAATGTATAAAGAGACGAATTCATTCTTGATATAGCTTAATTAGCCAATTTCTCTTTTTTTTAATGATGAAACCAATCTATGAGAAGAAGTATGCGTGTTTTTTTTTTTGAAACACAGAAGAAGTATGTGTGTACCAATGTCAAATGAAGAAGAAATCAAACTAAGTTTTGAATCTGAAGCAGAGAAGCTCTGGCGCAATGGTTACTTGTTCATCAAGAAACAGAATCAGACCATACTCTTGTCTAGCTTTCTGTGACTAATGGAACTTACTGATGCTTACTTGACACTGATCATCTTTTGACAATAATAGAAATCATTGACTGAAAACATTAAAAGTGATCATGAGCCTAGTTCAGGAGAAAGCTGTAAATTAGAATGAAAGTGAAAAAAACAGGGCATAACTGTAGCTTAAGGAGCAAGAAACCTAATTATATATGGTGACGTCGCAACCAAGGAACTCAAAGCGGGAAGTATGTATTATAGTAATTTTTATAACTGGTTATAAAATTCACAAAACTAGTAAACAACTTGGAAAGTGAATTCTATATGATTCTGCATTATTCCTCTACATTTAAAGTCTTATATATATATATATACCTATAGATAATTGCGTTCCACAAACAAAAAAAAAAAATCTATAGATAATCTATAACGAAGTAGACCGTTTTTAAGTTCGGACCAATGGTGAATGCGGGGACATCAACCTCGGTGTCCTAACATGTTCATCGTACGTCATGGAAGAGAAACTCAGCTGAAGATTCTCTTGAAAAGTTTTTCGCTTCTTGTTGTTACAGTTCTTGTTCTCTCTGTCTCTGAGCACAAAGCTTTTCATTCTCTGTAGTGCAATTTGGAGTGTGTCTTCGTCCATATTAGCAAAGCAGACTCGGAACCAACCTGGCTCTGAGCAGTGAAACGACGAGCCAGGAGAGATATTGATCTTCACCTTATTAATGATTATCCTCCAAAGAGCCATTTCAGTCTCAAACGTCTGGTCTTTGAGCATCGGTCTCAAATCCATTAAGACGAATAAACCGGCGTTACTTGTCAAGCAAGAAACCCCCATATCTTTAAGCCCTTCCGTGAACATCAAGTGTCTCTTCGCTACTCTCTTCGACACTTCTTTAAGGAAGTTATCGACAAAGCTCTGATCAGACAACATGGCTGCCAAAAAGCTCTGTGTCTGAGATGAGACCAAACCGAAACTCGACATTCTCCTTGCGCATGTCACGACAGCATCGTTGTAAGAGTAAACCACACCAACTCTGAAACCGGGAAGTCCCATGTCCTTCGAGAGGCTGTAAACGATATGGATCAGGTCGCGGTTCACATGATCCATCTCTTTGATCATCTCAGCGACGCTGACGAATCCCGGTTCAGCAAAAACCGTGGCTGCGTAGATTTCATCGCAGACTAAGTGGATTTGCTTGTCGTTGATGAAGTCCACAAGGGTTCGAAGAGTTTCTCGATCGAGGCTTGTCCCAAGAGGGTTTGATGGGTTTGCTAGGATCAAGCCTTTGATCTTGATGCCGGTTTCTTGGGCGTCAAGGTAAGCTGATTCTAGGGCTTGTTTTGTGACCTGGAAGTTGTTTGAGCTGTTACACTCCACAGGAATGATTCTTACTCCAGTTCTCCAACTTAGGTCTCTATCGAATCTGGAGATGTTTGAATAATAAACCCATTAATTAAGGACTCAAGAGTATGTCAACAAACTGTTAATTAATTGTTGACTTTTGAGAATAGTCAATGGACAACTTGTTGGAAATTATGTGGATGGGGTTTTCCTTACCAACATATTGAATCAGTCAAATGAGTTATATTTAAAGATTGCTACTTATTCAGTTATTCTTTTTTTTTGTTCAACCATTATAACAAAATTGAATCAGCTTATTTTTGTTACTTAGTTATTCTAAAAACCCCATTAACAATATATCTGGCCAGTAATGTTTTGTATCAAAAGAGAGCTTTTGTTTTGACCAGACAAAGCTATATGTATTTTAAAATATTTAAACTACAATGCCCTTTTCATCACCTTTCTATTTAAATAAAGTATAATAATCACGTATTCATGGTCTTTTCTTTAACCCTAAATTAATAAAATAATGTTTATTTAGAGACAAAAATAATTAAGAAAAATACGTACGCGGCATAATAAGGAGTAGGGACGAGAAAAGCGTCTCCGCGATCAGCAAGACAGAACATGAGCGTCTCATTTGCTCCGGTGGCTCCGCCGCTCATCACCACCCTCTCTTCCTCAAACTTCACCCTTCCTCCTCTCGCTCTCTCCATAAACGCCGCTATTGCCTTCAAAATCATTTACAACAAAAATATATATTAATTTTAGGCTTTTTAGCAAATACTCCCATGCAAGATACACTACAAAATGATTTCAGAATGGTTCAAATTAACTATGTTGTTTAATTCAGCACATCCAATGTTCCTATAACGAAGAATTAATAAATTTTAAACAT
This sequence comes from Brassica juncea, assembly GCA_018703725.1. Taxonomy (NCBI): domain Eukaryota; kingdom Viridiplantae; phylum Streptophyta; class Magnoliopsida; order Brassicales; family Brassicaceae; genus Brassica; species Brassica juncea. The sequence goes on along the minus strand of CM031942.1, from coordinate 1,181,075 downwards.
GATTAGTATTTTTTTTTTTTTGAGAAAGGGAACATGATTAGTAATATTAAATGAAATAAATACCTGTCTAAATTGTTTGAGACCGTGATAATCTTGAAACACAGCTATGTCGGAGAAACCGTCAATGCCCTCCGCGGTGCAGATAGATGCCTGTGGATTTGCCTTTATCCATTCTTTGATCAAGTCAGAACAAAGCTGGAAACAAATAATCATAGCTCCAAAAACATATTAGAAGACGAAGAAAGATAATTAAGAAGAAAATAAATAAATTAGGAGAAAGAGAAAACGAACTTGGTTTTCGGCGAGACCCATTTGAATAACACCTTGTGGATTATGTTCAGGATGAAAAGGGTTGTTATCGTAAGCTTTCCAGCCGTCAAAGTACGGCGAAGCTTCACCATGCTTGTCACCGACAGCTAACTTTGACAGCAGATTGATCTTGTCGGCAGACATTCTTCCGATCGAGTAACTTAGTGTGTGTTTGTGTGTGAATAGAACAATGTGTGTGGTTGTGTGAAGTTGTTGAGTTGGTTTGCTTGTGAATATAAATGGAGCCTGTGGTTGATGAGTATTTATAATGTGATCTTGAGAGAATAAGAAAGAAACGTGTTTCCATTATGAGAAAATGTATTTGATTTAAGTTTTCTTAAAATGTATTTGAAATCTTCTGTCTCTATAAAAGTATTATTTTGTGGGGACAATATATGTTCCAAATGTAAACAAAAAAAAAAGACAATATATGTTCCACAGAGTCATAGTTGATAAATTCTTAAAAGTCTATGCCAATAAAATGTTTTTTCTTAAGAGTTATTAAAAAGGTTTTGTATTTTACCCAAAAAGGGATTATATATATTACGTGAAAAGTGATGTGTCTTTGTAAAAAATATTTAGATTAGACATCTATATATAATATGAAATTTAATATTTGAAAATTTTACTTTTAGAAATAGTTAATGCAAGAAATAACATTTTAAATTTTAAAACATTTTAGCCTATGAAGACATACTTGAATGTTAACCGAATTTCTATATGTTTTGGAGTAAAACCAGACTTGGTATCACGGTAATAACAAAAATAAAGACTTTTGTGTTTCTTTGATTTTGATAACGAATCAGAGAGTGCTTCCACAATTCAACTGTCATAGTCACAAATAAACAAGTTCAAATCTTACGAACTATATATTACACCCACGTTGGTACAGATTCGAGGGAGATGTTTACTTTGACTTGGTTTTTACCTCTTACTTTTTAATCTTATTTTTGAAGCTAACATCCGAATGATTTAAAGAATATAATGTTCTTTGATATATAGTTTCTTGTAAAATTTACCTTAATCATCTATTGAAACAAAAAACTGGCTCTATAACACATCGTTCCTTATTTTTCTAGTAGCAAATTCACCTTTTAAGTCGTAGACCTCCGGTTGACAAAAAAAAGGGAAAAAGATAGTCGTAGACCTCCAGAATATTTAGATTTTACAGTCATATTCCAAAAGCGTCAGTTAACTATTTTTTATATTTTCAGATTAGAACATTTATGTTATACTTGGTCAAATCACATCATTTAAGTTCTAAAATTACTTTGCGCGTCGCAAGCGACGTGACCATGGTCTAATCACGTGCAATTAATTTTTTTTAATTGATTTTCATCATATAATATTAGGAGGAAGAACAATGATGTAATGGAACGAAAACTTCTGTAATGGGTTGGTCGTTGGGGGTGTTGTTCTGATACTACATTCAAGGTCAGTCATTATGTTGATAATAGTATTAACATATAGTAACAAACAACTAAAATGTGAACACAAATGTAAAAGGGTATCGACATGTGGCAGCAGCCCACTAAGGAATTAGAGAGAATGAAAAATCTTTTTGGACGGCTTATTAGATTTGCACCATTTAAAGTAAAACTTCTATCTAGATTAATCTTTGCCTTAAATTGAATTGGTCGGAGATCAAAAAGTCTCAAACCACATGGACACGTTGTATCAAGTCGAGTGATTAAAACTGAATTACAACTCGCTTTCTTAAGAGTGTAATTATAGAGTAAAAGAATACGTACACGCACGTGTAATAAAATTCCGTTTGTATACTTCCCAACATCAGTGTGGTATAGCTGTCATCTACAAATTTTTTTTTATATTTTTTGGTAAAAATCTACAAAATATTTGATAGTTAGATTAAATCATAAATGTTTTTGATGTTACACCAACTTTCTATCTTTTACTTTACTTTTTTAGAACTTCTAATATTTCGTCCTTAGTAAATGTATGTGATTCTTATTAAGAGTTTATGATAATTACAGATTCTGTTAGTCTCTATACATACAGAACGCTAAATATGTGAAACAATTACAGATTACCAACGATCGGAATGAAAATCCGTAAGTATGGTTAACGAGTCTTAGGCAAAACATTTACACATTAGATAATCGATTTGTTTGTTTGCATTATGAGTTTGTATATGAATTGCAATTGTTTCGTAGAGATTCATATTTGCATTATGATTGTTTATTTGTCATATAATCTCGGTGCATTGGAACGTAAAATCAAATGTTATTTGACGCATGCAGAATACTATATAGAGCTTCAAGGTATAAATATTAGTTAATGTCAGGGCCGGCCCTGAGCAATGCTTAGTGGAACATTTGCTATAGGCCTCCAAAATTTTTGAAAAAAATTACACAGATTTAAACCCCTAAAAAATATTTATAGGCCCCGAACTTTAAAAGAAAAATATTTTACATCGAGATGGTTCCAGGTCCCCAAAATTTCAGGGCCGGCCCTGGTTAATGTAAAATCTGTAAATAACCATATGTTGAAAACTTTTTCTAATAAATTTAGCTATTGAATATTTCAGTATGCTCGATGTTTTTTGGAGAGTTTATCTGTTTTGTTTAAATTTTATTTGATCATAAATGTAGGTGTAGTATGTATATGTACGGTGTTGGATTCGTTTATCTAACATACTTATTCTAAATTATGTCCGAAGGTTATATTCATTATAGTTTTCCTACTTTCTATGAATGGTAGAACAAACCAACAAAGATAGGTGGATAGTGTTTACATATTGTAGGCTTAATTCATTTATGTTTACGGCAACATATAGTTTAGTTTGCGACTTTGTGTTATCCACTTATCGTTAGCATAAATAAGAATATACGAAAAATGGAGTTGTCAGAAAGTTAACAAGCGAATCAATCCTTGTTCTCCCTTTATATCTTATTATTTTGATTTTTGTTATTATTGTTTTTGTTATGGATCCAAGTCTTAGGATGTCAATTAAAAAGTTCCAAATTGTTGTCTTTCTTGCCAGACCCAATATACAATATTATAAATTAAAACTATGAAACGAATAATATTGAAATCTCCAACGTAACTATGCAAATCCATGGCTTATGCATGAAAATATAAATACAAGTGTAACCCGTTTATTTTCCTTTCTCAAAAAAAAAAGTGTAACCCCTTTATTTAAGATTTTGATGAAAACTTACTGACCTATTTCTCTTCACATTATCTAATTTTAGTTCAGTTCAATTGGCTTAAAAAAATGGTCCAACATGCTCAAATTACGTATTCGTATATAAATATTTACGAGGAAAAATTGTAGAGAACGAATGCGACAAACTGTTATAGTGAATAGTAACCAAAACGAGGAACAAAACTTCAAACAATAAATAATTTAATAATTAACTCTACAAAATAATAATGGATGTAAATGAGCTTTGTGGTCTACATTTGATGTGTTTCCACGGCCATTTCCATCACCTACAATGCGTATCTCATATATATTTATACTTGTTTAACTTAAAATATCTCATATTATATAGCTGATTATTGTAGAAACAATTTGTATAACATAATTATCTGAACTTCACGACTGGTTGCACCATTAATTGTGGTGTTTGCTTCATTAATCTTGACTTATGTCCACGATGTGCTCCCCTTTTATTTTTTTACAGTTGACATGATAGTGTAACAGAAACAAATGATACAAGTTTTGTTACTAACCACCATTGAGTGCTTATGTTTTCCTTCTACACATAAATAATTAATTCTAAAAGTATAGTTTACCTCTTTCTCTTGTCTTTGAATCTATTAGGTTTATATGAGAAAAAGTTTGATGAACAAATTTTATATATAAGGAGACAATTAAAATGTCAATTTTCTATAAATTTATTGATACATTAACATATTAATATACTTTTACCAATTTTATAATTCGATAGATATTTACACTACAGTTCCTCACGAGAAAAGGAACGTGGATGAATAAGTAAGTCCTACAAGTAATATGATTTCCTTGTAACTGGTAAAAAAAAATCAGGAACGTGGAAGAACATAGAGTTCCTTGCTATTTTTTTCCTCAAATGAAGTCACCAGTCAAATGTTGTTTTTTTAAGAAGGAAAATTCAAATCAACGCAGAAAACGCAGAGGTGTAAATATTCATTTCTGACCATGGAATTGAATTTTCATGTATACCAGTCTTAAGGAAAATAATTCCGTCTTGTATCCAATTTGACATTGCTGGGACAAATATCATAATTTTCTTTGGTTAATGAATGAACATTATTAGGTCCTTAAAACATAATAACTGGTCAGGTATGGTAAGTTGCAGTAAAGGAGTATATGTATATGATATGGTCAAAAAGGTTGTAGAATAGATTATTTCCAAGAGCCAAGAGGGTGTGTACATTACAGTACATTTAAACAGAGTTTAGTGCGGAGTCGTAGGGTCAATGAGCCTACTAGCCTAGGCACCTAGTTTAGCAAATATCTTAAAATCAATAGTATTTTATTTTTATTTTTATTTTTTGTGCCCAAAGTAGTATTTATTAGAGATTAAAATATACATAACCAAATCGTTGAACAAATGGCAGCTTTGACTTCTTCTAATTGTTTGCTGAAAAAAACGCGAGTCAAATTGTCTGCTTTTAGATTCGTTAGTCTTCTCCACTCTCCATTAACGATTGAGGAATCATCTATTCTATTTAAAACACAATCATCCTATTATTTACCCTTGTATTCATATTAAGGTTCTAAAAATCAGTTTAGGCGATGCCTAGACGGCAACTCGGTTCTATCTGAAACGAATTTTTTAAAATCTGATTTATACGATTTAAATCGGTTTAAATTGTTCTAAATTAGTTTAAATCAGTTTAAATTGAACTAAATTAGTTTATTTTTTTTTTTTTTTTTTTTTGACAGCAAACATTTACAGACTCATGTAGACTCTGTAAACCAAGGTGGTAAATCTGCATCCATGTGCACGACGAAAGACGATTGTTGCCGAGCACTACGTGCCAAGCTATCCGCCCTTTTGTTCTCCGTCCTAGGAACATGAACGATTTCTGAGCTGACAAAACTTTGTCGCAGAAGCTTGATATCTTCCAGGTAGCTTTCAAATGCTGGCCATTCCTCTGGTTCCGAAACCATCTTCACCAGTTGAGAACAATCCGTTGCAAACGTAACCTGAACCTGAAACCTGAACTAAATTAGTTTAAATATGTTAAATTAAGCCATAACATTAGTATAAATTCATAAATTTGTTTAATTTTTTATTTTATATATATCTAATTTTGATAATTTATCACAAAATTTTTATAATTAAACTCAAAAATTAAAATATCTCATATAAATGTAAAATATATATAAAATAAAGCAATCATTCGTTAACGTCTAGGCATCACGTAAACCCCGAATAATTGCCTAGTCATTAGTTCTCTATAAAGTGTCTAGTAACAGCCTAATTATTTTTGGAACATTGCTCATATTACTCTGGCATATTATAAGATATGCCACTGCTTTTTCAAAAAAAAATTATACCTTTCGTTAGGGGCATTAGCGCAATTGTGTAGCCCTTAACTTTCCTTATATTTACAGGGATCAAGGGAAACGGGTGGGACCCATATTCTCTTACCTATCTATATTATTATTTGTGAAGTAATTTTTTGAGACATAGCTATCACGTTAAAAGTTAGAATAACTAAATACGATGATACCTTTAGTGAATAATTTTTTATATATAATTAATCTTAAACATGAATTAATTATAATAAAAATATTCAAAAAGAAAAAAACGTTTTTTGACCAAAAAATTCATTTATATTTTATTATTATCCAAACTAATATTTTCTTTTCAGTAGATAATTTTTTGAACATATATTTATCGAGTAAAAAAATGAATTCTCAATTAAAATTCATTAAATAGTCTCGATAATTATAAGTTTATATATTATCTATGTATTGATAAACATAATTGAAGATCTTTGATAATTAATGAAAAATTAAAATTTAAAAAGATAAAACACAACCAAAATTGTAATTTATTTTTGAAACACACACAACCAAAATTGTATTTACGCAACATAATTGTTTCTAATTTTTATAAAATAAATATATGTATATATAATGTTTTAGTGAACTGCACCATAGATAAATAGTTTTATGTTAAATAGTTTTATGTTAAATGTGTTATTTATTTGTAAGGGTATGACAATAAATTATTTTTTTGGTCTTTAAATTAAAAATATATTTATTAATAAATATTAGTAAGATAATTATGCCTGTATAGCTGGCTAAACACCTAGTATAGACAATACATGGTTTTTTTTTTTGCTTAAAAGCTTTCGATATTAATTCACGGTGGTATTAGATTTAAATAATATTATGTTCCTTTGGTTGTTACCTAATAGTTTTTATAAACATATGGATTTTAGTCTAGGGAAAGTTATATGTAGTTCCATTGTTGACAAAAAAAAAGTGCAGTTCCATCATTGACATCTAAACATCTTTATAAAGTTTCAGAGATTTATGTTAAAGGGAATTACGGTCATCTATAATATTTATATGAAACGAAGAATGAAATATTATTGCTCTTTTGATTAAAGTAAACAGAGAGATAGACAGTACAATATAAACCTACAAAATTGCATACTAAACAACCTTTTATATTTACACAAACTGTTTCTCAAAAAATATTACAACTTCTCATTAGTATTGAATAAACTTTAATCATACTAATAATTAATTCATGCTAAATCAGTATCTAAAATATAATTGAGTTTTCTAAACCATAGTAAATGTTTTTGCGATTATAATTTTTGTGGGTTTCTCCACTGAATATGCAAAATATTTATCAAGTATAAGATGAGTAGAACAAACATATTAACCATATCTGCACAAACTAATACAAAGATTAATTTTTTATCAACCTAAAATATAGATGCGTTTTAAAAATGCAGATCAAAATCCAGTTCAATTTGAAAACACATACGGGTCTTATTCAAATATTATTGAGCTCATATACAACTAATTTTGGTTTAGAACTCCTAAATGGGCTTTAAACAGTCCGTTTGAATAGACTTATAATTTTGATTTGTTTATTCAACATTTCAAAACTACAAAATTACAAAACAAAACCATAGTATTCCTTCCAATTTTTGTTATTAAAACTAAATAAATATATCACTGCATAATATATGTTTTGTAACTTAATAAAAACATTGACTATTCAAGATAGAAGATAAATGATCACAAATTAAAACCATTCACTGACTAAACTTTTCTTAACCCATGTCTGTCTACTAAAAATGAAGAGATTTTCCACAGCTTTGTCACAGAGAAGTGAGTGAATCTGAAGACTCCATCTTCTCAGCTGATGCTGCAGCAGCAGAAGCAGCTTCATCTAATCCCAGTTTCTGTAACTCGCTTAAGAATCCATCCAGGTCGTTTGAGGAGATCTTGTAAGGGCTGTGCGAAGGACCTGGAAACGAGTGTTTGGACACTTCTTCCTTGTATTCCAAGAGTGCTTTGTTGATCACTTCTCCCACTTGAGTGTACTGCTTGCAAAACTTTGGAGTAACCTGAAATGAAAGGAAACTCTTATGAATGAATCATAACATTAAAATTAATACTTTAATTGATTCAGCATTTGACCTTAGCATGATGTGGATGCTGCATCATTCCCAGAAGATCATGGTATACTAAAACCTGCAGCCACAAGAATAATATGACAAATCTAATCATAGTAGTAGTAGACAACTCACTCTTTTTATGCTGACTTTACTCTTCAATCATACTAAGAAGCTCAATATTTGAGAAAATGGTTTATTCATTCAAACCATTTAAGCACACAAGACCAAAAGGCCAATGTGAAAGGAGTGTAAAAAAATGAACCTGTCCACTGCAGAAAGGGCCAGCTCCTATGCCAATGGTTGGAATATGAAGAGCAGAAGTCGCAGCAGCAGCCACAGGAGGTGGAACACATTCTAAAACAACCGAGAAACATCCAGCTTCTTGTAAAGCCATGGCAGTTTCCACAACCTAATCCCACCAAAATAAGAAGGAAAAGATCTTTCATAAACAATCTTATTAAGGATTAAAACACACATAAACTCTTAGTTTCAGACCTTAACAGCACTAACTATGTTCCTCCCTTGTGGTCTGAAACCACCAAGAACGCTTATAGCTTGAGGAGTCAACCCAACATGTCCCATAACCGCAATCCCTGCTTCCACAATGGACTTTACAGCAGTGATCCTTGAAGGCGACCCTCCTTCAAGCTTAATAGCCTCCATGCCTCCTTCTTTCAACACTCTAACTGCACTATCAACCGCCTAGCCATCATTTAAAACAAACACTTAACCAACCAAACAACACAACTCTTAAAAGCATGTAATGAAAAGTAAGCGGAAGGGTAATCGTAAGCGGTGACGACGGGTATGGCCTCACCTCTACGATGTTTCTGCCTCAGCTGAGTCAGAGTCACACTCTGGTTCGTGTTTTGCGGTTTGGGTCCTTCGTAAACGGTATTCTCCGGTACGTTGCTCATTAACCGGGCGGCGGTTATGGTTCTCGCGGCACGAGAGCAACTCCTGACGAGTGAAGACGCCATTGTCGACGGAAATGATTATCGGAATTAAATTTAAATTTAAAGACTTTACAAAAAAAAACAAAAAACAGAGTATGTAAAACAGAGTATGTTGGTGACTCACGCGCTCGTGGATCCGATTCTTCCAAAGTTGAAAAGCTTTCGTACTTTCTCTCTCTCTATCTACTCATTGATCAACGTCAACTGTTGTAATCAGTTTCTATCTTTGGCGGAGACTTTATCGAGGAATCACTTCCATGGCTGGAACAGAGCATGTAACAGAGAAGTGGTTAAAGATCGAGGCTTTATCTTTCTGTGATGCGAATATGTGATTATGAAGCTGATGTCAATCTCAAATTGATTTTACAGTTGGAAAGGAGGAGGAGAAGGCATTGCGGTATCTATTGTATCTACAGAGAGCTTGTGAAGAGTTTAGTGTCATCTTACTTGATCAATCAAGTATTGATACTTTATTGACTCTGGAGACTTGTCTTATTCTTTGTGTTTGGTCTTGCAGAGAGGAAGAGGCTTGTCAACTCCTTTGACATCTTCTTATATGCTTCAGCTCAATTCAGGAAAGGATTTAGCTGATTATTTGGTTCACTTTCGAGCGGATAATATAGTTAAAAGATGCTGATTTTGTTACATGTAAGAGTTTAGCTTTATTCATTTTTTTTGTCAAAATCATCTCTCAGATGTTTTGTATTAGATCTTGCCTTCTTGGTTGATCATAGGTTGGAGAGAGTATGGGATCCTATCTTAATTCCTGGATCACCAAGCCTATTAGTCACATTGTGTAGCTAAATGGGAATTTGGATGCATTTTCAGATGATATTTCCATGGATGTTTGATGGATTCATGACTTGAAGCCATTCAAAGCTGCCGGAGATCTCTTGGCCAATAAAGAGGATTGGTCCCCACTATATGATGTCGCTACATTGGAAAACTAACAAGGCCTGTTTGTTTCAAAGTTTTCATCTTTTTTTTTTTCTTATGGAGCAAACATTTTTCTATGTTGTCACATAATTTTATTTTGGTAGGTGCATGTTGCTGAAAATAGCGGTATACTACGAAAATATGTCTGTAAACTTCAAGCTAGTGATGGAAACAGCTTCTCAGATTTCTGGTATTAAAACAAATTGAATATACGGATAGACTTTATAATAAACATAAAAGGATAGAAACATAGATCATTTAAAGAGACGTTTCTTCCCATTCATGATCATTCCCAACAAATGATCAAGATCTTGTCTTCCAGCATCACGAAGACCTGAGTACATACACTCATTCGTTACCCAAAGCCTTATACAGAAATCTGAGAAGCTGTTTCCATCACTAGCTTGAAATTTACATATATATTTTCAGAGTATATACTAGTACGAAATCTCTATTATCAAGAGAAACAGAGACAATCTAAACTTCTTTAACCATAATCATATGTAACTAGAGGATGCAACTATGCATTAGAAAATATTATCATATTTTTGAAATTTACTCAAAATATATAGGTTAACCTCCACAAAAATATTTAGCTTTTCGATAAATGCTCAATATACTGAATCTTATACTCTTTAATATATTATTTAATAATTTCTAACCATATTCGATATTTATATTAATGTATGCTAAAATTTATTTCATGATACATGGCCAACGTTATAACTTTTTAAAATCTAATTTAGTTAATTTTCATATATTGCTTAAATCAGAGGACTAACCACTATGAAATCTCTATTAATCTAGAGAAAATGCGACAACAAAGGTTACAAAATTCTTTGACAATCATCATATGTCGGTGGAGGATGCAACTATGTATTTAAATAATATGGTCATATTTTTTGAATTTTACTCAAAATATATAGGTTAACCGCTACGAAAATATTCAGCTTTTCAGTAAATGCTTTATATACTTGACCTTATATTCTTCCGTGGATTTAATAATTTCTAACCGCATCCAAAATTTATATTAATGTATGCTAAACTTTCTTTCATGGTACATGGCCATCGTTCTAATTTTTTAACAATTAATTTAGTTAAACTTCATATGCTTCTTAAATTAATGGACTAACCCATATGAAATCTCTATTATCTAGAAAACGGAGACAAAAAAGATTCCAAACCTCTTTGACAATCATCATATTTAAGTGGAGGACGCAACTATACAATAAAAAAATTTTACCATATTTTTTTTGAAATTTCACTCAAAATATGTAGTTAACAACCACTACGAAAATATTTAGCTTTTCAGTAAATTCTCTATAAATTGAAGCTCGTACTCTTTAGTGTTATTTAATCATTTTTAACCATATCCGATATTTATATTAATGTATGCTAAGCTTTATTTCATGGTACATAGCCACCATTCTAATTTTTTAACAGTTAATTTAGTTAGACTTCATATACTTCTTAAATCAGTGGATTAACCAATATGAAATATTTATTATCTAGAGAAACAGAGACATAAAAAGGTTATAAAACTCTTCGACAATCATCATATGTCAGTGGAGGATGCAACTATGCATTTAAACAATATGATCATATTTTTTGAATTTTACTCAAAATATATAGGTTAATCCCTACGAAAATATTCAGCTCTTCGGTAAATGCATTATATACTTAACCTTATACTTTTCAATGTGATTTAATAATTTCTAACCACATCCTAAATTTATAGCAATGTATGCTAAACTTTCTTTCAAGGTACATGGTCATCGTTCTAATTTTTTAACAATTAGTATAGTTAAACTTCACATGCTTCTCAAATTAATGGACTAACCAATATGAAATCTTTATTATCTAGAGAAACGGAGACAACAAAGTTTCCAAACCTCTTTGACCATCATCATATGTAAGCGGAAGATGCAACTATGCATTAAAATAATTTTGTCATATTTTTTGAATTTCACTCAGAATATGTAGTTTAACCACTACGAAAATATTTAGATTTTCAGTAAATGCTAAGCTTTATTTCATGGTACATAGCCATCGTTCTAATTTTTTAACAGTTGACTTAGTTAGACTTCATATAATTCTTAAATCAGTGGATTAACAATTATGAAATATATATTATTTAGAGAAACACAGACAAAAAAGGTTCCAAACCTTTTTGACCTTCATCATATGTAAGTGGAGGATGCAACTATGCATTTAAACAAGGGTACAATATGGTCATATTTTTTGAATTTTACTCAAAATATATAGGTTAACCCCTAAGAAAATATTCAGCTTTTCGGTAAATGCTTTATATACTCAACCTTCTACTCTTCAGTGTGATCTAATAATTTATATCCACATCCAAAATTTATAATAATGTATGATAAACTTTCTTTCATGGTACATTGCCATCGTTATAATTTTAACAATTAATTTAGCTAAACTTCATATGCTTCTCAAACTAATCGACTAACCAATATGAAATCTCTATTATCTAGAGAAACGGAGACAACGATGGTTCCAAACCTCTTTAACCATCATCATATGTAAGTGGAAGATGCAACTATGCACTAAAACAATTTTTTCATATTTTTTAAATTTCACTCAAAAATGTATGTTAACCACTACGACAATATTTATCTTTTCATTAAATGCCCTATAAATTGAAGCTTGTACTCTTTAGAATTATTTAATCATTTCTAACCAATCTAAAATTTATATTAATGTATGTTTAGCGTTCTTTCATGTAACATAGCCATCGTTCTAATTTTATAACGATTAATTTAGTTAATTTTCATATGCTTCTTAAATTAGTTGATTAACCTATATGAAATCTTTATTATCTAGAGAAACGGAGACAACAAAGGTTTAAACCTCTTTAACCATGATCATATGTAAGTGGAGGATGCATCTATGCATTAAAATAATTTTGTCATATTTTTAAATTTCACTCAAAATATGTAGGTAACCCCCCTACGAAAATATTTAGCTTTTCGATAAATGCTCTATAAAGTGAATCTTGTACTCTTTATTGTTATTTAATAATTTCTAACATCTGACATTTACACTAATGTATGCTGAGCTTTCTTTCATGTTACATAGCCATCATTCTAATTTTTAACAATTAATTTAGTTAAACTTCATACACTTCGTAAATTAATGGAATAATTAATATGAAATCTCTATTATCTAGAGAAAAAGAGACAACAAAGATTCCAAACTTCTTTAACCATCATCACATGTAAGTGGAGGAAGCAACTATGCATTAAAAACAATTGTCATATTTTTTTTTAATTTCAGTCAAAATATATAGGTTAACCCCTACGGAAATATTTAGCTTTTCGGTAAAGTTCAATAAATTAACCTTGTATTCTTTAGTGTTATTTAATCATTTCTAAGCGCATCCGGTATTTATATTAATGTATGTTAAAATTTTTTATGGTACATGGCCGTCGTTTTAGTTTTTAACAATTAATTTTGTTAAACTTCATATACTGCTTAAATCAGTGGATTAACCACTATGAAATCTCTATTAAAGAAAAGAAAAAAACAATTGTTCCAAACCTATTTATCCATCATCATATGTCAGTGGAGGATGCAACTATTCATTTAAACAATATTTTCATGTTTTTCAAATATTACCAAAATATTTAGCTTTTCGGTAAATGCTATATATACTGAACCTTATACTCATTACTGTTATTTAATAACTTCTAACCATATCCGATATTTATATTAATTTATGCTAAAATTTATTTCATGATACATGGCCAACGTTCTAACTTTTTAAAATTTAATTTAGTTAATTTTCATATATTGCTTAAATTAGAGGAATAACCACTATGAAATCTCTATTAATCTAGAGAAAATGTGACAACAAAGGTTACAAAACTCTTTGACAATCATAATATGTCGGTGGAGGATGCAACAATGCATTTAAACAATATGGTCATATTTTTGAATTTTACTCAAAATATATAGGTTAACCCCTACGAAAATATTCAGCTTTTCGGTAAATGCTTTACATACTTAACCTTATACTCTTTAGTGTGATTTAATAATTTCTAACCACATCCAAAATTTATATTAATGTATGCTAAACTTTCTTTCATAGTACATGGATATCGTTTTAATTTTTAACAATTAATTTATTTAAACTTCATATGCTTCTTAAATCAATGGACTAACCCATATGAAATCTCTATTATCCAGAAAAAGGAGACAAAAAAGATTCCAAACCTCTTTGACAATCATCATATGTAAGTGGAGGATTCAACTATACATTAAAACAATTTTATCATATTTTTTGAAATTTCACCCAAAATATGTAGGTTAACTAACCACTACGAAAATATTTAGCTTTTTAGTAAATGCTCAATAAATTGAAGTTTGTACTCTTTAGTGTTATTTAATCATTTATAACCATATCCGATATTTATATTATCATATGCTAAGCTTTATTTCATGGTATATAGCCATCGTTCTAGTTTTTTAAAAGTTAATTTAGTTAGACTTCATATACTTCTTAAATCAGTGGATTAACCAATATGCAATATTTATTATCTAGAGAAACGGAGACAAAAAAGGTTCCAAACTTTTTTGACCTTCATCATATGTAAGTGGAGGATGCAACTATGCATTTAAACAATATGGTCATATTTTTTGAATTTTACTCAAAATATATAGGTTAACCCGTAAGAAAATATTCAGCTTTTTGGTAAATGCTTTATATACTTAACCTTCTACTCTTCAGTGTGATCTAATAATTTATAGCACACATCCAAAATTTATAGTAATGTATGCTAAACTTTCTTTCATGGTACATGGCCATCGTTCAAATTTTTAACAATTAATTTAGTTAAACTTCATATGCTTCTCAAACTAATCGACTAACCAATATGAAATCTCTATTATCTAGAGAAACAGAGATAACGAAGGTTCCAAATCTTATTAACCATCATCATATGTAAGTGGAAGATGCAACTATGCATTAAAATTTTTTTTCATATTTTTTGAATTTCACTCAAAAATGTAGGTTAACCAGTACGAAAATATTTATCTTTTCAGTTAATGCCCTATAAATTGAAGCTTGTACTCTTTAGGATTATTTAATCATTTCTAACCATATCTGATATATATATTAATGTATGCTAAGCTTTCTTTTATGGTACAAAGAATTCGTTCTAATTTTTTAACAATTAATTTAGTTTGACTTCATATACTTATTAAATCAGTGGACTAACAATTATGAAATATTTATTATCTAGAGAAACGGATACAACAAATGTTCCAAACCTCTTTGAACACCATCATATGTAAGTGGAGGATGCAACTATGTATTTAAACAATATGGTCATATTTTTTGAATTTTACTCAAAATATATTGGTTAACCCCCACAAAAATATACATCTCTTCGGTAAATGCATTATATACTTAACCTTATACTCTTCAGTGAGATTTAATAATTTCTAACCACATCCTAAATTTATAGCAATATACTCTAAACTTTCTTTCAAGGTACATGACCATTGTTCTAATTTTTTTAACAATTAATTTACTTAAACTTCACATGCTTCTCAAATTAATGGACTAACCAATATGAAATCTCTATTATTTAGAGAAACGGAGACAACAAAGTTTCTAAACCTCTTTGACCATCATCATATGTAAGTGGAAGATGCAACTATGCATTAAAACAATTTTGTCATATTTTTTTAATTTCACTCAGAATATATAGGTTAACCACTACGAAAATATTTAGATTTTTAGTAAATGCCCTACAAATTGATGCTTGTACTCTTTAGTGTTATTTAATCATTTCTAACCATATCCTATATTTATATTAATGTATGGTAAGCTTTCCATGGTACATAGCCATCGTTCTAATTTTTTAACGATTAATTTAGATAAATTTCATATACTTCTAAAATCAGTGGATTAACCAATATGAAATCTTTTATTATCTAGACAAATGGAGATAACAAAGGTTTCAAACTTCTTTGACCATATCATATGTAAGTGGAGGATGCAACTATGCATTAAAAATATTTTGTCATATTTTTTTGAGTTTCACTAAAAATATGTAGGTTAACCCTACGAAAATATTAAGCTTTTCTATAAATGTTCTATAAATTGAACCTTGTACTCTTTAGTGATATTTAATCATTTCTAACTACATCCGACATTTATATTAGATAGCCATCATTCTAATTTTTAACAATTAATTTAGTTAAATTTCACATGCTTCATAAATTAATGTACTAATCAATATGAAATCTCTATTATCTAGACAAACAGAGACAACAAAGGTTCCAAACCTCTTATAATATTATCATATGTAAGTGGAGGAAGCAACTATGCATTAAAAAAATTGTCATATTTTTTTAACTTCACTCAAAATATATAGGTTAACCCATACGGAAATATTTAACTTTTCGGTAAAAGATCAATAAATGGAACCTTGTACTCTTTAGTGTTATTTAATCATTTCTAACCACATCCGATATTTATATTAATGTATGATCAACTTTTTTCATGGTACATGGCCGTCGTTTTAATTTCTAACAATTTATTTTGTTAAACTTCATATACTGCTTAAATCAGTAGAGTAACCACTATGAAATCTCTATTATCTAGAGAAAAGGAGACAACAAATGTTCCAAACCTTTTTAACCATCATCCTATGTCAGTGGAGGATGCAACTACACATTTAAACAATATTTTCATGTTTTTTGAATTTTACCAAAATATTTAGTTTTTCGATTAATGCTCTATATACTGAACCTTATACTCATTACTGTTATTAAATCATTTCTAACCACATCCATCATTTGTATTAATGTATTCTAAACTATCTCTCATAGTACACTTCCATCATTCTAATTTTTAATAATTAATTTAGTTAAATTCATATACGTCTTAAATCAGTTGACTAACCACTAAAAAATTCTAAGCCTCTTTGACCATCATTATATGTAAGTGGATGATGGAACTATGCATTAAAAAAATATTTTCATATTTTTGAATTTTACTCAAAATATATAGGTTAACCCATACGAAAATATTTAGCTTTTCGATAAATACTATATAAACTGAATCTTATACTATTTAGTGTTATTTAATAATTTCTAACCATATCCAATATTTATATTAATGTATTCTAAAATTTATTTCATGATACATGGCCAACGTTCTAACTTTTTAAAATTTAATTTAGTTAATTTTCATATATTGCTTAAATCAGAGGACTAACCACTATGAAATCTCTATTAATCTAGAGAAAATGCGACAACAAAGGTTACAAAACTCTTTGAAAATCATATATGCCGGTGGAGAATGCAATTACGCATTTAAACAATATGGTCATATTTTTTGAATTTTATTCAAAATATATAGGTTAACCCCTACGAAAAAATTCAGATTTTCGGTAAATGATTTATATACTTAACCTTATACTCTTTAGTGTGATTTAATAATTTCTAACCACATCTGAGGTTTATATTAATGTATGCTAAACTTTCTTTCATGGTACATGGTCATCGTTCTATTTTTTAACAATTAATTTATTTAAACTTCATATGCTTCTTAAATAAATGGACTAACCCATATGAAATCTCTATTATCTGGAAAAAGGAGACAAAAAAGATTACAAACCTCTTTGACCATCATCATATGTAAGTAGAGGATGCAACAATACATTAAAACAATTTTATCATATTTTATTTTTTAAATTTCACCCATAATATGTAGGTTAACCACTACGAAAATATTTAGCTTTTCAGTAAATGCTATATAAATTGAAGTTTGTACTCTTTGGTGTTATTTAATCATTTATAACCATATCCGATATTTATATTAATAAATTCTAAGATTTATTTCATTGTATATTGCCATCGTTCTAATTTTTTAAAAGTTTATTTAGTTAGACTTCATATACTTCTTAAATTAGTGGATTAACCTATATGAAATATATTATCTAGAGAAACGGAGACAAAAAGGTTCCAAATCTTTTTGACCTTCATAATATGTAAGTGGAGGATGCAGCTATGCATTTAAAAAATATGGTCATATTTTTTGAATTTTATTCAAAATATATAGGTTAACCCCTACGAAAAAATTCAGATTTTCGGTAAATGATTTATATACTTAACCTTATACTCTTTAGTGTGATTTAATAATTTCTAACCACATCCGAGGTTTATATTAATGTATGCTAAATTTTTTTCATGGTACATGGTCATCGTTCTATTTTTTAACTATTAATTTATTTAAACTTCATATGCTTCTTAAATTAATGGACTAACCCATATGAAATCTCTATTATCTGGAAAAAGGAGACAAAAAAGATTTCAAACCTCTTTGACCATCATCATATGTAAGTAGAGGATGCAACTATACATTAAAACAATTTTATCATATTTTTTTAAATTTCACCCATAATATGTAGGTTAACCACTACGAAAATATTTTAGCTTTTCAGTAAATGCTCTATAAATTGAAGTTTGTACTCTTTGGTGTTATTTAATCATTTATAACCATATCCGATATTTATATTAATATATGCTAAGATTTATTTCATGGTATATAGCCATCGTTCTAATTTTTTAACAGTTTATTTAGTTAGACTTCATATACTTCTTAAATCAGTGGATTAACCTATATGAAATATTTATTATCTAGAGAAACGGAGACAAAAAGGTTCTAAACCTTTTTGACCTTCATAATATGTAAGTGGAGGATGCAACTATGCATTTAAAAAATATGGTCATATTTTTGAATTTTACTCAAAATATATAGGTTAACCCGTAAGAAAATATTCAGCTTTTTGGTAAATGCTTTATATACTCAACCTTCTACTCTTCAGTGTGATCTAATTATTTATAATCACATCCAAAATTTATAGTAATGTATGCTAAAATTTCTTTCATCGTACATGGCCATCGTTCTAATTTTTAACAATTAATTTAGTTAAACTTCATATGCTTCTAAAACTAATCGACTAACCAATATGAAAGCTCTGTAACCTAGAGAAACAGAGACAACGAAGGTTCCAAACCTCTTTAACCATCATCATATGTAAGTGGAAGATGCAACTATGCATTAAAACAATTTTTTCATATTTTTTGAATTTCACTCAAAAATATAGGTTAACCACTACGAAAATATTTATCTTTTCAGTAAATACCCTATAAATTGACCATCATCATATGTAAGTGGAGGATGCAACTATGTATTAAAATATTTTTAACATATTTCACTCAAATATATAGGTTGACCTTTACAGAAATATTTAGCTTTTCAGTAAATGCTTTATTAATTGAACCTTAAACTCTTTAGTGTTATCTAATCAATTCTAACCACATCCGATATTTATATTAATATATGATATAATTTGTTCATGGTACATGGCTGTCGTTTTTATTTTTTAATAATTTATTTTGTTAAATTTCGGTTAAATTAGTGGATTAACCACTATGAAATCTCTATTATCTTGAGAAAAGGACACAACAAATGTTCCAAACCTCTTAAACCATCATCATATGTCAGTGGAGTATTCAACTTGCATTTAAACAATATTTCCAACATTTATATTAATGTATGCTAAACTTTCTTTCATGTTATATGGCCATCGTTCTAATTTTTTAACAATTAATTTAGTTAAACTTCATTTGCTTATCGAATTAATGGACTAACCAATATGAAATCTCTATTATCTAGAGAAACGGAGACAACAAAGGTTTCAAACCTCTTTGACCATCATCATATGTAAGTGGAAGATGCAGCTATGCATTAAAACAATTTTGTCATATTTTTTTTATTTCACTTAAAATATGTAGGTTAATAACTACGAAAAATATTTACCTTTTCAGAAAATGTTCTATAAATTGAATCTTGTACTCTTTAGTGTTATTTAATCATTTCTAACCATATCCGATATTTAGATTAATGTATGATATGCTTTCTTTCATGGTACATAGCAATCGTTCTAAGTTTTTAACAATTAATTTAGTTAAACTTCATATGCTTCTTAAATCAGTGGACTAGCCAATATGAAATATTTATTATCTAGAAAAACAAAGACAATAAATGATCCAAACTTCTTTGACCATCATCATATGTAAGTGTAGGATGCAACTATGCATTAAAAAATTTTGTCATATATTTTGAATTTCACTCAAAATATGTAGGTTAACCCATACGAAAATATGTAGCTTTTCGATAAATGCTCTTTAAATTGAACCTTCTCTTTAGTGTTATTTAATCATTCTAACCACATCCGAACTTTTTATTAATTTATGCTAAACTTTCTTTCATGGTACATGATCATCGCTCTTATTTTTTAACATTTTATTTAGCTAAATTTCATTTGCTTCTTAAATTAGTGGATTACCAATATGAAAATCTATTATCTAGAGAAACGGAGACAGCAATGGTTTCAAATCTCTTTGACCATCATTATATGTAAGTGGAAGATGCAACTATGCATTAAAACAATTTTTTCATATTTTTTTTCACTCAAATATGTAGGTTAACCACTACGAAAATATTTACCTTTTCGGAAAATGCTCTATAAATTGAAGCTTATACTCTTTAGTGTTATTTAATCATTTCTAAAAATATCCTATATTTATATTAATGTATGCTAAGCTTTCTTCCATGGTACATTGCAATCGTTCTAAATTTTAACGATTAATTTAGTTAAATTTCATATACTTCTTAAATTAGTGGATTAACCAATATGGAATCTTTATTATCTAGACAAACGGAGACAACAAAGGTTCCAAGCCTCTTTGACCATCATCATATGTAAGTGGAAGATTCAACTATGCATTAAAAAAATTTGTCATATTTTTTGAAAATTTCGCTCAAAATATATAGGTTAACCCCTACGAAAATATTTAGCTTTTCGTTAAATGCTCTATAAATTGAACCTTGTACTCTTTAGTATTATTTAGTCATTTCTAACCACATCTGATATTTATATTAATGTATGATAAACTTTTTTCGTGGTACATGGCCGTCGTTTTAATATTTAACAATTAATTTTGTTAAACTTCATATACTGCTTAAATCAGTGGACGAACCACTATGAAATCAGGATACAACAAATGTAACAATACTCTTTACCATCATCATATGTCAGTAGAGGATGCAAATATGCATTAAAACGATATTTTCATGTTTTTTTAATTTTACCAAAATATGTAGGTTAACCCCTACAAAAATATTTAGCTTTTCGATAAATGTTTTATATGCTTAAACTTATACTCATTACTATTATTTTATAATTTTTAACCACATTCAATGCTTTATAATAATTTTGTCATATTTTTTTAATTCAACTCAAAATATGGAAGTTAACCACAACGAAAATATTACTTTTCGGTAAATGCTCTATAAATTGAAGCTTGTACTCTTTAATGTTATTTAATCATTTCTAACAACATCCGTATTTATATAATGTTTGCTAAGCTTTCTTTCATGGTACATAGCCATCGTTCTAATTTTTCATTAATTAATTTAGTTAAACTTCATATGCTTGTTAAATTAATGAACTAATCAATATGAAATCTCTATTATCTTGAGACACAGTGACAACAAAAGGTTCCAAACCTTTTTTGACCATCATCATATGTAATTGAAGGATGTAACTATGCATTAAAACAATTTTGTCATATTTTTACAAGCATAGTGGATCGCATTAGACGGAAAGCGGCAAGCTGGGCTTCAAGACAATTATCAGGTGCTGGAAAATTGGTGATGCTAAAGTCAGTGCTATCTTCGGTTCCATCTTACGCAATGACTTGTTTTGAGCAACCTGTAAGCTTATGTCAACGTATCCAATCTGCCCTCACGAGATTCTGGTGGGATGCATCTCCGGATGAAAAGAAAATGTGTTGGATATCTTGGGATAAAATGACAGCACCTAAGGCCTTGGGAGGACTAGGAATCAGAGATATCCAAGCTTTTAACAAGGCTTTACTCGAAACAAGCTTGGCGGATAGTGACAAAACCGGAGTGTCTTTTAGCCAGGGTGCTACGAGGCAAATACTGCGGGAAGGCGGCTTTCCTGGATACCGAAGCGCCTAAAGCTGCCTCACATGGTTGGCGAGGGATCCTAGTGGGCAGAGATCTGTTGCTAAGTAACCTCACCAAAGTTATAGGTGATGGAGAAGGCACACGGCTATGGAAGGATCCATGGCTTAGCTCGAGCAAGCCTTTGCGACTTATGGGACCGTTTCAAGAGAAACATCAGGATCTAGTGGTGGCAGACCTGCTTTGTAGGGAGACACGGGAATGGAACAGGCTGAAGATTAGCAGTATAATACCGGAGTCTCTGCCAGCCATTCTAAGCATCAAACCGAGTATCACAGGCGCGATGGACTCCTACGCCTGGCTAGCATCAAAAACTGGAGTATACACTGTCAAATCAGGATACTTTGTGGCAGTATCGACAGAGTTAGCATCAAAAACAATATTGTTTTATTGCATAATTGCATCCACCACTTACATATTATGATGATCAAAGAGGTTAGGAACGTTTGTTGTCTCTGTTTCTCTAGATAATAGTTATTTTATAGTGGTTAGTCTAATTATTTACGCAGTATATGAATTTAAACTAAATTAATTGTTAAAAATTAGAATGATGTACATGTACCTTGAAAGATAGTTTAGAAACCTTTTAATACAAAAGTAGAATGTGGTTAAATAATTTTAATCAATACTAAAGAGTATAAGATTATGTATATAGAGCATTTAACGAAAAACTCAATATTTCCGTAGGGGTTAACCTACAAATTTTGAGAGAAATTAAAAAAATATGACAATATTGTTTTATTACATAATTGCATCCTCCACTTACATATTATGATGATCAAAGAGGTTAGGAACATTTGTTGTCATTGTTTCTCTAGATAATAGTGATTTTATAGTGGGTAGTCTACTTATTTAACCATTAGAAGAGTTTAAACTAAATTAATTGTTAAAAATTAGAATGATGTACATGTACCTTGAAAGATAGTTTAGAATACATTAATACAAATTTAGAATGTGGTTAAATAATTTTAAACAACACTAAAGAGCATAAGATTATGTATATAGAGCATTTAACGAAAAACTAAATATTTTCGTAGGGGGGGTTAACCTACAAATTTTGAGAGAAATTCAAAAAATATGAAAATATTGTTTTATTGCATAATTGCATCCTCCACTTACATATTATGATGGTCAAAGAGGTTAGGAACGTTTGGTGTCACTGTTTCTCTAGATAATAGTGATTTTATAGTGGTTAGTATACTTATTTAAGCATTAGATGAATTTAAACTAAATTAATTGTTAAAAATTAGAATGATGTACATGTACCTGGAAAGATAGTTTAGAATACATTAATACAAATGTAGAATGTGGTTAACTAATTTTAAACAACACTATAGAGCATAAGATTATGTATGTAGAGCATTTAACGAAAAACTCAATATTTTCGTAGGGACCTACAAATTTTGAGAGAAATTAAAAAAATATGAAAATATTGTTTTAATTCATAATTGTATCCACCACTCACATATTACGATGATCAAAGAGGTTAGGAACGTTTGTTGTCAATGTTTCTCTAGATAATAGTGATTTTATAATGGTTAGTCTACTTATTTAAGCATTAGATAAATTTAAACTAAATTAATTGTTAAAAATTAGAATGATATACATGTACCTTGAAAGATAGTTTAGAATACATTAATACAAATGTAGAATGTGGTTAAATAATTTTAAACAACACTAAAGAGCATAAGATTATGTATATAGAGCATTTAACGAAAAACTAAATATTTTCGTAGGGGGGGTTAACCTACAAATTTTGAGAGAAATTCAAAAAATATGAAAATATTGTTTTATTGCATAATTGCATCCTCCACTTACATATTATGATGATCAAAGAGGTTAGGAACGTTTGTTGTCTCTGTTTCTCTAGATAATAGTGATTTTATAGTGGTTAGTCTACTTATTTAAGCAGTATCTGAATTTTAAATAAATTAATTGTTAAAAATTAGAATGATGTACATGTACCTTGAAAGATAGTTTAGAATACATTAATACAAATGTAGAATGTGGTTAAATAATTTTTAACAACACTAAAGAGCATAAGATTATGTATATTGAGCATTTAACGAAAACTCAATATTTTCGTAAGGGGTAAACCTACAAATTTTGAGAGAAATTCAAAAAATATGACTATTGTTTTATTGCATAATTGCATCCTCCACTTACATATTATGATGGTCAAAGAGGTTAGGAACGTTTGTTGTCTTTGTTTCTCTAGATAATATTGATTTTATAGTGGTTAGTCTACTTATTTAAGCAGTATATGAATTTTAACTAAATTAATTGTTAAAAATTAGAATGATGTACATGTACCATGAAAGATAGTTTAAAAACCTTTTAATACAAATGTAGAATGTGTTTAAATAATTTTAAACAACACTAAAGAGTATAAGATTATGTATAAAGAGTATTTAACGAAAAACTCAATATTTTCGTAGGGGGTTAACCTACAAATTTTGAGAGAAATTCAAAAAATATGACAATATTGTTTTATTGCATAATTGAATCCACCACTTACATATTATGATGATCAAAGAGGTTTGGAACGTTTGGTGTCAATGTTTCTCTAGCTAATAGTGATTTTATAGTGGTTAGTCTACTTATTTAAGCAGTATCTGAATTTTAACTAAATTAATTGTTAAAAATTAGAATGACGTACATGTACCTTGAAAGATAGTTTATAATACATTAATACAAATGTAGAATGTGGTTAAATAATTTTAAACAACACTAAAGAGTATAAGATTATGTATATAGAGCATTTAACGAAAAACTCAATATTTTCGTAGGGGTTAACCTACAAATTTTGAGAGAAATTCAAAAAATATGAAAATATTGTTTTAATTCATAATTGTATCCTCCACTTTCATATTATGATGATCAAAGAGGTAGGAATTTTTGTTGTCAATGTTTCTCTAGATAATAGTGATTTTATTGTGGTTAGTCTACTTATTTAAGCATTAGATAAATTTAAACTAAATTAATTGTTAAAAATTAGAATGATGTACATGTAGCTTGAAAGATAGTTTAGAATACATTAATACAAATGTAGAATGTGGTAAAATAATTTTAAACAACACTAAAGAGCATAAGATTATGTATATAAAGCATTTAACGAAAAACTAAATATTTTCGTAGGGGTTAACCTACAAATTTTGAGAGAAATTAAAAAATATGACAATATTGTTTTATTGCATAATTGCATCCACCACTTACATATTATGATGATCAAAGAGGTTAGGAACGTTTGGTGTCACTGTTTCTCTAGATAATAGTGATTTTATAGTGGTTAGTCTACTTATTTAAGCATTAGATGAATTTAAACTAAATTAATTGTTAAAAATTAGAATGATGTACATGTACCTTGAAAGATAGTTTAGAATACATTAATACAAATGTATAATGTGGTTAAATAATTTTAAAAAACACTATAGAGCATAAGATTATGTATGTAGAGCATTTATCGAAAAACTCAATATTTTCGTAGGGACCTACAAATTTTGAGAGAAATTCAAAAAATATGAAAATATTGTTTTAATTCATAATTGTATCCTCCACTCACATATTATGATGATCAAAGAGGTTAGGAACGTTTGTTGTCAATGTTTCTCTAGATAATAATGATTTTATAATGGTTAGTCTACTTATTTAAGCATTAGATAAATTTAAATTAAATTAATTGTTAAAAATTAGAATGATGTACATGTACCTTGAAAGATAGTTTAGAATACATTAATACAAATGTAGAATGTGGTTAAATAATTTTAAACAACACTAAAGAGCATAAGATTATGTATATAGAACATTTAACGAAAAACTAAATATTTTCGTAGGGGGGGTTAACCTACAAATTTTGAGAGAAATTCAAAAAATATGAAAATATTGTTTTATTGAATAATTCCATCCTCCACTTACATATTATGATGGTCAAAGAGGTTATGAATGTTTGTTGTCTCTGTTTCTCTAGATAATAGTGATTTTATAGTGGTTAGTCTACTTATTTAAGCAGTATATGAATTATAACTAAATTAATTGTTAAAAATTAGAATGATGTACATGTACCATGAAAGATATTTTAGAAACCTTTTAATACAAATGTAGAATGTGTTTAAATAATTTTAAACAACACTAGAGAGTATAAGATTATGTATAAAGAGTATTTAACGAAAATCTCAATATTTTCGTAGGGGGTTAACCTACAAATTTTGAGAGAAATTCAAAAAATATGACAATATTGTTTTATTGCATAATTGCATCCACCACTTATATATTATGATGATCAAAGAGGTTAGGAACGTTTGGTGTCACTGTTTCTCTAGATAATAGTGATTTTATAGTGGTTAGTATACTTATTTAAGCATTAGATGAATTTAAACTAAATTAATTGTTAAAAATTAGAATGATGTACATGTACCTGGAAAGATAGTTTAGAATACATTAATACAAATGTATAATGTGGTTAAATAATTTTAAACAACACTATAGAGCATAAGATTATGTATGTAGAGCATTTAACGAAAAACTCAATATTTTCGTAGGGACCTACAAATTTTGAGAGAAATTAAAAAAATATGAAAATATTTTTTTAATTCATAATTCTATCCACCACTCACATATTACGATGATCAAAGAGGTTAGGAACGTTTGTTGTCACTGTTTCTCTAGATAATAGTGATTTTATAGTGGTTAGTCTACTTATTTAAGCATTAGATGAATTTAAACTAAATTAATTGTTAAAAATTAGAATGATGTACATGTACCTTGAAAGATAGTTTAGAATACATTAATACAAATGTAGAATGTGGTTAAATAATTTTAAACAACACTAAAGAGCATAAGATTATGTATATAGAGCATTTAACGAAAAACTAAATATTTTCGTAGGGGGGTTAACCTACAAATTTTGAGAGAAATTCAAAAAATATGAAAATATTGTTTTATTGCATAATTGCATCCTCCACTTACATATTATGATGGTCAAAGAGGTTATGAACGTTTGTTGTCTTTGTTTCTCTAGATAATATTGATTTTATAGTGGTTAGTCTACTTATTTAAGCAGTATATGAATTTTAACTAAATTAATTGTTAAAAATTAGAATGATGTACATGTACCATGAAAGATAGTTTAAAAACCTTTTAATACAAATGTAGAATGTGGTTAAATAATTTTAAACAACACTAAAGAGTATAAGATTATGTATAAAGAGTATTTAACGAAAAACTCAATATTTTCGTAGGGGTTAACCTACAAATTTTGAGAGAAATTCAAAAAATATGACAATATTGTTTTATTGCATAATTGAATCCACCACTTATATATTATGATGATCAAAGAGGTTAGGAACGTTTGGTGTCAATGTTTCTCTAGCTAATAGTGATTTTATAGTGGTTAGTCTACTTATTTAAGCAGTATCTGAATTTTAACTAAATTAATAGTTAAAAATTAGAATGATGTACATGTACCTTGAAAGATAGTTTAGAATACATTAATACAAATGTAGAATATGGTTAAATAATTTTTAACAACACTAAAGAGCATAAGATTATGTATATTGAGCATTTAACGAAAACTCAATATTTTCGTAAGGGGTAAACCTACAAATTTTGAGAAAAATTCAAAAAATATGACAATATTGTTTTATTGCATAATTGCATCCTCCACTTACATATTATGATGATCAAAGAGGTTAGGAACGTTTGTTGTCTCTGTTTCTCTAGATAATAGTGATTTTATAGTGGTTAGTCTACTTATTTAAGCAGTATCTGAATTTTAACTAAATTAATTGTTAAAAATTAGAATGATGTACATGTACCTTGAAAGATAGTTTAGAATACATTAATACAAATGTAGAATGTGGTTAAATAATTTTTAACAACACTATATATTGAGCATTTAACGAAAACTCAATATTTTCGTAAGGGGTAAACCTACAAATTTTGAGAGAAATTCAAAAAATATGACAATATTGTTTTATTGCATAATTGCATCCTCCACTTACATATTATGATGGTCAAAGAGGTTAGGAACGTTTGTTGTCTTTGTTTCTCTAGATAATATTGATTTTATAGTGGTTAGTCTACTTATTTAAGCAGTATATGAATTTTAACTAAATTAATTGTTAACAATTAGAATGATGTACATGTACCATGAAAGATAGTTTAAAAACCTTTTAATACAAATGTAGAATGTGGTTAAATAATTTTAAACAACACTAAAGAGTATAAGATTATGTATAAATAGTATTTAACGAAAAACTCAATATTTTCGTAGGGGTTAACCTACAAATTTTGAGAGAAATTCAAAAAATATGACAATATTGTTTTATTGCATAATTGAATCCACCACTTACATATTATGATGATCAAAGAGGTTAGGAACGTTTGGTGTCAATGTTTCTCTAGCTATTAGTGATTTTATAGTGGTTAGTCTACTTATTTAAGCAGTATCTGAATTTTAACTAAATTAATTGTTAAAAATTAGAATGACGTACACGTACCTTGAAAGATAGTTTATAATACATTAATACAAATGTAGAATGTGGTTAAATAATTTTTAACAACACTAAAGAGTATAAGATAATGTATATAGAGCATTTAACGAAAAACTCAATATTTTCGTAGGGGTTAACCTACAAATTTTGAGAAAAATTCAAAAAATATGAAAATATTGTTTTAATTCATAATTGTATCCTCCACTTACATATTATGATGATCAAAGAGGTAGGAACGTTTGTTGTCAAGGTTTCTCTAGATAATAGTGATTTTATTGTGGTTAGTCTACTTATTTAAACATTAGATAAATTTAAACTAAATTAATTGTTAAAAATTAGAATGATGTACATGTAGCTTGAAAGATAGTTTAGAATACTTTAATACAAATGTAGAATGTGGTAAAATAATTTTAAACAACACTAATGAGCATAAGATTATGTATATAGAGCATTTAACGAAAAACTAAATATTTTCGTAGGGGTTGTTAACCTACAAATTTTGAGAGAAATTCAAAAAATATGAAAATATTGTTTTAATTCATAATTGTAACTCACATATTATTATGATCAAAGAGGTTAGGAACGTTTGTTGTCAATGTTTCTCTAGATAATAGTGATTTTATAATGGTTAGTCTACTTATTTAAGCATTAGATAAATTTAAACTAAATTAATTGTTAAAAATTAGAATGATGTACATGTACCTTGAAGGATAGTTTAGAAACCTTTTAATACAAATGTAGAATGTGGTTAAATAATTTTAATCAATACTAAAGAGTATAAGATTATGTATATAGAGCATTTAACGAAAAAACTCAATATTTCCGTAGGGGTTAACCTACAAATTTTGAGAGAAATTCAAAAAATATGACAATATTGTTTTATTGCATAATTGCATCCACCACTTACATATTATGATGATCAAAGAGGTTAGGAACGTTTGTTGTCTCTGTTTCTCTAGATAATAGTTATTTTATAGTGGTTAGTCTAATTATTTACGCAGTATATGAATTTAAACTAAATTAATTGTTAAAAATTAGAATGATGTACATGTACCTTGAAAGATTGTTTAGAAACCTTTTAATACAAAAGTAGAATGTGGTTAAGTAATTTTAATCAATACTAAAGAGTATAAGATTATGTATATAGAACATTTAACGAAAAACTCAATATTTCCGTAGGGGTTAACCTACAAATTTTGAGAGAAATTAAAAAAATATGACAATATTGTTTTATTGCATAATTGCATCCACCACTTACATATTATGATGATCAAAGAGGTTAGGAACGTTTGTTGTCTCTGTTTCTCTAGATAATGGTGATTTTATAGTGGTTAGTCTAATTATTTAAACAGTATATGAATTTCAACTAAATTAATTGTTAAAAATTAGAATGATGTACATGTACCTTGAAAGATAGTTTAGAAACCTTTTAATACAAATGTAGAATGTGGTTACATAATTTTAATCAACACTAAAGAGTATAAGATTATGTATATAGAGCATTTAACGAAAAACTCAATATTTTCGTAGGGGTTAACCTACAAATTTTGAGAGAAATTCAAAAAATATGACAATATTGTTTTATTGCATAATTGCTTCCTCCACTTATATATTATGATGATCAAAGAGGTTAGGAACGTTTGTTGTCTCTGTTTCCCTAGATAATAGTGATTTTATAGTGGTTAGTCTACTTATTTAAGCAGTATATGAAATTAAACTAAATTAATTGTTAAAAATTAGAATGATGTACATGTACCTTGAAAGATAGTTTAGAAACCTTTTAATACAAATGTATAATGTGGTTAAATAATTTTAAACAATACTAAAGAGTATAAGATTATGTATATAGAGCATTTAACGAAAAACTCAATATTTTCGTAGGGGTTAACCTACAAATTTTGAGAGAAATTCAAAAAATATGACAATATTGTTTTATTGCATAATTGCTTCCTCCATTTATATATTATGATGATCAAAGAGGTTAGGAACGTTTGTTGTCTCTGTTTCCCTAGATAATAGTGATTTTATAGTGGTTAGTCTACTTATTTAAGCAGTATATGAAATTAAACTAAATTAATTGTTAAAAATTAGAATGATGTACATGTACCTTGAAGATAGTTTAGAAACCTTTTAATACAAATGTATAATGTGGTTAAATAATTTTAAACAATACTAAAGAGTATAAGATTATGTATATAGAGCATTTAACGAAAAACTCAATATTTTCGTAGGGGTTAACCTACAAATTTTGAGAGAAATTCAAAAAATATGACAATATTGTTTTATTGCATAATTGCATCCTCCACTTACATATTATGATGATCAAAGAGGTTAGGAACGTTTGTTGTCTCTGTTTCTCTAGATAATGGTGATTTTATAGTGGTTAGTCTAATTATTTAAGCAGTATATGAATTTCAACTAAATTAATTGTTAAAAATTAGAATGATGTACATGTACCTTGAAAGATAGTTTAGAAACCTTTTAATACAAATGTAGAATGTGGTTAAATAATTTTAAACAATACTAAAGAGTATAAGATTATGTATATAGAGCATTTAACGAAAAACTCAATATTTCGTAGGGGTTAACCTACAAATTTTGAGAGAAATTCAAAAAATATGACAATATTGTTTTATTGCATAATTGCATCCTCCACTTACATATTATGATGATCAAAGAGGTTAGGAACGTTTGTTGTCTCTGTTTCTCTAGATAATAGTGATTTTATAGTGGTTAGTCTACTTATTTAAGCAGTATATGAATTTAAACTAAATTAATTGTTAAAAATTAGAATGATGTACATGTACCTTGAAAGATAGTTTAGAAACCTTTTAATACAAATGTAGAATGTGGTTAAATAATTTTAAACAATACTAAAGAGTATAAGATTATGTATATAGAGCATTTAACGAAAAACTCAATATTTTCGTAGGGGTTAACCTACAAATTTTGAGAGAAATTCAAAAAATATGACAATATTGTTTTATTGCATAACTGCTTCCTCCACTTATATATTATGATGATCAAAGAGGTTAGGAACGTTTGTTGTCTCTGTTTCTCTAGATAATAGTGATTTTATAGTGGTTAGTCTACTTATTTAAGCAGTATATGAATTTAAACTAAATTAATTGTTAAAAATTAGAATGATGTACATGTACCTTGAAAGATAGTTTAGAAACCTTTTAATACAAATGTATAATGTGGTTAAATAATTTTAAACAATACTAAAGAGTATAAGATTATGTATATAGAGCATTTAACGAAAAACTCAATATTTCCGTAGGGGTTAACCTACAAATTTTGAGAGAAATTCAAAAAATATGACAATATTGTTTTATTGCATAATTGCATCCACCACTTACATATTATGATGATCAAAGAGGTTAGGAACGTTTGTTGTCTCTGTTTCTCTAGATAATAGTGATTTTATAGTGGTTAGTCTAATTATTTAAGCAGTATATGAATTTAAACTAAATTAATTGTTAAAAATTAGAATGATGTACATGTACCTTGAAAGATAGTTTAGAAACCTTTTAATACAAATGTAGAATGTGGTTAAATAATTTTAATCAATACTAAAGAGTATAAGATTATGTATATAGAGCATTTAACGAAAAACTCAATATTTCCGTAGGGGTTAACCTACAAATTTTGAGAGAAATTCAAAAAATATGACAATATTGTTTTATTGCATAATTGCATCCACCACTTACATATTATGATGATCAAAGAGGTTAGGAACGTTTGTTGTCTCTGTTTCTCTAGATAATAGTGATTTTATAGTGGTTAGTCTAATTATTTAAGCAGTATATGAATTTAAACTAAATTAATTGTTAAAAATTAGAATGATGTACATGTACCTTGAAAGATAGTTTAGAAACCTTTTAATACAAATGTAGAATGTGGTTAAATAATTTTAATCAATACTAAAGAGTATAAGATTATGTATATAGAGCATTTAACGAAAAACTCAATATTTTCGTAGGGGTTAACCTACAAATTTTGAGAGAAATTCAAAAAATATGACAATATTGTTTTATTGCATAATTGCATCCACCACTTACATATTATGATGATCAAAGAGGTTAGGAACGTTTGTTGTCTCTGTTTCTCTAGATAATGGTGATTTTATAGTGGTTAGTCTAATTATTTAAGCAGTATATGAATTAAACTAAATTAATTGTTAAAAATTAGAATGATGTACATGTACCTTGAAAGATAGTTTAGAAACCTTTTAATACAAATGTAGAATGTGGTTAAATAATTTTAATCAACTACTAAAGAGTATAAGATTATGTATATAGAGCATTTAACGAAAAACTCAATATTTTCGTAGGGGTTAACCTACAAATTTTGAGAGAAATTCAAAAAATATGACAATATTGTTTTATTGCATAATTGCTTCCTCCATTTATATATTATGATGATCAAAGAGGTTAGGAACGTTTGTTGTCTCTGTTTCCCTAGATAATAGTGATTTTATAGTGGTTAGTCTACTTATTTAAGCAGTATATGAAATTAAACTAAATTAATTGTTAAAAATTAGAATGATGTACATGTACCTTGAAAGATAGTTTAGAAACCTTTTAATACAAATGTATAATGTGGTTAAATAATTTTAAACAATACTAAAGAGTATAAGATTATGTATATAGAGCATTTAACGAAAAACTCAATATTTTCGTAGGGGTTAACCTACAAATTTTGAGAGAAATTCAAAAAATATGACAATATTGTTTTATTGCATAATTGCATTCCTCCACTTATATATTATGATGATCAAAGAGGTTAGGAACGTTTGTTGTCTCTGTTTCCCTAGATAATAGTGATTTTATAGTGGTTAGTCTACTTATTTAAGCAGTATATGAAATTAAACTAAATTAATTGTTAAAAATTAGAATGATGTACATGTACCTTGAAAGATAGTTTAGAAACCTTTTAATACAAATGTAGAATGTGGTTAAATAATTTTAAACAATACTAAAGAGTATAAGATTATGTATATAGAGCATTTAACGAAAAACTCAATATTTTCGTAGGGGTTAACCTACAAATTTTGAGAGAAATTCAAAAAATATGACAATATTGTTTTATTGCATAATTGCATCCACCACTTACATATTATGATGATCAAAGAGGTTAGGAACGTTTGTTGTCTCTGTTTCTCTAGATAATAGTGATTTTATAGTGGTTAGTCTAATTATTTACGCAGTATATGAATTTAAACTAAATTAATTGTTAAAAATTAGAATGATGTACATGTACCTTGAAAGATAGTTTAGAAACCTTTTAATACAAATGTAGAATGTGGTTAAATAATTTTAATCAATACTAAAGAGTATAAGATTATGTATATAGAGCATTTAACGAAAAACTCAATATTTCGTAGGGGTTAACCTACAAATTTTGAGAGAAATTCAAAAAATATGACAATATTGTTTTATTGCATAATTGCATCCACCACTTACATATTATGATGATCAAAGAGGTTAGGAACGTTTGTTGTCTCTGTTTCTCTAGATAATAGTGATTTTATAGTGGTTAGTCTAATTATTTAAGCAGTATATGAATTTAAACTAAATTAATTGTTAAAAATTAGAATGATGTACATGTACCTTGAAAGATAGTTTAGAAACCTTTTAATACAAATGTAGAATGTGGTTACATAATTTTAATCAACACTAAAGAGTATAAGATTATGTATATAGAGCATTTAACGAAAAACTCAATATTTTCGTAGGGGTTAACCTACAAATTTTGAGAGAAATTCAAAAAATATGACAATATTGTTTTATTGCATAATTGCTTCCTCCATTTATATATTATGATGATCAAAGAGGTTAGGAACGTTTGTTGTCTCTGTTTCCCTAGATAATAGTGATTTTATAGTGGTTAGTCTACTTATTTAAGCAGTATATGAAATTAAACTAAATTAATTGTTAAAAATTAGAATGATGTACATGTACCTTGAAAGATAGTTTAGAAACCTTTTAATACAAATGTATAATGTGGTTAAATAATTTTAAACAATACTAAAGAGTATAAGATTATGTATATAGAGCATTTAACGAAAAACTCAATATTTTCGTAGGGGTTAACCTACAAATTTTGAGAGAAATTCAAAAAATATGACAATATTGTTTTATTGCATAATTGCATCCTCCACTTACATATTATGATGATCAAAGAGGTTAGGAACGTTTGTTGTCTCTGTTTCTCTAGATAATAGTGATTTTATAGTGGTTAGTCTACTTATTTAAGCAGTATATGAAATTAAACTAAATTAATTGTTAAAAATTAGAATGATGTACATGTACCTTGAAAGATAGTTTAGAAACCTTTTAATACAAATGTATAATGTGGTTAAATAATTTTAAACAATACTAAAGAGTATAAGATTATGTATATAGAGCATTTAACGAAAAACTCAATATTTTCGTAGGGGTTAACCTACAAATTTTGAGAGAAATTCAAAAAATATGACAATATTGTTTTATTGCATAATTGCATCCTCCACTTATATATTATGATGATCAAAGAGGTTAGAAACGTTTGTTGTCTCTGTTTCTCTAGATAATAGTGATTTTATAGTGGTTAGTCTACTTATTTAAGCAGTATATGAATTTAAACTAAATTAATTGTTAAAAATTAGAATGATGTACATGTACCTTGAAAGATAGTTTAGAAACCTTTTAATACAAATGTATAATGTGGTTAAATAATTTTAAACAATACTAAAGAGTATAAGATTATGTATATAGAGCATTTAACGAAAAACTCAATATTTCGTAGGGGTTAACCTACAAATTTTGAGAGAAATTCAAAAAATATGACAATATTGTTTTATTGCATAATTGCATCCATCCACTTACATATTATGATGATCAAAGAGGTTAGGAACGTTTGTTGTCTCTGTTTCTCTAGATAATAGTGATTTTATAGTGGTTAGTCTAATTATTTAAGCAGTATATGAATTTAAACTAAATTAATTGTTAAAAATTAGAATGATGTACATGTACCTTGAAAGATAGTTTAGAAACCTTTTAATACAAATGTAGAATGTGGTTAAATAATTTTAATCAATACTAAAGAGTATAAGATTATGTATATAGAGCATTTAACGAAAAACTCAATATTTCCGTAGGGGTTAACCTACAAATTTTGAGAGAAATTCAAAAAATATGACAATATTGTTTTATTGCATAATTGCATCCACCACTTACATATTATGATGATCAAAGAGGTTAGGATCGTTTGTTGTCTCTGTTTCTCTAGATAATAGTTATTTTATAGTGGTTAGTCTAATTATTTAAGCAGTATATGAATTTCAACTAAATTAATTGTTAAAAATTAGAATGATGTACATGTACCTTGAAAGATAGTTTAGAAACCTTTTAATACAAATGTAGAATGTGGTTAAATAATTTTAATCAATACTAAAGAGTATAAGATTATGTATATAGAGCATTTAACGAAAAACTCAATATTTCCGTAGGGGTTAACCTACAAATTTTGAGAGAAATTCAAAAAATATGACAATATTGTTTTATTGCATAATTGCATCCACCACTTACATATTATGATGATCAAAGAGGTTAGGAACGTTTGTTGTCTCTGTTTCTCTAGATAATAGTGATTTTATAGTGGTTAGTCTAATTATTTAAGCAGTATATGAATTTAAACTAAATTAATTGTTAAAAATTAGAATGATGTACATGTACCTTGAAAGATAGTTTAGAAACCTTTTAATACAAATGTAGAATGTGGTTAAATAATTTTAATCAATACTAAAGAGTATAAGATTATGTATATAGAGCATTTAACGAAAAACTCAATATTTTCGTAGGGGGTTAACCTACAAATTTTGAGAGAAATTCAAAAAATATGACAATATTGTTTTATTGCATAAATGCATCCTCCACTTACATATTATGATGATCAAAGAGGTTAGGAACGTTTTGTTGTCTCTGTTTCCTCTAGATAATAGTGATTTTATAGTGGTTAGTCTAATTATTTAAGCAGTATATGAATTTCAACTAAATTAATTGTTAAAAATTAGAATGATGTACATGTACCTTGAAAGATAGTTTAGAAACCTTTTAATACAAATGTAGAATGTGGTTAAATAATTTTAAACAACTACTAAAGAGTATAAGATTATGTATATAGAGCATTTAACGAAAAACTCAATATTTTCGTAGGGGTTAACCTACAAATTTTGAGAGAAATTCAAAAAATATGACAATATTGTTTTATTGCATAATTGCTTCCTCCATTATATATTATGATGATCAAAGAGGTTAGGAACGTTTGTTGTCTCTGTTTCCCTAGATAATAGTGATTTTATAGTGGTTAGTCTACTTATTTAAGCAGTATATGAAATAAACTAAATTAATTGTTAAAAATTAGAATGATGTACATGTACCTTGAAAGATAGTTTAGAAACCTTTTAATACAAATGTATAATGTGGTTAAATAATTTTAAAACAATACTAAAGAGTATAAGATTATGTATATAGAGCATTTAACGAAAAACTCAATATTTTCGTAGGGGTTAACCTACAAATTTTGAGAGAAATTCAAAAAATATGACAATATTGTTTTATTGCATAATTGCTTCCTCCATTTATATATTATGATGATCAAAGAGGTTAGGAACGTTTGTTGTCTCTGTTTCCCTAGATAATAGTGATTTTATAGTGGTTAGTCTACTTATTTAAGCAGTATATGAAATTTAAACTAAATTAATTGTTAAAAATTAGAATGATGTACATGTACCTTGAAAGATAGTTTA
The DNA here is from genome assembly GCA_018703725.1 of Brassica juncea. NCBI lineage: Eukaryota > Viridiplantae > Streptophyta > Magnoliopsida > Brassicales > Brassicaceae > Brassica > Brassica juncea. Next base: position 1,143,890 of record CM031942.1, on the reverse strand, counting down.
GAAACCTTTTAATACAAATGTAGAATGTGGTTAAATAATTTTAAAACAACACTAAAGAGTATAAGATTATGTATATAGAGCATTTAACGAAAAACTCAATATTTTCGTAGGGGTTAACCTACAAATTTTGAGAGAAATTCAAAAAATATGACAATATTGTTTTATTGCATAATTGCATCCTCCACTTATATATTATGATGATCAAAGAGGTTAGGAACGTTTGTTGTCTCTGTTTCCTCTAGATAATAGTGATTTTATAGTGGTTAGTCTACTTATTTAAGCAGTATATGAAATTAAACTAAATTAATTGTTAAAAATTAGAATGATGTACATGTACCTTGAAAGATAGTTTAGAAACCTTTTAATACAAATGTAGAATGTGGTTAAATAATTTTAACAATACTAAAGAGTATAAGATTATGTATATAGAGCATTTAACGAAAAACTCAATATTTTCGTAGGGGTTAACCTACAAATTTTGAGAGAAATTCAAAAAATATGACAATATTGTTTTATTGCATAATTGCTTCCTCCACTTTATATATTATGATGATCAAAGAGGTTAGGAACGTTTGTTGTCTCTGTTTCCCTAGATAATAGTGATTTTATAGTGGTTAGTCTACTTATTTAAGCAGTATATGAAATAAACTAAATTAATTGTTAAAAATTAGAATGATGTACATGTACCTTGAAAGATAGTTTAGAAACCTTTTAATACAAATGTATAATGTGGTTAAATAATTTTAACAATACTAAGAGTATAAGATTATGTATATAGAGCATTTAACGAAAAACTCAATATTTTCGTAGGGGTTAACCTACAAATTTTGAGAGAAATTCAAAAATATGACAATATTGTTTTATTGCATAATTGCTCCTCCATTTATATATTATGATGATCAAAGAGGTTAGGAACGTTTGTTGTCTCTGTTTCCCTAGATAATAGTGATTTTATAGTGGTTAGTCTACTTATTTAAGCAGTATATGAAATTAAACTAAATTAATTGTTAAAAATTAGCATGATGTACATGTACCTTGAAAGATAGTTTAGAAACCTTTTAATACAAATGTATAATGTGGTTAAATAATTTTAAACAATACTAAAGAGTATAAGATTATGTATATAGAGCATTTAACGAAAAACTCAATATTTCGTAGGGGTTAACCTACAAATTTTGAGAGCAAATTCAAAAAATATGACAATATTGTTTTATTGCATAATTGCTTCTCCACACTTATATATTATGATGATCAAAGAGGTTAGAACGTTTGTTGTCTCTGTTTCCCTAGATAATAGTGATTTTATAGTGGTTAGTCTAATTATTTAAACAGTATATGAAATTTCAACTAAATTAATTGTTAAAAATAGAATGATGTACATGTACCTTGAAAGATAGTTTAGAAACCTTTTAATACAAATGTATAATGTGGTTAAATAATTTTAAACAATACTAAAGAGTATAAGATTATGTATATAGAGCATTTAACGAAAAACTCAATATTTTCGTAGGGGTTAACCTACAAATTTTGAGAGAAATTCAAAAAATATGACAATATTGTTTTATTGCATAATTGCATTCCTCCATTTATATATTATGATGATCAAAGAGGTTAGGAACGTTTGTTGTCTCTGTTTCCCTAGATAATAGTGATTTTATAGTGGTTAGTCTACTTATTTAAGCAGTATATGAAATTAAACTAAATTAATTGTTAAAAATTAGAATGATGTACATGTACCTTGAAAGATAGTTTAGAAACCTTTTAATACAAAATGTAGAATGTGGTTAAATAATTTTAACAATACTAAAAGAGTATAAGATTATGTATATAGAGCATTTAACGAAAAACTCAATATTTCGTAGGGGTTAACCTACAAATTTTGAGAGAAATTCAAAAAATATGACAATATTGTTTTATTGCATAATTGCTTCCTCCACTTATATATTATGATGATCAAAGAGGTAGGAACGTTTGTTGTCTCTGTTTCCTAGATAATAGTGATTTTATAGTGGTTAGTCACTAGTATTTAAGCAGTATATGAAATTAAACTAAATAATTGTTAAAATTAGAATGATGTACATGTACCTTGAAAGATAGTTTAGAAACCTTTTAATACAAATGTATAATGTGGTTAAATAATTTTAAACAATACTTAAAGAGTATAAGATTATGTATATAGAGCATTTAACGAAAAACTCATATTTTCGTAGGGGGTTAACCTACAAATTTGAGAGAAATTCAAAAAATATGAAAATATTGTTTTATTGCATAAATGCATCCTCCACTTACATATTATGATGATCAAAGAGGTTAGGAACGTTTGTTGTCTCTGTTTCTCTAGATAAATGGTGATTTTAGTGGTTAGTCTAATTATTTAAAGCAGTATATGAATTTAAACTAAATTAATTGTTAAAAATTAGAATGATGTACATGTACCTTGAAAGATAGTTTAGAAACCTTTTAATAAAAATGTAGAATGTGGTTAAATAATTTTTAAACAACACTAAAGAGTATAAGATTATGTATATAGAGCATTTAACGAAAAACTCAATATTTTCCGTAGGGGTTAACCTACAAATTTTGAGAGAAATTCAAAAAATATGACAATATTGTTTTATTGCATAATTGCATCCTCCACTTAATATTATGATGATCAAAGAGGTTAGAAACGTTTGTTGTCTCTGTTTCCTCTAGATAATAGGTGATTTTATAGTGGTTAGTCTAATTATTTAAGCAGTATATGAATGTAAACTAAATTAATTGTTAAAAATTAGAATGATGTACATGTACCTTGAAAGATAGTTTAGAAACCTTTTAATACAAATGTATAATGTGGTTAAATAATTTTAATCAATACTAAAGAGTATAAGATTATGTATATAGAGCATTTAACGAAAAACTCAATATTTCCGTAGGGGTTAACCTACAAATTTTGAGAGAAATTCAAAAATATGACAATATTGTTTTAATTGCATAATTGCATCCACCACTTACATATTATGATGATCAAAGAGGTAGGAACGTTTGTTGTCTCTGTTTCTCTAGATAATAGTGATTTTATAGTGGTTAGTCTAATTATTTAAGCAGTATATGAATTTAAACTAAATTAATTGTTAAAAATTAGAATGATGTACATGTACCCTTGAAAGATAGTTTAGAAACCTTTTAATACAAATGTAGAATGTGGTTAAATAATTTTAAATCAATACTAAAGAGTATAAGATTATGTATATAGAGCATTTAACGAAAAACTCAATATTTCCGTAGGGGTTAACCTACAAATTTTGAGAGAAATTCAAAAAATATGACAATATTGTTTTATTGCATAATTGCATCCATCACTTACATATTATGATGATCAAAGAGGTTAGGAACGTTTGTTGTCTCTGTTTCTCTAGATAATAGTGATTTTATAGTGGTTAGTCTAATTATTTAAGCAGTATATGAATTTAAACTAAATTAATTGTTAAAAATTAGAATGATGTACATGTACCTTGAAAGATAGTTTAGAACCTTTTAATACAAATGTAGAATGTGGTTAAATAATTTTAATCAATACTAAAGAGTATAAGATTATGTATATAGAGCATTTAACGAAAAACTCAATATTTTCCGTAGGGGTTAACCTACAAATTTTGAGAGAAATTCAAAAAATATGACAATATTGTTTTATTGCATAATTGCATCCACCACTTACATATTATGATGATCAAAGAGGTTAGGAACGTTTGTTGTCTCTGTTTCTCTAGATAATGGTGATTTTATAGTGGTTAGTCTAATTATTTAAGCAGTATATGAATTTCAACTAAATTAATTGTTAAAAATTAGAATGATGTACATGTACCTTGAAAGATAGTTTAGAAACCTTTTAATACAAATGTAGAATGTGGTTAAATAATTTTAATCAATACTAAAGAGTATAAGATTATGTATATAGAGCATTTAACGAAAAACTCAATATTTCAGTAGGGGTTAACCTACAAATTTGAGAGAAATTCAAAAAATATGACAATATTGTTTTATTGCATAATTTGCATCCATCCACTTATATATTATGATGATCAAAGAGGTTAGGAACGTTTGTTGTCTCTGTTTCTCTAGATAATAGTGATTTTATAGTGGTTAGTCTAATTATTTAAGCAGTATATGAAATTTAAACTAAATTAATTGTTAAAAATTAGAATGATGTACATGTACCTTGAAAGATAGTTTAGAAACCTTTTAATACAAATGTAGAATGTGGTTAAATAATTTTAAACAACACTAAAGAGTATAAGATTATGTATATAGAGCATTTAACGAAAAACTCAATATTTTCGTAGGGGTTAACCTACAAATTTTGAGAGAAATTCAAAAAATATGACAATATTGTTTTATTGCATAATGCATCCTCCACTTACATATTATGATGATCAAAGAGGTTAGGAACGTTTGTTCTGTTTCCTAGATAATAGTGATTTTATAGTGGTTAGTCTAATTATTTAAGCAGTATATGAATTTAAACTAAATTAATTGTTAAAAATTAGAATGATGTACATGTACCTTGAAAGATAGTTTAGAAACCTTTTAATACAAATGTATAATGTGGTTAAATAATTTTAAACAACTAAAGAGTATAAGATTATGTATATAGAGCATTTAACGAAAAACTCAATATTTCGTAGGGGTTAACCTACAAATTTTGAGAGAAATTCAAAAAATATGACAATATTGTTTTATTGCATAATTGCATCCACCACTTACATATTATGATGATCAAAGAGGTTAGGAACGTTTGTTGTCTCTGTTTCTCTAGATAATAGTGATTTTATAGTGGTTAGTCTAATTATTTAAGCAGTATATGAATTAAACTAAATTAATTGTGTAAAAATTAGAATGATGTACATTGTACCTTGAAGATAGTTTAGAAACCTTTTAATACAAATGTAGAATGTGGTTAAATAAGTTTAATCAATACTAGAGAGTATAAGATTATGTATATAGAGCATTTAACGAAAAAACTCAATATTTCCGTTGGGGTTAACCTACAAATTTTGAGAGAAATTCAAAAAATATGAAAATATTGTTTTATTGCATAAATGCATCCTCCACTTACATATTATGATGATCAAAGAGGTTAGGAACGTTTGTTGTCTCTGTTTCTCTAGATAATGGTGATTTTATAGTGGTTAGTCTAATTATTTAAGCAGTATATGAATTTCAACTAAATTAATTGTTAAAAATTAGAATGATGTACATGTACCTTGAAAGATAGTTTAGAAACCTTTAATACAAATGTAGAATGTGGTTACATAATTTTAATCAACACTAAAGAGTATAAGATTATGTATATAGAGCATTTAACGAAAAAACTCAATATTTCGTAGGGGTTAACCTACAAATTTTGAGAGAAATTCAAAAAAATATGACAATATTGTTTTTATTGCATAATTGCATCCCACCACTTATATATTATGATGATCAAAGAGGTTAGGAACGTTTGTTGTCTCTGTTTCCCTAGATAATAGTGATTTTATAGTGGTTAGTCTACTTATTTAAGCAGTATATGAAATTAAACTAAATTAATTGTTAAAAATTAGAATGATGTACATGTACCTTGAAAGATAGTTTAGAAACCTTTTAATACAAATGTATAATGTGGTTAAATAATTTTAAACAATACTAAAGAGTATAAGATTATGTATATAGAGCATTTAACGAAAAAACTCAATATTTCCGTTGGGGTTAACCTACAAATTTTGAGAGAAATTCAAAAAATATGAAAATATTGTTTTATTGCATAAATGCATCCTCCACTTACATATTATGATGATCAAAGAGGTTAGGAACGTTTGTTGTCTCTGTTTCTCTAGATAATGGTGATTTTATAGTGGTTAGTCTAATTATTTAAGCAGTATATGAATTTCAACTAAATTAATTGTTAAAAATTAGAATGATGTACATGTACCTTGAAAGATAGTTTAGAAACCTTTTAATACAAATGTAGAATGTGGTTACATAATTTTAATCAACACTAAAGAGTATAAGATTATGTATATAGAGCATTTAACGAAAAACTCAATATTTTCGTAGGGGTTAGTTAACCTACAAATTTTGAGAGAAATTCAAAAAAATATGACAATATTGTTTTATTGCATAATTGCTTCCTCCATTTATATATTATGATGATCAAAGAGGTTAGGAACGTTTGTTGTCTCTGTTTCCCTAGATAATAGTGATTTTATAGTGGTTAGTCTACTTATTTAAGCAGTATATGAAATAAACCTAAATTAATTGTTAAAAATTAGAATGATTGTACATGTACCTTGAAAGATAGTTTAGAAACCTTTTAATACAAATGTATAATGTGGTTAAATAATTTTAAACAATACTAAAGAGTATAAGATTATGTATATAGAGCATTTAACGAAAAACTCAATATTTTCGTAGGGGGTTAACCTACAAATTTTGAGAGAAATTCAAAAAATATGAAAATATTGTTTTATTGCATAAATGCATCCTCCACTTACATATTATGATGATCAAAGAGGTTAGGAACGTTTGTTGTCTCTGTTTCTCTAGATAATGGTGATTTTATAGTGGTTAGTCTAATTATTTAAACAGTATATGAATTTCAACTAAATTAATTGTTAAAAATTAGAATGATGTACATGTACCTTGAAAGATAGTTTAGAAACCTTTTAATAAAAATGTAGAATGTGGTTACATAATTTTAATCAACACTAAAGAGTATAAGATTATGTATATAGAGCATTTAACGAAAAAACTCAATATTTCCGTAGGGGTTAACCTACAAATTTTGAGAGAAATTCAAAAAATATGACAATATTGTTTTATTGCATAATTTCATCCATCACTTACATATTATGATGATCAAAGAGGTTAGGAACGTTTGTTGTCTCTGTTTCTCTAGATAATAGTGATTTTATAGTGGTTAGTCTAATTATTTAAGCAGTATATGAATTTAAACTAAATTAATTGTTAAAAATTAGAATGATGTACATGTACCTTGAAAGATAGTTTAGAAACCTTTTAATACAAATGTAGAATGTGGTTAAATAATTTTAATCAATACTAAAGAGTATAAGATTATGTATATAGAGCATTTAACGAAAAACTCAATATTTCCGTAGGGGTTAACCTACAAATTTTGAGAGAAATTCAAAAAATATGACAATATTGTTTTATTGCATAATTGCATCCACCACTTACATATTATGATGATCAAAGAGATTAGAAACGTTTCTTGTCTCTGTTTCTCTAGATAATGGTGATTTTATAGTGGTTAGTCTAATTATTTAAACAGTATATGAATTTCAACTAAATTAATTGTTAAAAATTAGAATGATGTACATGTACCTTGAAAGATAGTTTAGAAACCTTTTAATACAAATGTAGAATGTGGTTAAATAATTTTAATCAATACTAAAGAGTATAAGATTATGTATATAGAGCATTTAACGAAAAAACTCAATATTTCCGTAGGGGTTAACCTACAAATTTTGAGAGAAATTCAAAAAATATGACAATATTGTTTTATTGCATAATTTCATTCATCACTTACATATTATGATGATCAAAGAGGTTAGGAACGTTTGTTGTCTCTGTTTTTCTAGATAATAGTGATTTTATAGTGGTTAGTCTAATTATTTAAGCAGTATATGAATTTAAACTAAATTAATTGTTAAAAATTAGAATGATGTACATGTACCTTGAAAGATAGTTTAGAAACCTTTTAATACAAATGTAGAATGTGGTTAAATAATTTTAATCAATACTAAAGAGTATAAGATTATGTATATAGAGCATTTAACGAAAAACTCAATATTTCCGTAGGGGTTAACCTACAAATTTTGAGAGAAATTCAAAAAATATGACAATATTTTTTTATTGCATAATTGCATCCACCACTTACATATTATGATGATCAAAGAGATTAGAAACGTTTGTTGTCTCTGTTTCTCTAGATAATGGTGATTTTATAGTGGTTAGTCTAATTATTTAAACAGTATATGAATTTCAACTAAATTAATTGTTAAAAATTAGAATGATGTACATGTACCTTGAAAGATAGTTTAGAAACCTTTTAATACAAATGTAGAATGTGGTTAAATAATTTTAATCAATACTAAAGAGTATAAGATTATGTATATAGAGCATTTAACGAAAAAACTCAATATTTCCATAGGGGTTAACCTACAAATTTTGAGAGAAATTCAAAAAATATGACAATATTGTTTTATTGCATAATTTCATCCATCACTTATATATTATGATGATCAAAGAGGTTAGGAACGTTTGTTGTCTCTGTTTCTCTAGATAATAGTGATTTTATTGTGGTTAGTCTAATTATTTAAGCAGTATATGAATTTAAACTAAATTAATTGTTAAAAATTAGAATGATGTACATGTACCTTGAAAGATAGTTTAGAAACCTTTTAATACAAATGTAGAATGTGGTTAAATAATTTTAATCAATACTAAAGAGTATAAGATTATGTATATAGAGCATTTAACGAAAAACTCAATATTTCCGTAGGGGTTAACCTACAAATTTTGAGAGAAATTCAAAAAATATGACAATATTGTTTTATTGCATAATTGCATCCACCACTTACATATTATGATGATCAAAGAGATTAGAAACGTTTGTTGTCTCTGTTTCTCTAGATAATGGTGATTTTATAGTGGTTAGTCTAATTATTTAAACAGTATATGAATTTCAACTAAATTAATTGTTAAAAATTAGAATGATGTACATGTACCTTGAAAGATGTGGGAACCGAAATTCGCACCGTCAAATTAAGTTGATTTGGAGGAAAGCCAAGTGAACCAAGCCTTCCCTGAAGGTCCCGGATATCTGCTGGGCCGCACACGACACAATCAGTTCGACAAAGAAAATATGAAAACGAAATAAAAATCGTAAGAAAAAATAATAGAGCAAGAGATTTTATTTCCGAATCCGCGTTTGAGCGTGAACAACAGGTAAGAGCCTTGGCTACGAGAGCTGTCGGCAAGTTCGCTAGTCCGATCGCCTAAGTCTATCCTAGTTGAGTCGCAGCTCGCTAGTGAAAACAGAAAATAATGCTAAGTTGCTCTAAGTGCTCTGGACGTTTTTGTGATCTGGTTTGCTTCTTGCTCAAAGCTCTCCTTATATACTCCTCCTATGACGGTCTATCTTCTCGCGGGCTGAGTTGGGCTTTTTCCATTTTCGTCCATCTTTGTGTTTATCGGGAAACTTGACATTTATCTTCGGAAATCTCGACATTTATCTTCTGGAAACTTGATATTTATCTCTTATGGAAACTTGACATTTATCTCTTATGTGAGGATAAAGATAAACCGTCATAGTTATCCTTCTTTTTCGGAAAATCGTACGTGGGCCGTTTTGGCCGCGTTGGGCCGTTTAGGCGTTTTTTACGGTTTTTCGAAAGGACAGTCTTTGAAGGTCTCGGTGTTTCCGAAGGAACCTTAATTCCGTGTTTAGTCGAGGGAAGTGGCGTTCCGGAATAACCGTGATCATACCAAACTTGCGTAGACTGATCCGAACAAGCTAGATGGATCGAACCCGGACACGATACGAGACTGGGACGAGGGGGGGGCGTGACCGAAGCCAGGCAGACTCCCCCCCACCCCCCCCCCCCCCCCCCCCCCACCCCCCCTCCAACAACAAACCACCCCAACCACCCCCCACCCACACCCCCACCCACTCCCCCCTCCACCCAAACACCACCCCCACCCCCCACATACACCCCCACACACCCCCCCCACCCCCCCCCCCCCAACCCCCCCACTCCACCCCAACCCCCCCCCCCCCCAGCGCGAAGGGTGACGCAGGGCCGGCCGAGGTGGTACCGCGGAGCAGGCCGGCACGAGGAGAAGGGTTGACGACGGCGACCAGGAAGGGTGAAGACGGAGATAGGACAGGCGCAGTCCCAGAGTGGGCCGCCGCGCCAGGCGGGTGACTGCAGCGGCGCAAGGCAGGCAAGCGTTGACGGGTGCCGACGGCGACAGGCGGGTGACGCACGGACTCAGACAAGGCCAGCACCGAGTCCAGGGGGCCGCCGGAGCAAGGCCAACCCGACGTCCGCAGTGCCGACCTGGCGCAAGGGAGGGTGCCGCAGGGGGCGCCAGGCAAGCTACGCGAGTACCGCGTGCGAGGGCGGACAGGGACCGGGGTGGGAGCCACGGGCAGAGAAGCCGTCCGCGTGCAGACGGAGCAAGACCAGCCGCGCCCGCGTGCCGCCGGGCCAGGCCGGGTGCGGCCCAGACAGCGCGTACCGAGGCATGCCCGCGCGCGGCCAGGCCGCGACGAAGGTTGCGCCGGCGAACCAGGGCCAGCCCGTCCCGCGTGCCGGCCGGAGCCAGGACGGGGGACAGCGCGGAGGGCAGGCCCAGCCGCGCCGTCCGCGTTCGTGCCGCCGGTCGGCGCAGGCCGGGGTGCGCCCGGCGCATTGCCAGCACCGCGTACCGCGCCGCACGGCCAAGGCCGTCTTTGCCGTCCGGGGTTTGTTCGCATCTTCCTCGTCCAGTCGTTGGGGGAAATCTTCGAGTTTCGGGAGGGTCTCTAGTCGTAGATTCGGATAATTGTTTCCAACGAGATTCTGCGGAGTTCGGGATTTTGAGATGGATCTAGGTCTTAGATTTTCCCGTGTCGGGATGAGAGGAATGTGGCTCCGAGTTTTGATAGTTATTAAGATGAATCTTTGAAACAATCGGGAAGGTTTTACGGAAGACTCATTGTAGATCTCGACAATCCAGACATGGATTCAAGG